>JAJEJO010049035.1:0-119421 GCA_020662805.1 Glaucomys volans | reverse complement strand
TTTTTGGGATTGGCTGATCTCACTTAGCATAACAGTTTCCAACATCATCCATTTACCTACAAATGCCATAATTTTATTCTTCTTTATGGCTGAGTAATATTCCATTGTGTATATGTACCAGAGTTTCTTTATCCATTCATCTACTGAAGGGCATCTAGGTTGATTCCATAATCTAGCTATTGTGAATTGGGCAGCTATGAACATTGATGTTAGCCTGGTGATCTTATTAAACCGTAATTATGGAAGGACGGGCTTTCCTCCCACTCCCGCTCATGGTGGAGTGTTGAATTCTAGGCAGGAGGTAGCTCAGTTAAATGTCTTGTTTCTTAATATGATATTCGATCCATAGAACCCTGACCAAGAAGGTTGTCTCAACTTCACTTTAATAAAATGACAGATATTATGGAATTCAGTGATCATTTCATATGAAAATAAATGTATGTAAGACTTCTCTTATATAATGTACTATCCGTACTCACATATCATATTTACCTGCAGTCACCCAAGTTCAGGTATTTATGGATGGAAGTAAATATGTCTAAAAGATTAGAGGCCCCTGTGTTGTATATAAATAAAGTTAATATGCCACCTTTTTTTTTTCTGACTAGGTAAATAAGTAAAATATTATTACTCCATATTCCAAGAGAACATTTTTGTTCTGTTTTTTAGAGTGGAGTTGTTTTTAATCAAGAAATCCTTGATTCTAAATTCTTCAATAGCTGACATAAATATTTCAACATTTTTGATAAAATTTCAATCTGATTGGTATAAATCAAACCTACTGCCTTGATTCTAGGTTGAAAGCTGTTGGGCAGGTTGCTTTATTTACCCATGCCTTTTCTTGTGTTTAAGTACCTGACAGAAAGTTCTGTCTATAACTAACAGCTGTCAAACATTTACGGTTGTAAAACATAAAAACCTTTATTGTTACAACCAGCTCTATCATCCAGGGACTGCCTGGAGTTTGTAGATGATGGAGACTCTCAGTTCCTCCTTTGGGATTTCCCCTGCTGCCTGTCCTTTGGCCACTTCACTGCTCATTAGCACCTCCACCAGATGAGGGGCAGGGTCAGGAACAGGGGGTCAGCTCTGGTAAAAGGCTTGGTGGGAAGGAGACGGAAGTAACATCCAGCATCAGGTTTTCAGATTTGATGGGCTGCACACAAACTTTGTCCTCAGGAATAATTGAATGCAGCCACAACACTGAAGTTTGTATTTTACACGTTATTTATTCATTCTTATAGTAAATATGATTTTATAAGTTAGGTAAGAAGGATTTTTTTTTCCAGGATGCTACAGTAAACAGAAGTCTCTCCTTTATGTTTCGTTAGTATTGATGAGTGACTGCAGATTAAGCTTGACCCAGAGAATCTTTTACCCATGTTCAAATTTAGAAGAACTGCGCTAAGTCTGTTACTAAGTCTGTTGTGCCAGGTCCTGGGGATGTCGAGGCCAACAAAATAGGTGGGGGCTGCCTTTGGGGAGACCAGGGTCTTGGGAGCCCTGAAAGAAGACACTGAAGCCTGCCAGGTAGGCTACTAGTCCATGCTTCAGATGTTGCGAGGCTAAATTTAGTGTTCAAGTATTCTGAGCTCTTTAGAATTTCACAGCCCAACCACAGAAGTAATTATTTGGCTTTACAAATCCAAATGATACTTTGTATCAATACCCTTATTTGAATTTGCCTATATACATGTGATGTGTGAATTGGTGGTGTGGTGTGGGCCTGGGGTTACATTCTCTCCTTGTCACCACAGCAGATATTCAGGCTAATATCAAATGTATACAGGTTTGATTTGTATACATTTGTACACATTTGACCCAATAATGAGTCAAATTTTATCTAGTGAAGACAGACTTAAAAAGCTAGGTATTAAATTGTCAAGTAGAGCCTTTAAGAAGAAGCGGGGAAAGGGAATCAGAAGGACAAGGATAATTCTATTGAGCTGTGATTTGACATATGTTGGTCATATAATGTTTGTTCAATCATTTTAAAATCACTAGGTCTTAAAGCAACTTAATTGTGTACCTTAACATTTCTGAATAGTGCCCCTCTTTGTATTTAAAAATGAGCTCTTTGAGGATAGAAAGTATTTCATATTTATCTTCTTATCCACAGACATGAGGCTGTAGAAGGGAATTCAGCAAAGTGATTAAGAGCTTAAACTACCTGGGTTCAGGTATCAGCTTAAGGCAAGTTGGTCATTGTCACCAGCCCCAGTTTCCCATGTGCAAGACAGAGGGAAATCACAGTTCTTGACTCAGGATTGCTTTGAAGAATTATATAGGAAGCTGTCAAAAAATCTTATTCAACAAGTGGCAAGCACACAATAGGTCATAGTTGTTGGTGTAGTGCAGTTATAGGTACACTGCAGTGCTTAATAAATGTTTAGTGGATAAGTGACACTTTTTATTTAGTGTAGGTAAAGCATGGTCTTTGAATTTTTGTTTTCCAGTAATAACTGGATTTGCATCACATTCTTTGGCTTTCACAAACAGAAAACTGATCATCTGTGTTTTTGAAGAGGTTATGGTAGGTGTAAAAGCACAACCTGTAGACATCAAAGAAGTGCTTGCAATGATTTAGATTTCCAGCTGAGGCCTCCCCACTTGAGAAGTAACTGCTGCCCACTATCGCCCAGACCCAATAGAGACTTTAAAAGCCCTGTCCTTTATAAATGTTCAATCCCTCACTTCTGGAAATCGTATTTTGCTCTCCAAAACAGACTCTACTGCTGTACCTTAAAAGAATTTTTCTCACAGTTTTGGATCATCAAAAAAGCACAGGAGAGCTTTGTTGACCAAACTTCACAAAATAATTGTCTATAGTTGCTTCTCATTTGGTGGTGGTGGGGGGACAAGAACTCATTTTAATGGCTTATTTGTGTTCCATTTCCTTACTCTTAATTTTTACTACTAATTTGAAAAATAAAGAATAGGAAATTAACACTATATGTTGCTTTGACATCTTCCAAGGGCATTTTGAAGCAAGGGCATTTTGAAGCACTTCAGGTATCATTGGAATTCATTGGGGAACCTGTGACCCAACCCGAGGCTTGTGTCACCACAGCAATAAGTGCTCCACAATAAGTTGGAATAACATAGGTAGAAATGTGATATGACCTAGAATTTTGAGCATTCACATTTCCAATGAGGGAAGGGCAGGCTTACTAAGTTCCCAGATGACCCAGTCATTTTCAGCACCCCACAACAGAAAAGTACCATAGCCCTTGGAGGTGAAAGAATAACTGAGAAACATGGAATCATAAGATGATAGCTGGTATTGTTCTGTAAAGTCACATTTGTCTTGCAGTCTTTTTCATTCCCTGTTCCAAATAATTCTGATGTCAGAGAAGACATATACTACTCACTTTGTGTCAAAAGCTGATCCTAGTGTATAGTATCCTGATTACAGGTCTCAACTCCTACCTTTTCTTTCTTGGCATTATTCTCTGAGCTAGTCCAACTTCAATGTTCCTTCAGTTCTCTAATGGGAATTTGGTGAGGCATTTGCACACCTGGGCCCACTGTCAGATCTGGAGTGGAATTGGAAGGTAGGATCAGGTCATCTCTATGGTCTTCCATTCTCCTGAGGGGTTGGCATTGGTGACTCTGGAGGCGCAACCTTAGGAATTTCAAAGAGAGACTGAAAAGGCCATTGTGATAATGCTGCCCATCTATAACATTTTCATTTTCCTGTGTTCTTACTACATCTTAAATTTCTCTTTTAGGAGTAAGTAGAACTTGATAAATCCTTCATTCTCCTGTCCTTTTTATTTTATCTTTGGACCAGAAATTTCCCATATGTATTGGTTGGAGATGATGTTATTCCCAACCCCAATTCACCCGCTGCAATTCCCTTCATTGTGATGGTACAGAGTATAATGACATTCTCTTTGTGTTTGCTAATTACAGAATGCTCATTTCCAGACGTTCACACCAAGACAGTGGTGGGTTCTGTATTTTTTTAGAAATGCCTTTCCTCCAGTGATAGCCCACTTTTTTTTTTTTTTTTGAGGTGGAGTGGGTAAAAAGGTATCAGTGAATCAGCCAGGTTTGGGAATTTGCACTTTCTATCCTGCTTAGACAATTGATGTGCTACATAAAACCATTTAAAATCCCTAATTTTATAAGCAAGAAATAGTGACTTTATCTAATATATAGTTCGCTTGGCTATTAAATCACTAATTTTAGTGGACGTTCATTGAAATCACTTCTTAAAGTTAAAACGTATGGGAATAAACTGTTATAACCATTATCTTCCTGTTATTGTCAAAACTTCTCAGGAATCCTGAGTGTTCACTGAGAACTATTTCATGCTGTAACACGTGTACCATACTGTTTCCTGCTAACTGTGATAAAGCAAGTGAGTTTATGTACACTACTGGATTAATAGGATACTCAGTGCACAAGACTGTGAGAGGGCTTGGCCATACAGCCACAGTATGAAGAATTCTCATGTGACTGAATATGTTTTTTCTAAACAAGGACTTTTCTGCCCAAGACTATTGTATTGTGGTATATAGAATTGTGGTATATAGAATAGAATTACTATTTGCTATTCTTTAAGTATGTTACAATAAATGATTTAGACCCCAGTTTGAGAAGCCAGGAATTTGTATCCATAAGGATAACATCAACACTTTCACACTGTGTGAAATTCTAGGTGTTTTATTTATTTTTGAGTCAGAGACTTAATTTCGAACATGCTTAGATTAATTTCCTTGTAGTCTTGAAATTATCTTTGGGAGAAAAATATCCTTACATGCATGAAAAAAAGTCACTTGGAGAGGAGATTTCATGAGTACTGCGATAGGTGGTGTGTGAGCTTACTCATCTTCACTGTGACAGGGTCTTTACACATTCAGTTTACGTCTTTCCTTGTGTGTTTCTTAGTTCATTTACTCTTAGTGATAGAGAATATCTGCTGTGTTCCTCTTTCTACTTGGGGAAATGCAAAGTGTACAGGGTTGGGTTGAGTCCTAACTGGTCTGGATTTAAGTCTTGGCCATTGTCCTTACTAACCTTAGGCCATCATCCCCTTTCTAAACCTAAATTTCTTCTTTAGTAAAATGAGGCTGATAATACTTCCCCTGTTGTTTTAGCTAAAGTGTCCAATTGTATTGAACACACAAGACATTATCCCTTGTATGTTATTATTAGAATCTGTGCAAATGTATTAAGTCAGCTTTCCCTCTCCACAGTAACATTCCCAGATCTTTCTTGATCCTGTTTTTGTAACCCAGCAGGCATGGTTCTAAAGGAGATTTATGATGGATGAAACACTAGGTTTGCAGTGGAAGGCCTATCTTCCTATCTCACTAGTTTTCTGACAATAAATCTTTAGCTTTGTGACCTTGGACAGGTCACTTCATATCCTTGCACCTATTCGTTCATGTGTAAAATGGGGATAATAATTGTGTCTCCTGTGTCTTTGTCTCTGGGTTGTGATCAGAATAACATAAGAAGTCTCAAAGCACCATACAATCAATCATAAGGTGACTGCAGTAAGTATCAGCAAATATTTTAATACTTTACAACAAGGTGAATGAAATTGGTCTTGTCATTGTGTATAACTTTTGAAACTTTGCTCACCATCTTCAGCCTCACTCTTGTCCTCTGTAGCGTAATGTAAGACATTAACTCTTCTCCATGTCCATCTGCTCTTATAATTGGCAAGTTAAAACAAGTTTCAAGTACTGAGTTTGTGTGCAGAGTTGGGTGAGGTTATGAGAGAGCCAGATGACCTAAGTGGGATAAAAGAGGTGAAGAGATGAACAAGGAGAGACATCTCTCCAGTGGACACTGAAGATGAAGATTGCAGAGCTGCATCTCCTAAGGCAGTCACTGCCAAGTTCCAACAGAAGAATGTTGTGGTCAAAGCATATTTGAAGAAGGGAGCTTTGACAGGGACATTGGAGATTGCTGAGTAGAAGTGATCTTCGAGGTTGCAGTGATCCCAGGCAGTCAGGAGAGGACAGTGGTCATGCCTGCAGAGATACAAACTAAGGGGGAAGGTTGGAATGGAGAAGTGATATAAATGGAAATGAGATGTTGGAGAAGATTGTCAGAGTGGGAAATTTGAGTGCCCCAGATGCAAGAGCTGAACTGCGAGGACTAAGACCACTGAAATTGGGGATAAAAGAAGATAAAGTGGATATAATAAAGCTTCAGGAATACTTATTTATACATGCTATTGGCTTTTATTTTAAATCTATTAAATATGTAATTAGAGTGTGTAGAAGCAAAAACCTTTCCCCAATATTTGTACTATATTAATCTTTTGGTTTGTTGCCTCAATTAGTTTTGTTTCATGTTCAATTATGGGGCTGAAAGTACATATGTCTGTAGACTCTAGAGTGGAATTTGGTTAAAAATCCCTGGTAATTATTCTACATGCTCCATAGGGAGTCAGGGATGCTGCTTTCCTGAGGCCCTTTAGTCCATGGCTGCCTGTGACCTTAGCCATTGAATCACTTAATCGTTTTTGGCCTCCCTGAGTCAGTGATTCGGAGTGGGCAGAGTGGCAGTGTGATGTCATGTCTGGTCCTTGAGCCTGTATCCTCACCGCACATGGGTCCCACCCTTCCTGGTCTAGGCAGCTCAATGCACAGTGCTTGGCACATAGTGAGCGCTCAATAAATTTAGTTGCTTTTCCTGTCCCTCTCTGGATCTCAAATTGGAATAGCCAAATTTGGGAATGCCACCACAGCATTAGGTTCCCCACCTAAAATCCACAGTGAAAGCTGATGCTGGTGTGAGGACACAGTTCCCGTTAGTCAATCTAGGAGAGATGATTGCACTGGGTTTACAACTAGGCTTCCCGTGCTCATGAATCATAATAAGATCTCTTCCAGGATTAATGAGTTTTAACTTAATGCAGCATTTCTAAACTATGTGTAATATTGTGACATTTGAAAGTATTTGTTAAGAAAATTAGCTGATGGCGGTACAAATTTTGAAACATTCTGTATTTCACTATACTGTATTTTATTGACTTCCCTTCTTCCCCTGCCACCCCCCAAAAAAAAGGTCAGAAGGAAGGCCTTCCATGTTTTCTCCAAATTCCTAGATAAAAAAAAACATCATGTTAGAAAGGAACCTTTTCATAGCCTTGTATAATTATATTTTTTAAAATAAAATGTTTCTTTCTTGTCCTTTCTCTGATAGAAAAATTAGACTCCCTTTTTTTCTTTTTTCCTTTACCCCAAATTCCTGAAAATTTATGCTCATCTTTCTTTTTGAGATAATTGTAGATTCACATGCTATTGTAAGAAACTACCCAGAGAAATACTTTGTACACTTGTCCAGTTTCCCACAATGGTGACTTTTTTTTTTTTTTTTAAACCAATGTTAGGGATAGAACCCAGTGCCTCCTATGCATGGCACTCTACCACTGAGCAACACTCCAACCCACATTTTGTAAAACTGTAGTGCAATATCTCAACTATGATATTGCCACTAATAAAATCCACCCATCACATTTACATTTCCCCAGTTTTACATGAACTCATTGAACTCATTTGTGTGTGTTTGTGCACATATTAAGTTATAGATAATTTTATCACAAGTGTGGGTTCAGGTTTTCACCACCAGAAGTACTCCCTGTTAAGACTCTTGGTTGTCTAAGAGTTTTTGCGTGTCCCATGACGACAGACACTGAGATGTGTGTTCTCCTCTAAACATACAAGAACTTGGCCTCGCTGTCGGAATGTGGGGAGTGGAATTCTGGCCCATGGCTCCTGTCTGTGGCTATGCAGTTAGTCTTTCCCATTCCCTCATTATAAAGGGCTGGCTGGCCGGGGCAGAATCATAGGTGGGCTTGGCACACAGCTAATTACTTGCCTGGAGTAACTTGTGCTTTTGTACTGCGTTAAGAGTTCTGCCAATTTCAGAGGCCAGGAAGCAAAGAGTTGGCCTAGGAGTGCAACACACCTGCTTTTCCTGAGGCCACATGCAACATGCCTATTTGAGTACCTGTTTGTCCTTTGGGATATATTCTCCAGAGTCCTGAAGTTGGAGATAAATAATCTTTATTCTTCAGAAATTTTTTTGTTTCACACAGATTTTTAAATGTGTATCAGGGCAGATTTTTATTGGGGGAACTCTCCTGTTAATTGTACTTCTGGCTCAGTCTCTAGGGTGAAATATAGTAGAATCCCATCATCTTGACACCTTTAGAATACCACACTTGATAATACAATCACAGCGCTAGGTTCCCTAACTTAAAGAAATCACAACTGCGTCTCTCACACATGCACAAGAGCACGCGCGCACACACACACACACACACACACACAGAGCAAAACCATGCTGAGATGCAGACCTTGAACAGAACGATGGCTGCCTGTCCAGCCAAGTCTCTCAGTTCTGTACTCCAGGTTGAGAATAGCTGGATTTGCACATTGTTCAAACTATGAACATTAAAATTTGAGAATGCACAGGTCTGTTGCATTCCACTAGTCCTGAATTCTAGGCATCTGATTAGATAACCAGAATGCAGAAGAAGAATAAGATGATGATGTTGATCATAATGACCAATGGAAAAAGCACCCTAAGCGTTATCATTATGGGGGCCTTTAAGACAACATGTATTTTGTATATTTGGATCCAGTGCCCTGTTGGATCTTGAATCCCCTGAGATGGTGGCATATACTTTTCCTGTCTTTGAACTAACCCTTCACATTGACACTTTAAAAATCTATTAATTGCAAGTGACATTCTGTACTTTTGGGGGTAATGTCTTCTTTAAGTGCAAGCTTACTTTGAAATCAGCTGGAGATATTTTTGAGGATCCTGGAAGTGTAGAAAGAACTATATTTGAAAGGAAAATTATCAGGACATGCTGCTGTTATTTCCATAGCAAACTTCTTTGGTCCTTACCTAATCCAAATGAATGGGGCCACACTGCCCATGTGGGCATGACTGGTGGCAAAGAGAGGACTACAGTCGTGTTCCTTTGGCTTGCTGTCACTGAGGTCCAAGCTATGCCAGACTGTGAATTTCAAAGGTGCTAAAATGTCTGTCTGTTCGGTGCTTGATTTTCCCAATGTAATCCTAGACTTGGTCTAATGCTGCTATAGAATCCTCTCAAGTTCTACAGGTGACAAAATCAAAGCTGAGAGCAATTAAGCATCCAGCTTAAGTTCACACAACCTCATTAGCTCTGACAAGAACCAGGTTTCCTGATTCCTAGTCCACTGCTTTTCCCTTTAATGACCAGTTTCCTCTTGCCTCACCTGTCCTTTCTTGGTTTTCCATTTGTATTGTTGACCACAGTTCTTTCTTCCACTAGGTCCTGTATTAGGCAGTGTGTGTGTGTGTGTGTGTGTGTGTGTGTGTGTGTTTTGTGGTGTGGTTTTGAACCTGGGATCTCACTCATGCTCCATTGAGCTAGACCTCCAGCCCTGAATTATTTTTTTTTTAAATTAGGGTTGTTGTGACAAATTACCACAAGGTTGGGTGTCTTAACACAATAGAAATTTAGTCTCTCACATTTCTGGAAACTGGAAATCTGAAACCAGGGTGTTGGCAGGACCATTCTCTCCCTGAGGGCCATAGGCAAGAATCTATTCTGTGCCTCTTTCCATAGCTTTTGGTATTGCTGGGCATTCTCAATGTTCTTTTGACTTTTTAGGTGCATCACTCTCATCTCTGACTGTGTCACATGGTGTTTTCCGGAGTGTCTAAGTATCTCTTCTCTTGTAAGGACTCTGGTCAAATATGATTAAGGTTCACCTTAATGACTTAACTTGATTACATTTACAAAGACCCTGTTTCAAAATATGGTCACATCCATGGATACAAGATGGGTTAAGACTTCAACATATTTTCTTAGGGACACAGTTCAACCCATAGCATCTTCTTAGCTTCAAACTCATTTTTAGAACCAGGCAGGTGTTTGTAACACATAAAGAGAAACTGCTGTGAATTTCATTAAGTATAAAGCATCATATCCAACATTTGTAGTTTGTTATGATAACACATTGAAAAGATTTATAGGCTGTTTCGTGTATGATTTCTGGATTAATTCCTCCCTTTGAACCCATTTGTTGGGGCCAGTTTATTTATAGGGGAATGAACAGACCTAAAAACACCTCATTTTCATTTTCAGTGTAGCCTGAGAGTCAATAAATTTTTTTAGAGAACTAAAAACTATGTTGCAGAACCCCAGTACCACATTAATCATTTGATATTTGTTTCCTTAGATGCTTGTTTGCATGTGCTAAACCTCTAAAACAAAAAGAGACACAACTTTAAACTTGTCTGTTTCTGCAATCATAGTCTGGAATAAACTAATGTTTGCATGTAATCTTTAATAGCATATGTGCAAATTTTAAAGTTAAAAATAAGGAACATTCACAACTTACACATTCCCTCAAACTTCGCTAGTTGAATACAATCATTTGTATTCATGAACAATTTTCCTGACCTCATTTTCTCTAATATTATTTGATCAATGTAGGAGGAAATGTACATATAACCTTAATTTGTACCTTTTTAGGAATATTTTTAAAACTATGTAATAGGAATGGATTGCCATGTCTTTTATTAACTTTTATATATGTGATTTCAAATTTCCCTTTAAATTAATGTCTTGTAGCTTCAAATATACCTCTTCCCATAAGGCTAGTCCCCATTTCCTATAATCTTACAGACCTAGGAGAACAATATTTTCCCTTCTGTCATTTTGATAATTACGTCCTCTGTGCTCAGTGGTGGCCTATTAACTCACACGAATACCAAGGGCTTGCGAAATAGCCTCAAATTTCCATATATTGGAACTGTGAGAATTTTCTATAATGGTGCTTTAGCAATAATGAAGGAGGTGCAGGCATTTCCTGAGGATTAATGACCAGCTGGGAGGAACCAGTGGCCCTTAGCTCTGCCTCCCAGCCAGCCATTAATTCCAAGGAAATGTCTTTTGCCGAGGTCGTTATTGCTATTATAAGCTTAAAATGGAAAAACATAATAGGCGTATGAGTTATTTTTATGGGTTGATGCAGTTTCCAATGGTATGTACTAATTCAAGAAAATGAATGTGTACACATACAATAGTAAGTCAGGTTGTTTGAATCATCCCTCAGTATTCCATATGTTTTGTGACTGATTTTATGGTTCTCTACCTTTCCCACTTACAAAAAAAGAAGAAGAAAATTTGATTTAGTAATTTCTATATTATTTCAGGCTTAAAATTATTAGACTCAATGACATATTTGGAAGCACCAATTTCTGTTACTGTCTGCAAACTATATTTAGGTTTCATGAATGGTCTGAAGGGAACAAGACTTGATTTTCCATTTTTTGTGATAATACTTTTTCTGTTAGAATAAAATGCTGCAGGAAATGAAAGGAAAAAAAAACTAATGATTTTGTGCTTTTTTTGATTTTTCTCTGACATTTAACAGGCATCCGTATATTTATACCTGTACATGTTGAACCCATGAGAGAGCAATAGGCAGCCTACTTATTCACTATCCCAGGGTTTTTAAAAAGTATATTAAATACTGCAGTACTGGGGAAACAAATCCCCAGTACTTTAAGACAAATCCAAAAAAAGTCCAAGCCAGAGTCAAAATGTTGCCCGTGATGTTCCTTTCTGATTTTTTAAAAAACCTAGCCCTTATTGTATTTCTACTTCTGAACTTGATCAATTGTTGCATTGTGTCTTTCTAGATTATTAGAAAGTTTTTCAAGAAGTAGTCTTAAAAGTTATTGGAGGGAAAATCTTGAATATCCTGAAGTACTGCCACCCTCTATCTTATAAAGCAATGTGGCAATAGGCATGATGCCAAGGGATCATTTTTAATCTACTGTCAGTTAGTGACACCACACTTCTCACACATCATCCATGGACCAGGCTTGGTGGGGGAGTTAAAAAATTAGAGGACACAGGTTTGCCGTAAAAGGAATAGGAGTCAAGCTAAGACAGCTTGTCCTGCTGGGCCCTCAAGTTCCTGGCCCACTTCTTTCCTTCCCCCACTGGATTTGCTGATGGCCTCCATGTACAGTAACTCCCAATAGCACTCCTTTCACTCACCAAAGTGTCCTAGGTAGGTAAATGGTGTGTTCACCCACCTGTTATTCGTAGGCTCACCTTGACCCTCCCCTAATCTTGTTACATTTGTGTTCTTAGGCCAATTCTAGAGTACTGTTTCACATCTTTACACTAGCCTATTTATTGTTCTGTCCTGGTACTGTCTAATGGCTCCTAGTTTGTGACTGAATCATTTATATTTATATCTTTTTCAGGTCACATTACTAGAATTATTTGGCTCTTAGATGCCATTTTCCTTATATACAAACAGTCAAGCGAGTAAACTTCCCCTTCCAGGAATAGGGCACTTTCTGACATTCACTTCCACTGTCTACTACTTCAAATCTCCTTTAACTTCCAAGCCCAGTTTAATCCACCTAGTTTATAAACTAGCTCCTGAATCCCTTGTTCAGAGGTGGGCTGTCTCACCCCTGGAGCATGAACACACATATTTGATATTTTATTCATAGCATTACCCATTTTCTCTTGTTTTGATCATTTTCAAACTTGTCTTATCTTTGTTTACCAATTTTATAAGCTCCTTGAAAAGAGTTTTACATTTTCTTCAAAACCTAGGACAGTGGTATACAGTAATTGCTTAATACACGTTTGTTGAATGGAGAAAAAGGTATATGTGGCTGGATTATACTTAGGTCATTCCCCCAAAATGATTTCTTAAAGCTATGTAATTGGAAGTTATAAAGAAAGTATTTCTACAGTATTATGTCATTAATTGCTGCACCCTGAGGAATTACTGCTGCTGCTAATCTCTTGGATCCAATACTTAGAGACATAAATACAAATGACATTAGCACTGCTACTGCATTCAACAAGATTACAAAATAGCTGGGTGCAGTGGCACATGCCTATAATCCCAGCAATTCTGGAGGCTGAGGCAGGAGGATTGTGAGTTCAAAGCCAGCCTTAGCAAAAGCAAAGTGCTAACAACTCAGTGAGACTCTCTCTCTTAATAAAATACAAAACATGGCTGGGGATGTGGCTCAGTGATTGTGCCCCTGAATACAATCCCCAGTTATCTGCCACCCCCCCCAAAAAAAAATGATTACAAAATAGAACATAGACCTAGAAGCAGATGCTGGAAAAATATCTTAAAAGATAACAAAATGTAGACTATCTTGCTAGGTTTGGTTCAGGTCTACTACCTTAGAGGAAGCTGTGAAGCCTGGCATCTGACACCATCGTGGCAGGCTCTTGTGCAGAATTGGAAAGAGGTGTCTACTTGGGGGAATTTTCCTCCAGATTATTAAAAATCAAAGTGTCAAGGATTGATTAAAGAAAAAATGGTCATTTAAAGTAAAAATACTTACTTATAGGGATGGATACAATAGTTGCAGGTCTTGTATGTGCATATATTTGGCAAGTCTTGTATGTGCATATATTTGTTTTTTCAATCACTGTCCTATTTGTGTGGGTCACTTTTGAACAGTGGGTGCAGAAAATAATTGAGTTTTCTTTTTCACAATACTGCTTTTGATAATTTTATCTCTTTTTTGTTTATCTTAGATTCTCCTAAATTGGTTAAAAAGTTAGGTACTATGTACATTTCATTTAAGTACCTAGTATTTCTTATAGTAAACAAAATCTGAAGAGTAAATCAAGTAAAAATATATTATAACTATTTTCTGAATAGCCCCTACTTTAAAATTTAATAATTTCATATGCCACATGTTAGAAAACATCAATTTATGCATAATTCCTAATTCCACAGTGTGACTTCAGATTTTAAAGGGTGTTGACAAAAAAAAAAAAAAAAAAAGAAAAGAAAAAAAAAAAGCAGTGAGTATGTTTATCTTTCTCAGACTCCACACTGGTACTACCAACAGCATTAAATATTTTAGGTAGTTTTACATTTTTATATTACACAGAAATTGAGGAAAAACTAAATATTTCAGAAAGTATATTTAAAATACTACTTGAGAACAATTAATCTGCACAGGTATACACAATGCAAGCCAGTTGTAAGAAAGCTCTTAAATTCCAAAAATTAAAGAAGTGTTAAGTATCAAGGATTACATGGGACTAGAAGCATGGGTCACTTAGTGGATGGCCATGTACCCAACCAAGCAAAAAACTCAGGAATAAGAGTGGATGGAGAGATCCAGATAGAGTTGCAATACTCATGTACTGAAGTTCCATTTGTGTGAAGTTTAGGAGAGGGAGTGGAACTGAAGGGAAAGATATAGGATATGACCAAAGTATGGCTGTGGATAAAGATCCTAAGAGAATGTCAAAAACCAAGAAGTAATGTAAAAAGTGGAAAAGAAAGGGAATATGGGGGCCATTTGCACACCAAGGAGACAGAGTAGCTTGTAGCTGCTAATGATGCTGTGTGGACCAGCAGCCATCACTAAATCCTCCAGCTGTTTCATTGTCCTAAAAACTCATGTAGAGTTTCTTTCCCTGCTCAGCTCATGATAATTGGCATGGCTGTTATTTCTCTATTAGCTCATTAGACCAAGCTCACTGCTGAGTTACACCAAGGACAGTAGAGAACCCTAAATTCTGAGGATGCTCTCAGCACTCAAGAAGGGCAGGGAAAGAAACGAGGGAGTGCCCTTTTGGTGCTATTTTTTGCTAATGTATAGGTTATGGTGACTGATTAAAATGATGGTGAATCAAACATTTGTGAACTCTAGGAATCATGACAAATATATCACCATAAGCTACTTTGTGTTTCAGGAAGGTGGACCTCTGTGTTAGAGAAAAAAGCAATTCATAAACATAGGAGAGAGAGAAAAAAAAAAAAGGGAAACTGAGAATGGCCTTAGGGTGATTCCTTCAGTCCTGCTAATGCTAGACTCTGTGCTAGATACCAGAGAAATCTAGTGACATCCCATTTTCCATCTGAAAAAGTTTTTGTTGTGCAATTA
Organism: Glaucomys volans; assembly: GCA_020662805.1. Classification (NCBI taxonomy): domain Eukaryota; kingdom Metazoa; phylum Chordata; class Mammalia; order Rodentia; family Sciuridae; genus Glaucomys; species Glaucomys volans. The sequence continues at coordinate 104,493 of JAJEJO010049035.1, read as the reverse complement.
ATGTTACAGGATGGAACATTTCTGTTGGTTTGCTAAAACTGTTCAGTCAAAAGAGGGCACAAGCATAAGTCCTGGTCTCAGAAGTTGGCTGCACCTTTCTGCAGCATGCCATGGACATCTGTAAAGAACAGTGAAATGTCCCTGGTGTGTTTAAACCAACTGCCTTGACTTCAAGGATTGTTAGATTTAAAAGAGTTTTAAAAATCATGGCAAATATCCTTTGCATGGATCAGTGATGAGAAACTGGTAGTAATTTGGGATTCATTCACAAGAAATGACCTGAAAGATTTTCAGGTGAATAGAATGTAAGGGTCAGGAACATCAGGCTCTGTTCCCTGCCAATCTTACTTGACAGACAGAAGGATTTTGTATTCAGACTGCAGTAGTTGTGACTTTCTTCCTGTGCAGACAACATGAAGCTTTCCAATCTTTTGTAAGGTGAAAATTTTTTAGGTAAGCTGGCTTGGCACAAAAACTGCCCTGATGCTTGATTTTGGCTAAGCAGTTTTAGCGATCCAACAAAAAATGCTTGATTCTGCAAAGCTAATTGCAAAACAAAACCTTAACTTCTCCAGATGGAAAACAGAATACCCAAATAACAAGGAAAGAAACACATTGTTTCCATGCTGTAGCTCTGCAGTCTCAGAACAGTTCCATGAATATTATATATGTGCAGTAAACATTTATGACCATATTTAGGTCCAAGCAGCACAAGGGATTTTATGTTACTAGTTGCTGATGAGTACCATGAATAGGAATCCTTTATATCTGAGGTATCCATGGTGACTGAGTAAGGCCCATTTCCATTGTGCTTATTAGCTTCCAGTCAGCCAGCCATGCTTAGACTCTGTGGGCTCCAGGATTCCTAATTCCTGTAACACCCCAGAGAGTGGGTGAGTGCTTTTCAGTAAAGGCAAACCTAAGGAAGGGATTTTAAGAGATTTGAAAATGCCATATAGAAGCCAAGAGGATAATTTCTGACCCAACTGTCAATTTAATTGAGGAGTGTTATACAGACAAAATTACATAGCCAGAAACAGAATTTTGATTATTAAGAAAATAATATCACTTTCTGTGCTCCTTGAAGTCTTCTATTATGTCACAAACTCCTCTGTGTGCTGTTTTGTATGTAGTGCATGGTCACCTTGCATTTGGAAGGAAATACCAGCTTTGCTCTAAATGTTCATGATTTTTTTTAATAAAGCAAAATATTTAACAGTAGAAAAATGGTTTAAATTCATGACATTGACATTAATGTTGTAATGTTACTATACCCAACCTTTTTCTTTCCCCTAGGAACATACTACAAATGGTTTTCTAGTGCTTCCATTTCATAAGCATAGTAGGTTTCCCTTTGGATTGTGTGTGTAGTGGTCATTGAACTGCAAGAGAAAATTGTCCCTGGCCTTTATCTCTTATCTTACTTAACTATGATTAGAAATATTTTGATCTATTTTATTTTCATTAACTCTTTTGCACATTAGTGTATTTTTGCTTGATTTCATGAGGACACGCTTTTTATATGATATATAAACAGGTAGAAAGTATTCTATAGTAATGCACTGAAAGTACTAAAACTATTGTTTAAAAATGATTATTATATTAAGTTTAAACCTAAGTTGATCTTCTGTCTTTCTGAAATTTTCAAATTTGAACTGGAATGCAATGTGGAATGCACTGGAATGTCATTTTCCTGTTTCCCTAGTGTCAGGGTGAGAAGGTGCCTATTCATCTGTGCCGATCTATTTTTTGCTAATGTATAGGCTATGGTGACTGACTAAAATGATGGTGAATCATACATTTGTGAACTCTAGGAATCATGACAAATATATCACCATAAGCTACTTTGTGTTTCAGGAAGGTGGACCTCTATGGTAGAGAAAAAAGCAATTCATAAACATAGGAGAGAGAAAAAAAAAAAAGGGAAATTGAGAATGGCCTTAGGGTGATTCATTCAGTCCTGCTAATGCTAGGCCCTGTGCTAGATACCAGAGAAATACTGCCTTGGTCTCATGGCTCTTACATTCCAGAGTGGAATTATAGGTAATGGCCTACTTCTTAAATAGAGCTGATCACTTCAAGCAACCATAAGAGCTAAGCAAAGTGAACCAAGTTAATGCAATGGAGAGTGTTGGAGTGGAGGATGCCACTTCATTTTTATTTATTTATTTACTTATTTATTTATTAATTACAGTGCTGAGATTCAAACCCAGGGTCATGAGCATCATAGGCAATTGCTCTGCCCACTGAGCTACACTTCTAACTCTGGGAGAGACTACTTTAGATAGGATAGTTTGGATGGGCTTGATAAAGAAGAACATGTGTGAATTTAGAACTCCAAATGATAAGAAAGAGCCAGCCTTTCTGTGGGGATGACATTATCAGCTGATGGTCAAAGAGAGAATCTGAGCGTTCACCTTTGGGTTATGAAAAATGTGACTAGGTAGAACACCCAAAGATAAGTTGCAGGTATCCTAAGGGTCAGGTAGAAGGAGAAAGGATTCATTCTGTATGTTCTTTTTGTGATTCCTATGTGACTATTTGTTAACTTCACAGTGAGATAAATATCCCCTTTCTGCTTGATCTACCTCATATCCTTCATCACTAATTTAAGAATGCAATCAAAGCCATCATTAATGCAAGTAGTCCTTCTTTTTAGCAGTACTAACTTAAAAAAAAAACAACAGTTCCCTGGTACTTAGCTGAGATACAACTGACACATATCAACATTGCTCGCCATTATGTGCTCTTAATGCATCTGAGCCAAATTGCTTTTGCTGCTGTTGTTTTTCCTGTGAGGATGAGAGAGAAAGTGAGAGAGAGGATCTGGGGAGAAGATATCAGGGTCTGGTTTTCTGGTTTCTAAATGCAGCAGAAGAACATAGTAGAAGGCAAAAGAGTTTGTGAGGAAAGAAGTGAAAAGGGGTGCCTGGGACTCAGCTGAGTTAACTGAGTAGTTCACATAGTGACAAAATAAAGTCAACGCTACAAATTTAGGGCCTGTTATTCTCATTAACTGGTATTTCTGAATGTTGCTAATGGCATAAACTGGGTAGAAATAGCCACTTGTCGTGTTTTTGTGATGAGCAGAAATCAAGCCCACTGAGACACTGAATTCTTTAACTTTTTGCTCATTGAGAATCTCTTTGCTGTTGGATACTAAGGCAGCAGAAAAATCTGGAGACCTTCTCAGGACGGGAAACTTCTAGGAACTTAATCTGTGAGGGGGAGAGCCAGGAACCAGCACATTTGGAGTGGTATCTGAGCAAGAGTCATCAGAATTGGCTGGCCAGTCTTCCCTGAGTGAGTGTTTATTATATTTAAGCTACAGAACTAATGACTGAAAAGAACAGGAAGGAAGGAGAAGACGGAAACCTATCCTCATGATACTGACAAATCAGTTGGACTGAGCTCACATGAATCAACTAAAGAACACTTCTGCCAAATTCAAATTGAGTAAAAGCGGAGGATATGAGTCTTGTGGGGACACAGAGTTGAGGCGTGAGCTATTAGTCAGTACTCTACGGCTGCCCGCAGAATTGGGTGGGGCTTTGAAGGAAGTGAGCAAGTGTATATGAAGCTTGTCACCTCAACAGGACTGGAAGTACCCTGAGGGCCAGGACCTGGCTTCTCTTTTTTACACATTCCTAGAATACCCTTGTTGCTTGTAGGACTTTCCCTAGAGGTGTTTATAGCAGCTTGAACGGCTGGACTCAGGCACCATGTTGCTAAATTGACTGAAATTTTGGTCTTCCACTCTACCACCAGCCACGCATAAAATGGAAGCATGTCACAAACACCTTGTAGATCCGTTCCTTTTGTCTTCTGATCTTCTCTCCCTTTGGAGCTCCTTCTTTTTCTAATATCGCTCACAAAAGAATCTCTGCATCTGAGAAGGAGCAAATATCCAGCAACCTTCCGCAGCTGGCCTCAATAAAAGAGAAAAATCTGTTGAAGGCCCCTGGAAATGTAAAGATCTCCTGTGACAGTGAAGTCTCAGGAGAAGACTAGTGGTTACATTGCTAGGTTCTTTCAGTCTGAAGTTTTCTTCACTTGCCTTGCAGAGAAGTGCCTGATCTTACAGTATCACGTTTCTGACCTCTTTGGTTCTGGCTTCATTTCCCCCGCTCCCTCAATGCCATTTTCATTTCTTCTTTAGAGTTCAGAACATGTCAAAGAGCTTCTCTGAGCTGTAGGTGGTTTTCCAGAGCACAGGGAGAATGAAAACTGAATATCATCCTGTCCATTACATTCAGGGAGGAGTCAAATTACTTTCCAGTCTTGAGGGTGTCTGAACATGAAACAGGAAAGGGAGAACTGAGGCAGTGAGTCATCTCATTTGGGTCCAAAGCACCCTTCATCTTGAATATGGAGATGGAGAAGAATTACAGCAAGAGTTTCTTTTTAGAGGTACTATATAGGTAATTGCTATTTTCTCCATGGTTCTTGTACATCCTTCTTAAAGGATGGTTATGGAATCATGAAAGGGGTGAAAAATTCAGGTATTGTCAATCTTGCCTGTTACTACAAACTCTTAACCTAAATATTCACTAGAATCTATGAAAATGCTAGTATTATCAATTTTTAACAAGTTGTCAAGTAGGCGATTACTGTTGTTGTTTTTTTTTAACTGTACTTGATAGAATAATAGAATCATTGCATTTTGAGGTTGAAAAGCAAATTAAGAATTTGTGCCAAAATTTCAAAAATTCTAACATTTCATATTCTAATTTCTAATGCTGCTCCAAACTTCCAAGCATGCAAATGAGTGTAATGGATTGCCATTAAATTTTTTAGACCATCTGCTTCAGGAGGTTGGCATTGCTAAACTACTATACCTCTTTAATCAATGAGGGCAAAACTCTTTTTTGGAATAATTTATGGGAACATCAGTGAGAATGAAAGTAGGAGCTATTTCCTAAGGATCTGACTATTCAACTCAATACCAATATGTTTTGATTATTTGTGTGTGTGTGTGTACTGTCCTCTGGGCCAAGTAAGTTTGGGTGTACAGCATTTGAAATAGGGTAGCAGCATCACCATCATCATGTACATTCCTTAACTAAAGCAAAATTAGAGAAGGAAGATGGTGGATCACAGAGCAACTCAGAAAGATAATAGCAATGACTAGAAAATGGAAATGAAACACAAAGGTGGTTATTTCAGTGACCCTACCCAGAAGACGGGAATTATCATACTTATTAAAGATCCACCTGATTGACTGATGGATTCCCAAGTCTAATTTGGTTGCCATAGTTCACAGTCCTCTATTGCTATTTGCTGCAGTGTCTACGGAGAAGTCAAAGGGTCATTCCTTAAGAACCATAGTAAACCACCTTCTATTATGTTAGCTCTTTCCCACAAAATTGGCCAGAGATTGCTTCTCTATTGCTACTCTATTACTGTATTAAATTAGAAAGAATAGCCAGGAAATTCAATTTGCATTCCATTTAGGCATATATTCTTTTGAGTACCATTTCACAATGTAGACAATATAATGGGGGCATTGAAGCCCAGTTCTGTATAATATTCTTAGTCCATATTTACTGAATGCCTACCTAATACAGGGCATTATTCTAGAGACCTCAAAATACATCTTTAAAATCAGATTTTATTGACAATTTTATAAATGAAGAAACTGAGTCTCAGAAAATATTAAGTGACTTCCACAGATACAGAAGTTAGAAAGTAAGAAAACTGAATCTTGATCCCAGGTCTGTCAATCTCCAGAGCTGATGGTTATTAGTACCATGAAGCCAACCCAATTAGAAGAAGGATTATGGAATTCTTAAAGATTTTCTGCCCTTCTCACACATTGTTTTAGGATTCCAAGCAGTGGTCATGCTTTGAAAAAAATGTAGTATTCAATGTTCAAATTATATTTAATAAACATTTATTGAACACTTAATATGTGCATGCAAGTCATTGTTGTTTTTTATATGTAAGTAAATAATATATGGTTCTTAGCATCAAGAACATAACAGTTGAGGGATAGAAGTGCATGTATACACAACTTCTGTTAATTTTGAACTCCAGGGGTTATGCTAGATGTGTTATAAACATTGTCTTATTATTTAATCATTATGAGAGTCTTATAAGGTAGTGGTTTTATAAATATTTTGCCAAAATCCAAATCCTGAAAAATGATCTATGAGACTTTTATTCCAACTAGATAAAAAAGAAGGTTCTCCACAGGAGATGGATGGCATTTCAGCTCAGCTCTAGAGAAGGATTGGTGTTTTAATAGAAAGGTTGGGAGAGGGGTTTCCCTGGGAGGGCCTTCCATGCCATGTGAAAAGTAGAAACAGATCCATGGAATCAAAGAAGTGTAGGGTATGTTCAAATAAGAGCAACTAGTGTGAGTTAAATAGTATAAATTAGGGCCATAGTATGGGCAAAGGGGTAGATGTAGACACTGAACTTAAGCAGTAAGTGGTAACAGGTCATGAGAGCCATGCAGAGCATGCATCAGGATATTGGACATTATGGGAAATGAGAAATCTCAAAGATTTCTAAATGAGAACAACCAATCAAATCTGATTTGACCTAGAAAAACTGTAGGCTCAGTGAGAAGCTTACATCATCAGCCGTAGCCTAATGACAAATGCGATAGAATTATTTGCCATGACAATTTTTTTCTTTAGAAATCAACTTTTAAAACGTGTTTGCGTGCTGGGCGTGGTGGCGCACGCCTATAATCCAAGCAACTTGGGAGGCTGAGTCAGGAGGATCGAGAGTTCAAAGCCACCCTCAGCAACTTAGCGAGGCCCTAAGCAACTCAGTGAGACCCTGTCTCTAAATAAAATACAAAATAGGGCTGGGGATGTGGCTCAGTGACCGTGTGTCCCTGAGTTCAATCCCTGGTTCCAAAAAAAAAGAAAAAAAACGTGTTTGTGGGCACAGGGGTGCATGCCTATAGGAGGCTGAGGCAGAAAGATCCCATGAGCACAGGGGTTTAGGGTCCACTGAGGAAACACAGCAAGACCTCCTAAAAACATTTTTTTTTAACAATATAGATTTGTATACTTTTAAATAGTTGAAAATAAAAACAAAAAGAGAAGTCATATTTTGTGGCATGAAAAATTTAAGATTCAGATTGTAAATAAAGTCCTACTGACACAGTCTCCCACACCTGTTGGCCTGGGTTGCCCGTTGCAGCTCTCATATTGCAGTGGCAAAGTCAAGTACCTGCTGGAGACAGTCCAGCTAACAAAGCCTGAAATATTTACCATCTGACCCCTAGCAGAAAAAGTTTGCCAACCCTCGTGTGTCTTTCTGGCCCTCTTAATCCATTTATATGGGTTTCTTCCTTCTGGTGTGTGAATGGAAAATGAATTTAAGTTCATTAATAGAGTCAAAAAACCTTTAGCTTTGCTTCCAGCTATTATTTTTTCCCTTCTCTTGAGAATTTTGAATGTTCCGTATATAGATTCTCAAAGCTAAAAAATAATGAGGTAGAATGTGTTTTATCCATCACCATATCCCTTTCCTAAGGGGATTCTGAAAGTGTGGTTTTCCCTTTTGGTTAGAGAGCTACATTCCTTTACTAGGCACACTCCATTTTTAGTTCACACGCAGGCAGTCAGCTCCTCAGAACAATGTCAAATGAGCTGCTGAGGATCTTTATAAAATCTCTTCCAATGTGATTTCTGCCCATTCCTCATCTAATTAGTTTTCCTGTGGAAGGCCCAGGAAGGCCTTTGATTATGAACATAGATGTCACTTTCCCCTGTGGAATGCTAATGCTACCACATGGATAGTATCCTATCCATTGCATATGCTTTCTTGGGTTCACAGTTTTTTGGGTACAGAAAAGTGTAGACTTTGTAGACTGAAACCTTTGGGACATGGTAGGAAAGCAAGAGGATACAAAGGAAAACATATTCTCCCCTCTTCAGGCCTTTCAGCCACTCCTGAGCTGAATGTCATCTGGCTTCCACCCCATTCATGCCCCACTGAGTACCTCCACTAAGGTTGCCAGCAACCTCCTGATGAGTCCAAGTGACACTTAGTCCTCATCCTGGTGTCTATTCTGAAATGCCTGCCATGTTAGCCACACTTACCCATTTCACATTCTTTTCCTTGGATTCCTGAACAAAAACTTTACCTACTGTTTCTTCTCTTGCCTGAAGCTCCTTGCATTCTGATGGGCTCTTCTCCCTCTGCCTGCCTTTTACATGTTGCTCATCTCGAGGGTTCTATCAGTGGCCCTTTCCCATCTTCATTCCATGGGTCCACAGAGTCAGCTCCATGACATCAGTTTAAGTTGCAACCTGCATTTCCATGAATGTGTTCCTAGATTACTTGAGAGTGCCATCATTCACCTTGTGATCCTTGACTTTCTTCTTTCTCCATGTTCAGCACTCAAAAAGTCCTGTCATTTATTGCTCCTAAATATGCCTTGAGCCATATGTTTTGAGTTTTCTTCTCCCCCATTCTCACTGGTTCTTTCTTTGCACAGGCCCTCATCCCCACCTCACATTCCAACTATGCACTCTTCCTAATTTCCCTGCTGTCTCTAGTCTCCTCTGCCCAACCCACCCACAATATTGCTTCAAGTGTTATCTTCAAAATAGAAACCTTATCATTCCTCTGCCAAGAACTTTCAATGACTACCATGTACCCAAGGGATAAAGTCTAAGCTTATGTTGATTTATAGCAGTAGGTCTGGTTTCTGATCTTGCCTCCTACCATTCACTAGTTGTAACCTTCACTTCTTGGTACAGAAAGATGAGGTTTTCTGCAGCTTACATCCCCGCCCCCCACTTCTGTTCTGATTGGCATATTAGTTTACCGTTTTCTTCATCTGAAAAAATCTCAACACATCTCCCAAGGTTCAGTTCAAATATGATATTCCCCCTCTGGAAATTAGTTGCCCTCTCCTCTTCGCCACCATGTGAGTTTGCACACACTTGGCATAGAGTACATTTTACAGTGTGCAAAAATCGTTTACTTACATATTTTTTATATGTGAGACTGTCTCTCACTCTTCTTGCTATTTTGAGTGCAGAGCATAGTGTCTATCTTAAAATAAAAAAGAGCATCCAAGGAACAAATGTGTCCAAGTTATGTGTCTCCACCTGTACTATGAGACCTCTAGATTCTGTTGCCAGACATGTTAGAAATGAAGGATGCTGTGAAAACCTTATAGGGCAACTATCCGCAGAAAAACTTTATTTCCTTCTCTCAGTATTTTCTTATAATTGAGTCAAGGTTAAGTGTAAATGGTTTTAGTTACTCTTGAAGTCAGGTGTGCCTTTGGTGTCATAGGATAGTATTTATTTAATAGAATAGAAGGGAAAGGAAGTGGAGAGACTTCCAATATTACTGTTATTGAATCACATGTATTAGTGGTAAAGTTTATACTCTCCCACATAAAAACTAAGAGAAATTGGTAGAAAGTTAGTGCCTTATTAGACATATAAAGTTTGCATGTGTAAAATATGTGCATATAATATATGTAAAACCCTGATCATATTACTGTGAGTTACATTTTATTATATTCATCCTCAGAAAATTATCATGGAAAGTTTAATTAATAAAGATTAGGGACTAGGAATCTGTTTTGAAGTCTTGCTTATGGTATTGCCCACGGTTGTACAACAATAATGATAATGGTAGGATCATTTATTAGATGATTAACACTCAAGACACCCATGGGGTTTAATGTATGGTCTCTGCCCTTAAGGGATTCAAAAATCATATTCATAAAAGATAAGAAATAATATAAAGTGATTTGAGGAATACCAACTAATGGCAAACCATAAGTAAGATTTCATTTTGTATGTCTCTATAGCTTCCTGCAGCATTTTGCATACATTGGATGTTTAATAAATATTTGGTGAATGAATGAAGTGACAATGAAACAGCCAAATTTACAACAATTTTTGAATTCTCCCATTTTCACTGTGGATTAAACTGGAGTTGGGTCTTAAGAGGGCTGTTTATTGATATCAGCTGTTGTGAATACCATAATTTGCCCCTTATACTTTCATAGGTCTCATTTATTATCTATGAAGATAAAGATTCTTATTTTGAAAATTTAAAACCAAAATTAATAAATTCATGATCTATATAATAAAAGATATAAAATATGAGCACTAAGCATATAAAATGTGTATGATTTAAAGCTATATAATGTCTACTACTTAGTTGAAGGCTTTGTCAATGTTACTGAGATGCACTGAGTGAAAATATATATCAAAGTATTTAATGATATAAAGCAAGACTCAGGAAACTTTAATTGCTTTCTTTTCAATGGGAACAAATTGCTGTCCTGCAGCAAAGTCTGGGTTTCCAAAAGGAAGGAAACCATCTGAAGATGTGATTCCATCTAGAAGTTGTTTTAGATATTTTTCAGAAGGAGGCACAGGTGTCTTCCACCTTCTGGAGTGGAGTACAAGTTATCTATATCTTTGTATTTGTGCTGATAGCAGTGTGCACCAGGCTGTCTAGATTTACCCTTGGAACCTCCTTAAGACTTGATAGGAAAAAAAAAAAAAAGACTTGATAGAACATCATTTTTATGTAAAAGAATAGATAATCATTATTCTAAATTGTCTCTTTTTTCTGTGTCTCTTCATGAAAAGTTAACATTTTCAGAAGTCTGTTAAAAGGTATTAAAAGAATTTAAATGGTTGGCTCCATTGTCTTCCTCTTTTCCAGTTTGGAGTTCTATCTCAGGAAAAGAGAGTCACATTTTGAAACAGATGTCGCTGTTTCTACAAATTTTTATCATTGCAAGAAAATTAGAATCTCACATATTTTGCATGTTCTCATCTCCCTTTATCCAAACAGACCCCCCCATTAATACTCTTAGAAATCCCATATAGCTTGACACCATTGCCATAATGGGTTTTGCTTTGTTTAAATCACAAATGTGTAAAAATAAATAAATGCATATTAAATAGCATTTAATATTTAATATAAGTAATTCTTCCACCATAGTCCCAAATTCAATGTCTATTCCTCCATCTCATCCTAGATGATGTACTCACAGTAGCTCCATGCATTCATGCTTTGGTTGCTTTATTGGCAGTAATAATAGATATCATTTCATTTAAATGAATAGTTGTGCTCTTGAATGAGTAAATGATATTCTTCCAAGGTGATTTAGTTACATGCACTAGAACTTGAAATTTATAATAACCCTTCATTTATTATTCAAATACCATTAAGTGCTGCCAAGAATCCTTTATACAGATTTTCATGCAATTTTTTATTTTAAATAATAATGTTTATATTTAACCATCAGTTAACCTCTATGAATGTGAACTACCAATATGGTGTATATTCTTTTTTACTTTTATTTGCTGTTTTCTTTGAATTATTTTTACTATCTTCAGAGAATGAACAAGGTTAGTTAGTAGAGAATGAGCTCATCTCTGCTACGTCTGCTCTTTTTAGGATCTTTGATTTTAAAAAACTGGTTGAAGGAAAGAAATAGAATCACATTCAACTAGGCTGACCCTGTTCTTCATCATCACGGGAATTAGTGATTGTTTTTCCCCTTGTGTTGTTGTCTTTAGTTTTCAAAAAAAACTACTTCTTCGGAAGGTCTTTATATTTCTCCTAAACATATAGGAATGGTAGTAGCTACAAGTGAGCCTATCATATGAGTAAATTTTACAAATTATTTACTTAGCTGTTCTGGTCTGCCTTACTATTCATTTAAGGAACTTCAAAAAAAAATTAGAAATTCTGCACCAGGGTTTTCACAGAATGGATTCTCTAAAATAGCTAATCATTTGTATTTAGATATTTTCAAGAGTTTTTGCATTATGAACTTACACTGTGTTCTCACTCCCAAATCATGGTGTAAAGATATAAGGCAGCTGGGTGCGGTGGCTCACGCCTGTAATCCCAGCGACTCGGGAGGCTGAGACAGGAGGATTGCGAGTTCAAAGCCAGCCTCAGCAACTTAGTGAGGCGCTAAGCAACTCAGTGAGACCCTGTCTCTAAATAAAGTACAAAATAGGGTTGGGGATGTGGCTCAGTGGCTGAGTGCCCCTGAGTTCAATCGCCAGTTCCAAAAAAAAAAAAAGAGATAAGGCAGTTAGACATATTAAATCATTGACAGAAAATATCTTACTGATAATTTTGTATTTGCTAATAAGTTACTTTGCATAAGGCAATCTTAAATGCTTCCATCCCCCTCCTAATCTAACATGCATGTGACTACATATTCAATTTTTCTTTCAAGAAAATTGAATCCTGTAAACCCAGAAAGGGATTCTAGATTGGTAATTTTCAATTTCTGTTTGTATTGTAAAGCAGGCAAAATCGTTTCTGGCCTGTGATTTTTGAAACCATAAAATCATTTCACCACTGAAGTCAAAACTCTCTAAATTGAATTTTTACCTAAGAACAAATGCTTTTGCCATCTGTAAATCTTTGAAATTAAAGCTTTGAAAAGAACTTCCCAGACACCTTCAAGAAAGCCACGCCAACACGTGTCCCTCAAGCACATTAAATTATCTAGTGCTCCACCATGTATGTGCAGTATTTGCCATAGAAGGCAACTTATCCTAATCCTGGAGCAGGCCAGCTGGTTGGTGACAGGTGAGCAACTGTAAGGCTGCTGGGGCAGGGTGGATGTGCAGGGGGTGGGGTGCTGTTTGAGGGTAGAGAGAGCTCGCACTTTGGGCTCTGGGTTGCGGGCTAATTCTTTGTAGCCCTGGTTGTGGAGTGATTTATGGGAGCTACATGGGCCATACATCACCTTCCTGGTTGGCTTTGTTGACACCTTGTCACATTCTTGTGGGCTTGAGGAATTCATTGTTTTTGTTTGAACTGATAAGAACAAAAAAAAAAAAAAAAAAGGCAAGAAAGAAAGAAAAGGAAAAGGAAAAAGAAAGAAAAGGGGTTTCCCACTGAGACCTTGGGAAAGTCCAAGGGGGTGGACTATAGACTCCAGGCAGCAGGACTGGACTGCATGGTCCCATGCAGTACGGCCTTTGCATCTGCCTGCCACTGGGCCACTGGAAGCCTGGCTTTGGGGTGTGTTGGCTGAAGCTGTGTTTGCCCTCTGGAAGCAGTTTCCTGGTTTGGAGCTGTTTCTTTTTGCTGGGGTGGTGCTATGGAGGGGGCTGCCTTGCGGGGAGTAAAGAAGGAGGGGGGTTTCCTCCAAGAGGAGGCAGATAGAATGGCTGAGAGGAGATTCCAATAAAGGGTCAAATGACACTGATCACTAGGAGAAAGTAAAACACGTGGTGACTTTTGATGTGAGCCGGTCTCTTCGAAGTTCATTCTGCCGCACAGCGTGCTTTTCGGGCACGTTGCCATGCTGCCCTCTCCCCTTTAATGTGTAGTGCCCCATGCTTCACTTAGTATTTTGGCAGCCTGCATGCAGAAGCTGGCATTTGAGCCCAGTGCTTTGAAGGCAGGAAAAAAGGTTGAGCATGAGAACCCATCAAGCCACTGGCCAAAAGTTTGTGTGATGTATACAGAGGGGCAAATGAATGATCAGCCTGGTTTTTTTTAGATATCTTCTCTGATGTTTTTGCTTCAAAAAAATAATAATAATGGATTATACTCTTTTTCATCCAAGAAAAGTAACAGGTCAAATCAAATGTACCACATTATGAAACTGAAAATGCTTGTACCTTCTTTTGTGAAAATACATGTTTTCTTTAAGAGCAGCCAAGCACAAACATTCCATTCACTAACATCCTCTGTCATCATGCTATATCGTTGATTGGAAGAAGAACCTATTTGCAACCCTGCCAAGGGTAAGGCGTTCGATGAGTGTTCACACTTTTGTGTTATACTGTTAACAAGTTCATGTGTAATGCCATAAATCACTTTACCTGGAAGTGCCATTCACACATCCCCACTATGAACCTCATTTTGAACCGGAGCCACAGAAAACTATTTTCAGACTTCTTAAAATGCTTTTTTGCAATGATGTTTCTTATAGAATATGTATGTATAAACCTCTTGTATTTGATTTGCCAAGGCTTTACTGTGCTGTAAACAAGAGGTATCTGAAAAACTGCCAAGGTAGGTGGTCAGATCCAAGAGCTGACTTTGCAGTAGCACAGAGTGCAGATGAAAGTGACCTAATAAGTATCAACAGTAAAGCTAATAAATGCAGTACTATAGGAAGTGCAGGATTAGAAGAAGAAGGTAGTTTTGGAAAGAACACATTCTTTTGTGTTATTTACCTAAAAATCAAGTGAGGTTTTTACTAACATTTAAATATCTAAATATATGCCATGCTGTTAATATCGGTGGCATCGAACTTGTAACATGCATCCATTTGTTTATTTTCTACAAACCCAGTTTTCCCAATTTCTTTGCCATTCTGATGTACCGGCCAGTTCTGCCTTTGCCTGTTTTCTAGCTTGGAATTTACTCTGGTTTCCAGAATTAGGTTTATTGACAGTGTTTCACTGCTCTCTGCTGGAGAAGCCCAAAGCCAGGCCAGGCGTCTAGGGCTAATCACTTGCAAGGAATGCAGGTGTGATGGTTCAGCTGATAAACTCTGGCCTCTGGAATTAAACTCAACACAAGACTTATTCATGCCAGTTGTAGATCACAGGTTATAAGCCATGCTGTACAGGCCAGAAATAGGTTTCTCACAGAGCAGGAAGGGTAAAATGAAAATGCACCACCCAAACACCAATTTCTTACTCCAGGTGTCATCCTCTACAAAGATATCCTGCACAGAGGTTGTGCAGTTGCTCAGGTTATTTTCCATCCTTTCATTTTTGACACATAGTTATTTTATTCTGTTATATACACCATGACAATAATCCCTATCCCCAAAAGAAAGAAAATAAAGCTCATTTGACCAAATTTTATCACGTCTGAAATAAACTATATATAAAGTTTTTTTAAAAATTATTCTATACTTTTTCTGTATGTGCATAGCTGGATAAAAAGAATCAAAAGCATTTACCAAGTAAGTAGGAAGTGTGCTAGGACATATTTTTTCCCCAAAACTTTTCTAGGTAGGTATAAACATTAATGTATACCTTCATTTAATGAACACAAAACTGTACCACAACTAAGATGCTATACTTCTCAAGTTCAAAACAAAAGTACAAGTACAAAACAGCAAAGGCCTTAGATGAATATTATTTTAGACATATAGAGTATACATATGCACATTTATGCACATGTGCATATGTATTTGTGTGTGTGTGTGTGTGTGTGTGTGTTAGAACAGGAAGTGAAGATACAAGTATAACACATCTCCAGAATGTTTTATGTTCTTTTCAGTCTGGTATCTTTTAACTTAAAAACAACTTCATGAATAGAAATCATAAAAAGCCAGCCTTACAACAGCATTAAAGTGCTATTCTATTCTACAGCATTCCAAGTGAATTATTGCTGTGCTGTCAAAGAAAACAAAAACATTTGGGAAGGACTGTTTATTTTACAGTGGTTGACCAAAAATATGCAAGTGGTTATAAAAAAATGTAGACAGCTAACGATGGGAGGTGCCACTTGTACATTCTGAAATCCATTCACAAACCTTTGACACTAACTCTTCATCACTGGAGATAATATTAGAGGCAAAAACATTTTCCAAGGGGAAACCTTGGGCATAGTCAGAGCATTTCAGTTCAAATCAAATTGATAAAACCTCTACCTGCCATCCTGTATCACTGGCATCTGTCTCCTCCCTTAGAGAGTCTAACAGTGGCATGCTCCCTGCCCCCAAGGAGAGCAAGGAAAGTTTTGCAGAAATATTTCTCTCAAAAGATATGGTAGTGAGGCATTTTTGTGCTATGAAGCATTATGTTGCTCTTGGTATCTAAAACTTAAAAACTGCCATTGATAATGTTAATAGATTAGTATATCAAACACATATTTCATGTTAGAGCTAGGTGGGAAATTAGATCCATAATACAATCCCTTCATATTAAAGATAATAAAATGGAGACTTAAAGAAGATAAATGAGTTGGTAATGTTATACTCAGAGGTAGTATGGAACACTGAGAGTAAGAAACACAAGGTTGGTGTTTGTGTTGTGGGATATTTTGTTGGAGAATCAGACACTGTGCAGTCTGGTGTCTCCTGGTAAATGCTTAGGAATGTTGAAGGATTTCTCCTTGGTGAGGAGATCCTTGTTCCAGGAATCTGGCCAAGGCTGCTTTCACTTTTAAAAAAAGACAAAAAAAAAAAAAATCACTGATAAGGTAGGGCCCATTTACCTTCTGGTGCATCATTAGATTTTTTTTCCCTTGATATGTGTCTGACATGATCCCATCATATAAAACCACTCAATAAATACTGATTGGAAGTATTCATTTAAAGAAACACTTCAGTTTTCCTTTCAGTGAAGGCCAACATAGCTTGTTTTCTGGGTGGTATTGAAGTTGCAAGAAGACACCACATTTTAGGCGTACGTTGGCTGTACAGGAAATTGATAGACAACTGAACGCCACTGAGAGGTAGAAGCTACTGTGGGCATAAAGTTTCGCCTCCAGAGTGCAGACAGGGAAAGGGGAGGAGAGGGAGAATAACTGCTTGCATCTCGCCCCTACCTCAGCAGCTCCTCCTCCTCGTCTCGGAGGGTCTCCACAGTCTGAGAGTTCTGTGTCCTGTTGGCCCAAGAGACAGTTGTCCTTTGACGGCCCAGTTGTTTGTGTCTCCTGAATGAAACAGCATCAAATATTTTTCAGATGGAGCATCTGCCTTCCCTTCGTGACATCCTGGGGTTAATCACGTGCTTGCTGCCCGGGATATGTAAATAAGACGTGGCTAAAAAACACTTAAAGGATTATGAGGCAATCTTGCTTAATAGTAGCGAAACAAAACAAAACAAAACACCACTCCAACAAATCCTCATGTGTGCTACTAAGTAGTGGAAAGATCCAGTCATGAGTGGAACTGTCCTGGCCCGAGCATTGTCGCAGACCCAGAGCGGGAGAGGGCGGGAAAGGGAGAGAAGGAAAGAGGAAGAGAGAAGGCAAGGGGGAGGAAACAGAGAAACTGCCCCAGGAGAGCCTGAGTCACCGGCGCTGTCCGCGGCTCGCTGCAAACCAGCACCGCACTGATTCCCTCCCAGCGGTTGCTAATAAGCAGCAGCATGCTGGTGAAGGAAGCCCGCTAATCCCAGAGCCGGCCTTCTGCGCATGTGCGGCGATGACTGACATATTCTCTGGCGTGAATTGCACCCTGTTCCCATGTGCTCAGAGGTGGTCTGAGGAGCCCCTGGGTAGGTCTCCCGAGTAAGTTCGGTGCTGCAGAACGGGTGGCTGTTCAGGTCGTGAGGTTTCTACGTGGCATTTGCAGTAGAATGTCTCCATCTCCTGTCCCTGGGCGGTCAGCGGCTGGCATGGGACCACGGAGCATTACCTCGGTGTAGTCTATCACCAAAGTGGTCTGCCCTGCCCGGAGGGGAAACGAGCATGGAAACCGCTGGTGACTGCTTGCCAAGAGCAACCTTGGTCAATGAGAGCTGGGCAGAAGGCGAGGTCCTGCCTGCCGGCTTTCTGCTGCTCCTCTTGAGAATCATGCGCTGCTATTTCTGTGACTTCTGCCAGTTGGCCCCTGCCCACCTTTTCTGTTCATACTGAAGCAGCCAGGAACGGAGGGAAAGAGGAAGCCTCGGCTGTGCTCCGGGCTGCGCTGCTGCCAGGGCTGCGTCTGTAGAAGGTCCAGCAGCAAAAACAAAACAGGGCAGAGCCCGGGAGGCCCAGCCAGAGCAGCTGACCATGGAAACAAAGCAGCCCGCCCGTGGCGGCAGCAGCAGCAGCAGCAGCAGGCCATGGGACATCAGGCTGGAAAGGAACTCGGGGTGTGGCTTCATCTTCTCAAAGCTGAGAAACTGAGGCGTGGAGAGGGTGTGGAATATCAGGGCAATGATCCAACCAGGAGTAGAAAAGACGTTTCCTCAGGGCCCTTTCTCACTGCTGTTTGGTTTTAATAGCTCTGCTACTAATCCGTTCAGCCTCAGTTATCCCATCTGTAAAATGGGGATGCCAGTAATTCTAGTAGTGATTGTTGTGAGAATTAAATGAGAAAATGCAAACAAAGCACGGGGCACAATGCCCGGTCACTTCTCCCTCAGTAAAAGTTCGTTAGTCTTATTTGAAAACAGAAGTTGAGACCCAAGTGAGGCAGGAAAGATAGGGAATTGTTCATAAATAACCTAAGCAGTCCCGGAAAGTTCTTTTAAATGGCTGCTTTTCACAAGGGGAGTATTTGAATTAGGATCAGATTGATTATTTGATTTTGTTTCTTTTTACATGTTGAAAGGTTTAATCCAGTGGCAGGACCTCCCCACCCCCTTCCAGGAAGAGCCCAGTTTGAATTAGGAGGAAGCAGGTTTTGTGAGCCATGGCATCTGTCTGGTCTGTTCAGACTTCCTGGATCTGTTTTTCCCTTTTGTGAATGTGCATCTGAACCTTCCCACAGAGCTTGAAAAGTTCAACTTCAAAGTTATGTTCTGATGAAAAACACTTCCTAAAAGACTGAAGAATTATTCTAGGGGTGAAAGAAGAGAGGAGGTGATAAATAATACTACCCTTGAGGAAAACATTTCATATGTGATTTTTGTCTCCATGGACTCAGGTACATGGAAGAGATAAGAAACTCAGTTTTAAACAGTTATAACAACATTTATTCCAGAGGTGCTTTACATCTCTTCCTGACACTAACTGGTTGTTAGTCACTAAAGATCCTGATAACAACAACTCTTTATTCATCCTTTCCTAGATGTCCAGTATTGTGCCAAGTATTCTACATATGTTA
Source organism: Glaucomys volans (assembly GCA_020662805.1). Lineage (NCBI taxonomy): Eukaryota > Metazoa > Chordata > Mammalia > Rodentia > Sciuridae > Glaucomys > Glaucomys volans. Next base: position 85,784 of record JAJEJO010049035.1, on the reverse strand, counting down.
TTCACTTAATTTCCACAGCAACCCTGTGACATATTCCCTCTTTTTTTGTCAGGAGGAAAGTGAGACTAAAAGGAATGAATGCACCCAAGGTCATTGGGCTAGTAAATGCTCCTGTGTTCTTAACCATTGTGCTTGCCCCTTAAAGTCAGCCTTAAATCTAACCTGAATTTAAGTTCATCTCTACACTCGACTCTTTTCTCAACTTAAGTGCTGGACTGTCTTATTGCCATGGCTACTTCTTTTCAAAATTCTAAATGTTTCCAGAAAAGTACAGTTTATAATGAACAATCTTTTGCTTTCCCAAGTGAATTCTCTCTGTTACAATCAATTGTCCTTTTCATATGGCTGTATTATATAAGGCAGCACATACAGGCAAAGATCGAAAACTGTGAAAAATAATTTCAGGTGATCTTTTAATACATGTGCATGGCCACTGGCCATTGGTGAAAACTAACATTTTAACCAAACTGAGCATGGTTAGTTGATAATGACTGTTCAGTAATAATGCACAAGTATATCTTCTTTTGCTATCCAGGGCCAAATTTAAACTTTATTTGTGATGGTCTTTATTCCAAGGAAGATTGTAAATTCATGCATGTAATTTGGTGTCCTAGAAGTAAGTTGTCCCAATAGTTCAGCATTATTACTTTACTGAGTGAAAATTCCCTATCACAGTTTTTCCTACTGGAATTATGCTTCTTAATTCTCAACATTTATTAGTATCTTTGAAATTGTGTCATTTGACTCATCTAGATTAACATATGCTAATCACTATTTATAAGACCTTGAACAAGTTTCTCAGTCTCTCTGGGATTCCTTGCTACAGAATAGTAATGATATGGTATCCTCATATGAGTCTAACAAATTGCTGAGACCATTAAATTAGTTCATTATGTTAAGTACTTCAGATTGCCCCTGGCATGTAGTAAGTGCTGTGTAAATGTTAATTAATAGTATTAATCACTTGCGATTTCTGAACTGGAATTTTCTTACAATTGTGTTCAATAAGTTTAAGTTTTAAATCATAAGAAACCTTCCAACTGGTTCTATTTTTAATTACTATTCAGTAGTATAACTTCCTTCCTTCTTTCTCTGTGGCATATATAAGTTATATTTGCACAGAAGGTCTTCTTTTGTAAGAAATTTTTATGTTCTTTTATTTCACTCTCTTTTGAGCTCTATAGCAAGATGTCTGGTTTCTGTTTGTTTTTGGTTTTCGTAGTTCTGGGGCTCGAACCCAGAGCTCACACATGCCAGGCAAGGGCTCTGCCACTGACCTATACCTCAGCCCTGTAGTAGGGCTTTTGCCTAGTATTCTTTAGACTTTCATCTAGAGAAACTTTGGGTTTTGAATTGTGACACATGATGAGTCAAATTACACTCATAGGATTTATTTACTATGAACTACAGATTATTTTGGTTAGAAAATGTCTTTTTTTTTCTTTTTTCCTTTGGTACCCAACTCTCAGAGAAACATGTTTTCAGCCAGCCGTGGTCATGATAAATAGTGGGATTTTTAAATGCCATCACGAGATACATATTTCTCAGATACAAAAGTTTGTTGTTATGTTCTTTTGGCTGGAAGAGACTCCTCTTCTTGGGAAATGTAGCCACAGAATGTTGGGTTTGAGTTTTATTAATATCCTTGTAGATTGAAAACAAAATGTTTTCCTCTAAGTTTTTGTTCTTTTCCATTTGGCAAACCCGGTGATTTGCCACATGAGCTAATGTGTGTCTCATTCGCTTATTTTCTTGTTCACTAGCAGCCATGGTGACATCATCTGGATGTGTACAATCCCTGGGAATAAATAATATGCTGGAAAGTAGCTTGCTTTGTGGCCATGGAATCACTTATGCATCTTATAGCACACACTAAATGTCTCAAACCAATTTGTTAAAAATAATTTTAAGGCCAGCTACCCCTCCCATGTTTCCTGGTTCAAATAATGACAACAACAATAGTAAGAAAAGATTTTTTAAAAAAAATAACTAATCAACTATGATTTGTGAGTCAAATTTTCCAAGTGATTTAAAAATGTGATCTGATGATATCAAATATCCACAAAATGTCTTTTTGGGGGGCGGGGGCTAATTACTTTGTTAAACTGAATCAAGAGGAAGATTAGATTCCTAAATCTTACATATGTATTGTTATTGCTCTATTTTATCCATTCTTAAACAATAGTCATTGCATAAATAATTCACAGGTTTGAGAGGTTGGGAGGTTGAGTGGAATTTTGAGAAGACTGCTCCCAAACTGCTTTCACTGGCCTTTGACTTGAGGTCAAAGACTCTGGTCAAAGACTCTTCCTCCTCCTGGTGGGGAGCTTCTTTTGAACATTCTTTCAGGGCATTACAGAGAAAGGCGTGACTGAAAAACAACACAGAGGTATTCAGGAAAGGAGGTATGGATCCAACCAGGTCATACCATTGAGTTCCAGAGAAATGTCCAGACAGAGCTGCTCTACCCACTGGCCAAGCTCCAACTGGTGGTGATCACCTTCACTCTCTGCCTTATCTTGAACATTTGCTTTTTGAAGGCACAGTCCATTGAGTTCCTCATTTCCTGTTTTATTCATTGCCTTCCCCAGTGCCCTTTAATAAGTAAGCAGGACGCTCTTCAACTGTGGGTTATGAAATTCTTGGGATTTTTAATGATTTAGAGCTCATTTAGAAAGCAAGGTATGGTTCCTATGACCCAGAATTGTAGAAGGCCAATTACTTCACTCTGTTTATTTGGCAATTTAAATGATGCCTTTTCTAAAGGGAGTTCATTACATAAATGACCGTCTGTGCATTGGTCGATATTTTACTAAGGAATTTCAGAGACGGAAGAGTTTCATGACTAGCTTTAAGGAGATTTCAGTGAAGGCGAGGAAAACCTTACTGGGGCTATTCTTTTTTAAGTTGGCATCCTGCTGAGTCACCACATGTTATATACTACTTAGAATTTGTGAAATTCTGAAAATCTTAAGGAATGATAGATCTTAACTTCTATAACTCAAATAATTAATAATAAAGTTCTTTGAAGTTTGATTACCAGGATCCCTATAGAAAGATATGTAACCAATATAGCCTTCTGTAAATAAGCTTTTTTTTAAACAATAGTATTTGAATTTATTATTCTAATAGCGCCTCCCTCACCTTTGACCCCCAAAGCATTAATTTATCTTTTGGATCACTCCATTGGTTTCCTGGTTTCTATTAGCATTTCTTCTACGTCTCTCTCATTTATAAGACACACAAGCTTAAGTGTGCACTTACACACACACACACACACACACACACACCCCTTTTACATGGACTACAAGAAATAGCAGTAGGTTTTCCTGAGGTTATTATTGCCTTTTTCCATAGCTGTTTGGGGGAATAGGATATAGTTTGTGAGTTGAGAAGGAACAAAGAAGGCACTTTTCCTTTTGAGTCTTTTAATAATATCTTTCTTTATTTTTATGTGGTACTGAGGATCGAACCCAGTACCTCATACATGCTAGACAAGTGCTCCACCTCTGAGCCACAACCCCAGCCCAGATATTTTCTTAAGAAGAACCCTTTGAATAAAATTTTGTTTACACCTTTGACACATTGATTTATTCCCCAGAGATGCATAGCTAGCTGACTCCTGTAATAGCAGTGATGCAGGGACCCAGGACCTCCCTTCTAGAGGTACATCCACTGTACTCTTTCTAATGGTGGCCTGCCTTCTGTGTCCTCACTAACTGGAAGGGCCACGTGCTCTACCTTATTTAATCTTTGTCTTATTTACTGTCCAGCTGCTCCTGTCTACATTAGAATATCCAGAGAGTTAAACATTTCTTAAAAGAAATAATTCTTGCCAGGCATGGTGGTAAACACCTGTAATCCCAGCAGTTCTGGAGGCTGAGGCATGAGGATAGCCAAGTTCAAAGTCAGCCTCAGCAATTTAGCAAGGCCCTAAGCAGCTTAGTGAAACCCTGTCTCAAAATAAAAAAATAAAAAGGCCTGGGGATGTGACTCAGTGGTTAATCTCTGGTATCAAAAAAAAGGAAAAGAAAGAAATGTTTTGATGCCCATTTTAATGTCATAATCTTTTTTTATTGTCCTTGTCACATACACTTCAGTATACAGCTACATATTTAAGATTTCTGCCATTTGCATTTTGGTGAGGCTAATTGTTGTAATTAATACAGGGCTATTCTCTCTCTCTCTCTCTCTCTCTCTCTCTCTCTCTCTCTCTCTCTCTCGGCCCAGGAAAGGAAAAGGGTGTTTTCCTACAAATCAAGCAAACCTCTTCATTACACCAGGCTGCCAATGTTATCTGGCATTTATTCCTTCTCATTTCCAGCAAAGTGACTTCAGTACTGAATTGAGGATGCTTGGATGTGTTGTAGATGTTGACAAATAGCCTGTCAGTAAATACATACCTCACAAATAAATATACAGACATTATACCCATAGATAAAACAGGTGAGTGTTCTAGGGAGCCCCCAATTCTAAGGGACAGGAATGATAACTAAACACCCGGTCAAAAGGCCAACAGGGTATAGGACAGAATATTTGCCTTTACAGATGGTAAATGAATTGGACTGGGCTTTAAAGAGGTAGATGGGTAGCTGTGGACAAATCTTAGTCTGAAAGTAGATTAGGTCATGGGAAAGTGCCTATCAGGGCTGTTGTGAGGATTCGATTTCTTTCTCAGATAACTCACGGTATCTGAGGTAGATACTGTTATCACACTTATGTTTCTGATGAAGAAATCAAGGCACAGAGAGGTGAAGTCCCCTGCGGATGAATCAACAGCTAATAAATGGTAGACCTGGGTAGGGCAGGTTGGCTTTAGAATCATCACATGTTACCAACTGTTTTTTCCTATATCCTAATCCCACTCATGGCAAATGACTTTAAAGCATTCTGCCTTGTACTCTAAAGAAAATCCAGTTGTCTTTTCACTAATTCTTATCCTCTTTTTCTTCATAATTGCTACAAATATGGATCCATGCAACAACAGCATCACCAGTTCACAGAGTTTTAAACAGGGAAACTTAATTCCTCTGAGTTAATTTTACCGGCAAAAATACTAATCAAGGTGAGAGTTGCCCAAATCCTGAAAGTTCCTGTATGACCAAGTTAGTAGTTACCATGTACAGGCCACCATTCAAGCACAGGACTCAAAACATTGTATTATCCCAATACACCTAATTCTCATAGGGCAGACACCAAATTGTATGTATCTTCAGATATCTAGCCTTTAACACAGTGCCTGAGACATAATTGCTGCGCAGTTTTTACTTGTTAAATGAATGCTAAACTGAATGAATAGGTTGATAGGTTAAAGGTCTTGAGTTCTTTCAAAATCCTGTTTAGTCTTTCATTAATATATTCATGTAATATGATCAGTGCAAAGAACAGCAAGGATATCGTATAGTACTACTCTAAATTCTGTATTTCTCTAAGTCTGCCAAAGATGTAGATTTAGCCATATATGCCACGAAAATCAGCATCATCACCCCCGACCCCCAGCCCCCACAATACATGCACAGACCTTCCTTCTAGGTAGACCAGGACTCTATGAAAGGAAAGTCCTTCTGGGTTAGGCTGAGATTGAGAAGACCATTTTACTACTTCTGTGTATTCTTCCAAGTACACTGAGGCTTGTACTCCTTCCTTTCCTTCCTCTTCCACCTACTGGAACAAATCATCTTTCTAATGTAAAGTATATAAACTTAGCCGCTGAAACACTGTTTTGATTCCAAACCCTTGTACCTAACAGGCCATTTAGGAAGATTGGGATAAACAAGCATTGTAACTCCAGAGAGCTTCCTGGTTGCATGATCCATTTCTGCCTCTTTGGGGCCAGACCGTGCTAGGCTTACAGGAGACTCAGCCAGAAAACTGGCAAGTCGATTAATCTGTAGTTAACCACAGCAATAAATGAACACAAAGGAAATGCAGATGTAAGTAGGGGATAAACTTTGAGTGGTTCCATCAGTAATGATTCATGATGTTGAACTACAATAATATTTTCTTCCGTACACTCTCCCAGTTCCCATTGTGACCCTGGAGCAGCATTTGGGGACGAATGTTAGGCTTGGGGGCGGGTTTTGTGGTCAGGGCTGTGGAAGATTGGTCCTATGACTGTTAATCTGGGTGACAGATATTTTCTTTTTTTTTTAATTTTTATTTTTTTGGTTGTCGATGGACTTTTATTTTATTTATTTATTTATATGTGGTGCCGAGAATGGAACCCAGTGCCTCACACATGCTAGGCAAGCACTCTACACTGACCACAACCCTAGTCCCCAGATATTTTCCTATACATAGATTGTTGACAGTGGTAATGTGGCTATTTAGGAGACAAGGGATACTCTAAATCTACTGAGCTAATGGATTAAATATTTAAAAGCCCAAGTCTGGAGAAGAGCAATTTTCTGATCTCTCCAAGTTTGAGCTGCAGAATCGGGGGTGGCAGGGTTGTGAGGGGAGAGACAGGGACCCTAGCCTGGGTTCCAGCTTAAGCTGACTCTTTACTGTGTGCCTGTTGCAAGTCACTCATCTAATAACTGTGGGTCATGGTTTCCTTGCCCAGTCAGTGATCATTTGTGAGGATTCTGAAACGAGAGCATGAATTTCACCAACTCAGTTCTGTGCCAGCACAACAGAAACTACCCTCCCATAATGCCAGTCCCTTTTCTGTGTGCCTCATCCTTTCTCTGCAGCCTTTTTGCTTTATCTCTCAGCTGACTTTTATCCCCCTCCGCCCGCTTCATCAACTCAGTGATTACAGTTTTCACAATAATGTGCCTCCTTGTCTCCTCTCTGGTGAATCTGGAGCAGAGTGCTCTGCCTCTCCACCGACACTCACAATGATGGTCTTGGCTGGGGGACAAAGGCTGCTGGCAGAGACCTAAGAGGGAACGCACCATGGTAGCAGCATGAAAGAATTTGGCAAGGAGCTGCTCGTCACATGATTGTGATTCATACTGTAGTCTTGAAATGTGGCAGGAGGGCTAGGAGAGGCTTTTAATGCCAGCGCACAGAGAGCAAAGACACTCATTTTCAAACATCACATTCTTTTTATAGTACAGGCATGCCTCACAGGGAAAATATTGAACTTGGCCTGCCAGCACCACAAGAGTCGTCCCAACTGTGATTTTATTGCTTGAGTCACTCCCTGAATCAGATACTAGCTACATGGAGGAAGTCTTCTATTAGGGATGCTTTGAAACTGTGTTTTTAATTAATTAACGCCAACTCTGGGCTGGTTTTTCATTTACTTCTAATTGACTCTTTTTTTTTTTTTTTTTCCTGGCCTGAAACTTTTAAGACATTTCCTTAAGGTCTCGGCTGGATCATTTTTAAGTATCTTGGTGAAAGAGTCATCTGTGTTGGGTGAACAAAACAAGGGAATTCTTCAAAGTGGAGTTCGTCATCTTGGAATGAATGTGATACATGGGAACTGGAGTGGAGAGGGGAGAGGGTCTCTAGAAGTCTGGCATAACGCTTTTTGATCCCTTCAGCAGTCCTCAATCCATTCATCCTGTTGTTAAAACTTAAAACTAGAGCTGGCCAGCTGTTGGGAAAAGTCCTCAGTTTTATTTCAACCAAATGGTCCTGCCTCCTGGGGCTGGAGGGAGGCTGACTTCAAGCACACTTATAAATGTGTGGCTCTTTCGACCGGCGGAAACCTACAAAATGGCCTTGATTCACAGGGCCCCTTTGGCTCAAAGGCTCCCTGCTTCCCGTGTGCCATAAATCTGTATCTGCATCAAAAAGTGTAAAGACTGCAGTGCATGGAAGTCCCTCTTCCTCTGCGAGTGTGTCCATGACAGATTTATACTGATGGCTGCACTGCACCCTGCCACAGACTCCTATTATAGTCATGCCCCACTGACTCAGCCCCCATTTCCTGTTGAAGGTGAGACAAGGCCTCGCTCGAAGGAGGGTGAAATTACATCTTGACTTTTTAATTGCTGTTCATACAGGAGCACCTTCAAGGGCCACAGTGAGACCCGCTTTGTTCACAATAACATCTATGGTCCCTTCACAAGGTGTGGTCACAGCTAAAACCCAAGGCGTTTAGTTTCATGACAAGATCTGCCATGACAGGGCACTCCAGAATTCAGCACTGTATGAGCAGAGGCCAAATGGGTGACTTTGAAAAGAACAGATAACCTCTTTGGTTAGAGTCTTTGTTTCTTCAGAGTGATTTTTTTTCTTTCTTTCCAAGAATACAGGTTTAAAACGTGAAAAGTGATGTTTTAAGAAGAGGTAGCATTAGTATTTGTGTATTAGTATTTGTAAAATGAGACTTGCTTTTGGAACTACCTCCGTGTTCGAGAGATTCATTTTTGGCAAAGGTGGCAGGGTTTCAGGCAGTGGCCCCTAGGGACCTTGGGTTCTCCAGCTGCTTTCATGGACAGAGCTGTCCTGTGAGTCACAGTGAAGTGATTCCCAGAGGCTGTAGGTCTAAGAGTAAAGTGACAGAAGTTTGCTTGGTCCAACATTGGGGGTGAGGAGCAGAAGGGAAAAATGTTAGGACAGTCTAGATCCTCTAAGAGGAAAAAGAGCAAGACACATGTTTGACTTCCCACTCTTTGGAGTCCAGTTCTTATTATTGTGGTACATTTTACCCAGAGCACCCCACTTGCATAAGTGCCACTGGCATAAGTGCCGTGTCTGTGATGGTATTTTTTAATTCATTTTTTATTCGATTGTAGTACTATGAGGAAATAATATTCAAGTTAAACAATTACGTAGCTAATGATTAGAATTAGGTTTGTGAATCCACAGTTTTTATTTCTTCTCTTCCTCTGGCCAACTTAATGTGAGCATGGTTGGTGTTTGTAGCATATCCACTGCATTTATTTTAAGATGCTATGGGTTCTTGTTTTAAGTAGAAAATCATATGTAGTTTGAAAAATTTAGTTTTAAAACTCTATCATCTGCTAGGTTTGTGAAAGAGAATCTGGTAAATGAAAATTGTGTGTATGTGTGTGGTTTATTTTATTGGCACTACATAGTTCTTTGATGATACATTTTCCAAGTTCATTCTTATCTTCTGGAAGATGTTTCCAGGAGTTATGCATTTGGTAAGATTTCAGAGGACACTGTCATGGTGGAGAGTTACTCTCTATTTATAGGGAATCCTCAACCAGGGTAATTCAGAGCATTTATTTTATTCTATGTTTAAATTTATTTCTGCTCTGGACATTTCCTTCAAATGGACAAAACTAAGCATTTTATTCATAAGCACTCTACTAATAAAGCTTTTTCAGTCCAGACATAGGAGGAAATTTGCAAAATGCATCAGGAAAGTATGTCAATTGTTTTTCAAGCCATCGTGTATGTTGAGAAAGTATTGTATTCATTAGTGTTTGCAAAACCATATATTTAATGATGCAAAAGCAAAATTGACCTCTCCCTTTTGGTGCACAGATGTATAAACTTTATGAGAGTACACCCCCAGGTAGAGACTTATTGGAGTAACTCTTAGAAAGGGCAAAGTTGGCTGTAAACAGTGATGCAATAACCCCACAATTATGTATGCTCAATTATTTGGAAGGGAAGTCTGGGAGAAGTGTTTTATATGGTTATGTGGACGAACAAGAAGTGAGTATGGAGAAGCACAGCGCAAAGGTTTGCATTTGTTGTGTGTACCCCAAATAGCATCCTAATACAGCTTTATAATGTAAATCCACTGGTACCAGTAAAATGGCATTTAAACAAATAGTAAAATGAACAACATTTGCAAAGCAATAAAGACACCACCTTTGCAACCACTTTACTACAGTTTTGAAAAATGTTAGTGAATAGCTCTCCAAAGATGCAAATAAATAATATTTTATTAGATTTCAGCCCAGGAGAAAGGGGAGGAAAACCTTCAACTAGAATTACATGATTATTACTTTGCTTCTCCCTCAACCCAGCAAACATTAAAATGGAACATAAAATAAGTCTATAACAAGATTTATGAGGAAAGGTATTACACTTAGGGGCACATTGTGCAGAAAAGTCATTAAAATTGTTTGGGCCTTAGGAAGGAGAGGGAAAAAAAAAAAAAAACTTTTGAGAAAAAATGAGAAACTCAGATGTACCAAATGCCTTGATGACGATTACCTAAGCCTTCAGGTTTTAAAAAGCCATTGTACCTTAAGGTTCTGATTCATTCTCTTCCCACCAAACAAAACTGAAAGATTCTGTTGTCTCTGAGAAGCCGTACTAAAAGAGGTATGGTAGCCCTAATATTCCTTTTGCATGCTCTGTAGACCTGGGCTATTGTGTGCTAAAAACAACATAGGCATGCTACATTTGACTTAGGTTAGTCAGAGGGTTTGAGTGAACAGATATAACTCTTGTGTACGGAAGTAGATGCAGGCCAAGCTTACTGATATCTAGGGTCCTCATGCTTTATTTTTTCCTTCTTCATCCTATTCAGTTGGCCTGGCAGATTTTTTTTTCTGGTTGGTCATATGCATGTTTGGATAATGGTGATAGCTCAGCATATTCTTTATGCATTGTTCTGCTCTGAGAGTGGTTAATACACTCGATTTGGTATTATGTGCTTCCTGCTTCTTTGCCTGTTGCTTTCATGTTGCACTAAATCTGACAGCTTATTCTACTTCAACTTCAATAAAGTTGAGGTTAGTGCGTGTGTATATGTGTGCATGTCTGTGTTTTCCTATCTGTAAAGTTTTAACTTTGGCTTACTCTTTAACCAGGCAACTCAGCAGCACAAAGGGGGTCTGACTAAAACTATATTCCTGTTGAGAATCTCTGAAGTTATGCAATAGTGTAAAATGATGGTTTGTCATTCATTTTTATTGGAGTAATAGTTTTGGGATTTTTTTTTTTAAAGGAATGTTTCAAGGAGGTCTTTGAAAACCATTTTCTTCAAATGTTCATTGCATCTAAGATCCCATTTTTGTCCCTTTATTTGCTCCAGAATACCGCCAGACTGCCAACAAAGAAGGGCCTGTGCTCCCAGGAATTTTCTGCATTCCTCTCTGGAGTAGGCATTTTTCTCAGCTACAAAGGCCCTTTGGCGAATTCCCTCTAATCATTGGATTTACCCTGGGCTCTGATAGGTGCCATTCATGGACTTGGTCTGCTGTTTGATGGGTTGAGGCATTAATGGGATCTTTTCATGATAAACAAAACTGGGTAACATTACCAGAGGGATCACAACGCTGCTGTTGTCAGGAGGTGTGTTGCTTTCTCTCTCTCTCTTTCTCCTTCTTCATCTTGGTCTTTTCCTCTCCTTTATTTTTACGAATGTACATTTTGTGTGTGTGTGCAGCGTGGCCATTTCTAGAAGCAGATCTTCTGACCTTTGCTGCTGCGTGAAAGTCAGTGGCCAATTGCAGGCCTTTGTTGGATGTAGATGATTCTATTACCTGATCGACAGTAGCTCCGCAGCCTGCGGGCAGATCTGTGTTTTCCTAATTGATTAAACATTGGAGGAACACCGCATGAAGAGTCTGATTTAGAGACCTTTCTTACATGCTGGCATTTAATTACTGAAAATATCTAATAGTTGAGATGAATGACTCTGTGGGAACAAACACTTGGTGTAGGAATCTGACTGAATGTGCAGCTCTGCCTGAGACATCTCTGTGTGTGCTATCAGCATCCGGCTGAAGGGAGCAACTTCAGTTACTGTTGTTGCTGGAATTTCTTTGCTTCTAAGAATGCAGAACTGGTTAGTTGAATCCTGGTTCCCACAATAGTAAAAGAACTGAGAAGAATAGTTGTGAATTATTTTCAGTGACATAACGCTATATTTTGATGAAAAAAATCTGATATTACAAACTAGATAACATGCAAGTTTATCTTATAACTTTCCGAGAGCAATCTTATTTTCATTGGAAATCTTCACAACTGAACGTGGAGATTAAGTGTCATTTTAGGCATCCTCCTAGAAGTATTTTACTTATTTTCAGTGCATTTTGTTATGTTTTGTCTTATACTGGGGTCCAAACAAAAGGATAAAAAAAGGAATGGTCTGGAAGAGCACAGAGGAAGTAGTTGTGCAGACCAGTATTTAAAAATTCAAAAGGAATGTTACGTCAAGGGATTAGTGGGCCAGGAGCAGTACTTGTCTTTCTCCTGAAGAAATAAGACAGTTACATGATTCTTCCAACAGAAGAGACAACACAGTTTTGCTCCAAAAGTCACTGATGTGAATTGTCCATTTTAATCCTGATGTGACTTGCTTGTGTGTGGGCATTGGGGGTGGATCTCAGTGTCTTCATAGGTGACAAACATGCTGCCAGACTGCTTTCCAGCTAAGGTGTGGTGTGTTTATTAGCTCCCAACTCCCTCCCTCCATGAGTTTTTGAACATACAAGAGCTGTAAGCTGGGGAAAAACATTTGACAGTAGGGCAGAAGATCTCACCATCTTAGGTAGAACATTCATTTATTCATTTTCTTATATTCAGATTTTGTTTTTTGATTAGTGCTATTTGATATTTATTCTGTATACTATATTGCAGATTGTAAACTCAGTCCAGACCTCTTTTCAGTGACTTCAGCAGTTTGAAAGAATGGAGCTTCTCTGATTGAAGTACAGCTCTGTGATAAAGCACTTGCCTGCCATGATCCAGGCCCTGGGTTCAATCCCCAGGACAGTGAAAAAGAAAGGAAGGAAGGAAAGAAAGAAAGATGAAAAGATAGGAAATAAAAAGAAAAGTGGAGCTTCTCAGCCTCAAAAGAACCCTGCAGTGGCTGGCATTTCCTGTGTAGCCCGGTTAAGCCAGCCCTGAGAAGGTGCTGAAAGGGCATTGTTTTGTCCCATTAAGAAAAATATGGTTTTTAAATCTCCATGCTATTTAATACTCAAATGCTTCATGCATATGATCATTGAACATATCCGACAGTCTTTAAGGGCTTAAATTTTTTTTATCTTTGATAATCCCATGTACATTAAATATTGAGCACTTGATTCTCATTATCCTGAATTCTCCTAGCAGTCCTGCAAAACCCTGTTCATGATTATTCCTATGTGAAAGATAAAGAAACGGGCTGGGCACAGTGGCACAGGAGGCTGAGGCAGGAGGATCACAAGTTCAAAGGCAGCCTCAGCAACTTAGGCCCTAAGTAACTTAGCAAGACCCTGTCTCCAAATAAAAAATAAAAAGAGCTGGGGATGTGGCTCAGTGGTAAAGCACCCTTGGGTTCAATCCCTGGTACCAAAAAGAGAAAAGAAATGAAACTGGGGCACAGGAACATAGCAGTGTTAAAAGGCAATGGAGCCAGATTCCAACTCTCTATCATATTGTGTAGGGTGTGTTCTTCCTGTTCTACCTTCTCATGGATTTGCAACTCATGCGTCCTAACAGATGAAAACTTCAAAGTTTAGTCAAGTGTCCAAATGTTTCCAAATATTCTTATATTTCATAGTTTGAAGTTTGTGACACAGTCTTTTCCAATGTTTATCTCTTCTCTATAGAATCTACGTTTAACTGTTTTCCTTCATAATGACTTCGGATCCTACTGTTCCCTGCTTAGAATTCACTGAATTTTTTCACTAGCCAGTCCTTATCACAGGACACACACATTTTGGAAATTTTGCTTTATGATATGATAATCACAGGATATTTTCTGGAATGCAGAAGGCTGAAAAGAGGAAAATGAGGGTTTGAGTTTATATCTGGACCAGACGAATTCTGGCCTAAGGAATCCAGGGGAGATGTTCTGGTCACCTTTCTGAGTGCTGAAAGCTGATTAAGGACAAGCCCAATTTACTACAGATTGTTTTCTACATCCTAAACATTTTACCGGAGTCTACCCCTTTCTACTTAGGAATAATGTGACCATTTCCCAGATTATGTTTATTTATATGATGAGAACTGAAGATCTTTCATCTCTAGATATTTCCCTTTCAATTTACAAATATCCACTGCCCCTTAGGTAAGCCAATATTTCCCATTCCATCATGAACTCACCCATCTCATTTACCTGCCAACACTTTTGGCACCCAAGTAATTAGTTTCCTGACACGTGAGTCTTTCTGCTATGAAGTAGTACATTTCTGTCATAAAGTCTGACACTGAGGCAGCAATGCAGGGAATTTAACAAAGAATAAAATCAAAAAGGGGAGAACTTTTGTTTGAGTCATCAGAACATTTTCTGTTTTGCAAAACCCTGACTTAAGGCTAATTCCTTCATTTCAGATTATTTTATGTATATAATTTAGATCACTTTTTCTGAGAATTAGCAAATTTGGTCACATTGACTATGCAGACAATGACAACAATTTTTTGAATTGGTGTCCACTTGATAATTTCAGTCATTGCTACCTGTCAGAGAGAATGGACACTCAGGATTAATCTACCTTCTCAGGGGGGCCTTACCATATTCTCAATTTGTATTTAATAGGTTTGTTATGAAAGTGCTAGATGTTCTGTGTCCCATTACTAGTGTCCCCAAGGCACAGTTTTATTCTCAGCCCCAAGTAAGGCTCTTTCCCCCCAAAACCTTCCCAGGGTGTTTTCAAGCAAGGTAGGACCTGTTTCTTGTGCAGAGATTATTGGACCAGAATCTTGAGCAGAGCTCAGGTAGGAGCCAGAAAAGTGCCATTGACTTTTCCTCTTAGTAGCTAAAGCAAGCTCTCACAGCGGCTGCTGGTCAAGGACCAACTATGTAAAAATAGACTGTCCAGTCTGTAGACAAGAATACACAGAGCAGGGAATGAAGGCCACCACTATCATTTTATTTTCCCCTATTCTCAAAAAGACAAGACTAAGAAGAAAATCTGCCCAACTTTTATAGTAGAAGCCCTAGTCATTTCTACAGACGCACTAAATTCACCTACTTATGAATAAAGCTGGATACACCCAAACTGGCCAGAATTTTTAAGGGAAACTTTGTGGCAGCTTAGAGCCAATTATTAAATTTTCAGGAATTTTGTGAGCTGGTTGCTAAATGCAGCCATTATTAAAAATTAATGTAGGGCTGGGGCTGTGGCTCAGTGGTAGAGCACTTGCCTCACACATGTGAGGCACTGGGTTGGATCCTCAGCACCACATTAAAAAATAAAGGAATAAATAAAGATATTGTATCCATCTACAACTAAAAATATTTTTAAAAATTGATGTATATAAACTTATAATTGAACAAATTTATGTTAAAATTTTTGATGAAATAGTCTTTGAGTATTCAAAAACTCTCCTCCAGTTCAGCAAAGGAGTTAATTATACTGATGAATGAGTAAAGTTCAGACTCTACTTTTTCACTTTGGTCTTACTTGCTAAATTAAATATTCAAAGCTCATTGTTTCTAAATCATTTTCTAAATTTTACTATTATTTATGCTTTTGAATTTATTTTTGTCTATTATATCTGTATGAAAAAAATGAGTCTTTAATGGCATGTCACTGTCATCCTTTTCCAACCCTGTGTTCAGTGAACACTTCGGAAGCTGGAGAGAGCTTTTTACATCACAGAAATTGGAAGTACTACATCATACAAATTGGAGCTTTGACATATTGTAATGACGCTTGTCTAAACTTAAGACAAGTTATTGAAAACATGTGAATAATGCAGGTTAAGCAAAATTTAAGTATTGTATTTGTACCCTTCACACTGTGAAGGGCATAAAAAATTTGACAAAGTAGTCTCTGAATATTCAAAAACTCTTTTCACTTGAGCAAAGGAATCACTCACATTATTGATGAATGAGAGTTCTGACTTCCCCTTTTCACTTTGGTCTTACTTGTTAAATATAGACAAAACTATCAGCCAGCAGTTCATGAGGGAACTGTACTCGTTTGTTAATAACACAAGCTATTTCTTTGTTGAACTGAATAGCAATTTAGCATTTTGTTTGTGGTCTTATTTTTTTTAATACTATTAATTGGTGATTGAATTATAAAAACTGATAGTGAATTTTGTAAGACACTGAAATTACAGGTTATGGAATTTACAAATAGAGTATTGTGTATTTTATTATTTGTAAATCATTTGCTATGCGCTCATCAATCACAAAACTTATAGTAAACTTGTGTAAATATATATATATAAGCACACACATTTTTTTTCCTCCCAGAGAGCCCAGTGTTAAACATTTACTAGATAAAGAAAGACAACGGAAGTCTTATGACCTGAACCCATAAATCCACCACAATTTTCTATTGAGACCTATTTTTAGGTCCTTGTTATTTCAAGGATACCAGCAGAACTTCTCAAATGGAACAAAACACACACACACACACACACACACACACACGCATGAAAATGAAAACCATCTCCACCAAACTTACTTTGTTTTTGAAAACCTAATCAAAGTACTTCTATCTGAAATGTACTGAAGTATATGAAAACCAAGTCTTTTGTGTAAGGCCCACATAATAGTCAAATTGATGGTGCTCATTAAAACAAAACAAAACAAAACAAAAACCTGTTTATTTTTGATAGCCAGCTATCTACCAAACTTTGTCCTTGGCTCCCCAGAGCTGTAAGTAAGACTTTTGGTCCTTGTCTTCTAGGGTAAGCTCAAATTTTTGTTCATAATATGGATCAGCCCACTTTAAAGATTTTTTTCATTCCCAATAAATAGCAAAAGCAAAGAGCCAATCTCAGTTTCCTAAGAGACGCATGAATTTGTGAAGATGGATGGTACTCAGAATCTGTTATCCAGAACGTCAATATTAAGCCAACAGTGGTGAACATTTGTTAAGTGCTACATGCTGTATCAGGCACATTCCTGAAAACTAATCTTTTGACGAACTCCATGAACTAAGTTCTAACATCTTCATCTGACAGAAAAACGAGACATTTTACAGAGAGTCATACGGGTACTGAATGATAGAGAAGGAACTAGAGTTCAGGGCTTTCTGACTCAAAAACCTCTTTCTTGAAAAGATTTTTTTTTCTTGCCCTAAAAGCGCCTGAAAAAGAAAACAAACAAAATTTATATTCCTTTGTATATTATCACTGAACATACAGTGATCCTGGAAAAATGCTTTTCAACCAGTGTGAGAACAAAACTAAGTGACAGCTGGATGGCCAGATCCATTTTCTGCAGTAGATAGCAGAGTATGAGAAAACAGCTGCCCAGAAATGAGGAAATGGAGCAGACGGCAGTGTGCTTTGGTGTCAAGTAGAGAACCATATTCTGATCTCATTGGTCACTCTGACAACCAGATTTTTTTACCTGTGAATGCTACAGGATTTCATTATCTCAGAGTGTGGCCTAAGATGACCAACTTCCCTGCTCTCAGCCTGTCTGTACAAAATGGCAACATGCTACTTGCCAGGATTAATACAAAATTGCATCCCTAAATCTGGTAGAGTGAATGGTTATGCAAACCAGGTAGGATAATTAGAAAGAAAATAAGGGAAGGTGAAACGTGATATCAAAGAAGGAAGAAAAGATACATTATTATAAATATTGGTTCAAGGATACACATGTGTGCCTTTGTGCGTGGGTTTTTATTTTTAAAGAAATAAGTATTAGAACATGAGAAGCCACGGGGAACACCATTTCCCTTTATTTGCTTTGTATTTCATTGCGTATTGATCTAGGAGTTACTTGTTTACATATTTGCCACAAAACACACAATTTGGAACGAGGGGCTGTACTAATTAAAAAGACTGAAATTTGCATCACTTCACTAAAGCAGTGCCTGAAAAATTATGCCATAAAGTTGACTCTATATGTGGTCAATGCACACTAGAAAATAAAGGGAAATGTAGCATTTTTTATAATCAATTGATTGATTGATTTTCTGTCTTCAGTTTGAAGCAACATGATGCAAACTCTTAGGAAACTTTGGAGATATGCACACGCTCCCAGTAGCAGGATCTGAGCAGGGAGAGAATCTTGGTGAAGCTAAACTGACCGTAGTCACAAGCACAGAATGAATATACTAAGGCAATGCAGGGCGGTCAGGGCAGAGCAAGGGTCCCTGGTTAACGGGTGCCACTGCAAGAAGGATCCAGTGTAAAAAGTTCGAGGTGTCACAGTGAATATTTATTTAGGTCAGATGTTAGCAAAATGTTTCTGACAGCCCTGTCAAACACTGTATTGGTGGACCTAGAGAGGCTGCTTTTGCTCCAAGGCTAATGTTCCTTCATCTCAAGAAAGAATATGGATTAAATCACAGATTCTCTGAACCCACACTTCTTTGAGCTTCTTGGTTGATGAGATGTAGGCTTCTGTGGATAATTAGCAAATCACAGATAATATTCATTTTTTTTGCTGGAATGAAATAGACTTAATGCTGACACATTCACATTCATACTGACTGCCTAGAGCAGCTTGACTTTTTAGTGGAAATAAAGAGGAAATGTTTTATTTGGGGGAGGTGGAGTTATATTTGTCAGTAATAGTAAATAACAAAACCAGACACATCCTGTAGTGACAATAATGTAGTAATGATAATATCTTGAATTTGTAGAGTAATCTGCAAAGCACCACTTAATCACCCAGAGTTTTAAATCATTAGCTTCGTTTTCAAGAGGACTTCAGACTAGGGAGGCTTGGAAGATGTGTCCAAGGTCATAGAAACTCATGAGTTCAGAGGCGATGGACTAGAATCTGGGCACTGCTTCCACCCAGTGTTGGCTCAATCTGCAGAGTGACCAAAGCATTGCAGTTACTATATCTACTTCTAAATTCATCTAACAATTGAAAGCTGCAGACTGATTCATTTAAAAATGACTCCTAATATCAAGCACTAACCAATTAGCAAGAAATCTCTTTCATCATATAATTGTGGGACAACTATTATTTTTCCATAATAGAAAGCATCCAGAATCAAGTTAATGGTGCAAACTATCTCCCCCTAATTCCTTGACTGATTTTTCATTGCAACCTTATAGCTGAAGTATTGTTATTTCATAAGTTAATAAAACAAGGTGCATATAGATAGTTTCTGGTATGCCTGACCAGTTGGATGATTCTGAAAGATGCTATTTATTAAATGATTCAAACAATTATTTTAATGTTAAGGATTAAATTGTTTGCTAATTTGATGGTATCAACTACTTACTTTAAAAACTTTTAAGCACCTTGAATAGGTATAACTCTTTAGCTAAGTCAGCATTTCATTAGAGGAATCATAGAGTGAAATAACTTTGTAAAAAAATTTAAAAATGCAGATAAATAAGTCACTTATATCAGACTTTTGAAATGGATGTCCTAATTTTTATTTCTTAGAGACTTGGCTTTCTTATTATTTTGGGAATAAATTATAATAATTTGACTTTATCCCTTAACTGTATGTGTGACAAAGGAATAAATACTAAAATGTGTGTTTATTACACACAATTAACAATATTGATACATTTAGTTAAACCAAACAAAATTGCTATTTTTATTAGGCAAAAATGGTTGAGTACTATTTATTTGCTTCAGCCTATTTGCTTTTGTTTACTTTATCAAGGTTCTTCAATGGCATTCCACTATGTTTTAGAACCAATTCCTCGTCCAGAAAAAAAAAAAATAGAAAAATCCTATCACTATTTTAATACATTGCTTGCTCATTATTGCATTTTTCTAAATTGAAAAGCAGAAAGAAAAAGAAACAAAAAAGGTAAAAAATTGCCTCATTTCAAGGGGATACTACCTATGTCACATAGGCATATTAACCCTGACTACCCCTGTTCTGAGGATTGTCCCCCATGTCAACAGTGTGCATGTAAATGCTGTCCCTGTTTATGCACAGTGCTTTCTGCATGTTTATATTTACAAAAGAAATATTTTTCTTTAAAAATATTTTTCTTGGATAATTCATAAAAGTACAATGAATTAAAGGAAGTTTCTCCCTTAATCCTGCTGCCCAGAGGAAGTCTGTGTGAATATTTTAGTAAAAGTTTTATTTATGAAGTAACAAATTACTTGTAAAGACCTCTGTATAATATAGAGCCTATCTCGTTTAGAAACTTTGTATTTAGTATTTGGCTTTTACACTTGCATATAATTGTGAGCATTTCCCATGTCATTAGATATTCTTCTAAGTAACCATAATAGATCAGCAGTTGTTCACTTAAAACAGTGAACAAGCTGCATTAAAATCCAGCCAGAGCCTTACCAAAGAGCTGATGCTATGAATACCAATCATAGCTTAGTTGCTGTTCCATATGTTAATTTAATTTGACAGAGTAAGAGTCTTTGAAGTCCTAATTCTCTTTTGCATCCAATAAACCAGTTTTTATAGTGCCTGAACTCTTAGACATCAGCCTGCAGCTAAACTCATGTCGGGAAGTTGCCATGAGGTCACATGTAACAATGGCTGGAGGGAGCGTTCTTTTGGAAGTCTTGTGAGAGAGGTGAGGGGACTGTCAGGGGTCACTTGGGGGGTCAGTGCCTCTGATGATAGCATCTTATGGGCATACAGATTTGTTGCTTTTTTATGTGAGCCCTTGAAGGACAATTCCTACAAAAGTGAATCTGCAGAAGCCCAGCCACATTCATTAATAAGTGTTTATATACATCTTTGTGCTTATTAGTGGGCTGTGTGGCTTTAGAGGGGAAAAGCTAGGCAGAACACCCTTGCTGGGATGTGGTTTTGCATCCCATACTTTAGTGAGAAGGCAACTCTAGTCTTTCCCACCACGAACATTGAGATTCTGGGCTGTGAGCTGATTCAACTCACAGAATGTTCTTTGGGGATAGTTTTGTTTGATGCTGATTAGAGTTGGTGATACTAAGTGACAGAGGGGGAAAGGGCAAGGGCATTTGAGAAGTTCACCAAGAAAGAGGTTAAAGATGACAAGTTATGCTGAATGTTAAGTTCTACCGAGTGAGGATTTTCAGCTTTCTTTTTTAATTTTTTATTTATATTATAAGGTCTTTGAGACTTTTAAGGCTTTGCAAGTTAGGAGCTGATGTCATTCCTGTGGTTCAGTAATCAAACATAGTGTTGTAATCGCTGTGATCATTAAAGATCAAGACCTTGTGAAATTGGTTTCTTCCACAATTATTGATCACCTTCCATGTGCCAGGCAGGACACGAGTGAGCTGAACACCTGGCTCCATATGTAGACCCACGGCTATGTTTCCTGTAGCTGAAAAGAGTAGGAACTGAGTATGTGAACACTTACTTCCATAAATCATCAAATGCTGAGAGTTCTGAGCCTCATAGCACTTGTCCCAAGTCAGGGGATCATGCAACACTAGGCACAAGGGGAAAATGAAGGCTACATTAAAAGAGGTCACTGTGCCCCTCTTTGGAAGCACCTGGAAAGTCCATACTTTAGGGAGTTCTTCTTTAATGACAATGATTTGGGAACAGGGAGCAGAAAGATGGAGTGGCCACGTATGAGGCACCCAAGCCAACACGAAGGGAAATCAGTCATTAATTGGAAATTATAGGACAGGCTTAATTTTTCCAGTCAGGATGTTTCTAGGTAACAATCCTGTTGTGGTTAAATGGTTCTGGGAAGTGGTGAACCTGGAGTGAAGCAGCTGCTCTGGTTGGTAATGATGTAATTAGGTTCAACCTAATCTCTGTCTTCTACAGCTCCTGAGTGGGATCAGCTACTATGTGACTCTGGTTCCAGTTCACAAGTCCATTTCAACGTCTACCATTGCTTTTCAGGCTTTATAAAGGTAGCTTGGTTGCCTTTACACCAAACTACTCAATTCTTGCTTCCCTTAAGTAAGATTGAGGTCATATCTAGAATTTCCCAGTTAAGTATTTAGAGGAAATGAAATGCTCCACTTCACAGAGGAAGAAAGCCAAATTAGATACTCACATGGACCAAGAAATTTGCCTGAGATTTGCCATAATTTTGGAGGGTTTTTTTTTTTTTTTTAATAACAGTGAATTGTGGTATGGCATAAAGGCACTCTCACCCACGCCTGACTTCCAGTCATTATATACGCACAGCACCCTATATACAGGTGGTTCTGGAGACAGACAGACACAGGGAACCGTGGGCCTGAGACAGTACCCTCAGTATGGGGTGTTTCACACACACACATTGTAGTTCTCTTCTCCATTCTCTCCCTTGTCTGTTCTTTGTGATCTCTTACTCATACTTTTAACATCTCTTCTGGACTTCTTCCCATCTCTTAAAAGTCTTGTTAACTCATTTTTATATATTCCTTCTCCCTGTCTTCCTTACTTTCTCTCTCTCTCTCTCTCTCTCTCTCTCTCTCTCTCTCTCTCTCTCCTTTTTTGCAGTACTGTGGATGGAACCATTGTGCATGCTAAACAAGCACTCTGCCACTGAGCGAGACATCCCCAGCCCTTTCTCTTTCCCTCTCTACATCCTCAATGTAAGTGAAATCAGGTCTCAGGGTTTGCAGGCAAGTGGAGTCAGATGTGCCTCTCTCTGCATTCATCCTTCATCCACAATATCTTTCTTATACCACAGGGGGCACTGTTTTGCAATTATTTGTTTATGCATCTACTTCAGCCTTGAAAGGACTTCTTATCTTTAGTGGCATCTCATGGTGACTTAATAAACAGTCCTATTTCCGATTGTTACTATTTCAAATTTCAAGAAGAAAGTTCATTCTGCTTTCCAGATAGTTTACAAACAGATTTACTTTGGGAATCCAATTCTTCCATAGGTTGAGGACTTCCTGCAACATGATCAAACTACAGCAAAAGGCTTTTTGTTACAAAACTGTAATCTTGATGTGCTTCTGCCCCACCTGAATTCCACTGTAATTGCCTTTACTACACATATCCTGCCATCATCTTAAAAAGGTTTAGTTCTGGACACATCCACTGGCAGAAGGTTTGTTTTGCTTTCTTTTCTAGAAAGCTATAGTTTAGCAAACTACTAAGCTGTCTGCCTTCAATTTTTCTTGCTTTTTAATTGTTGATCTAAGTTTTAAAAAGAAATGAGTAAACAGATTAGCTTTAATTTGTATATTATATTCAATTATCACATGCTAGCAATTAAATCATTTTAATAACAGAAAGTACATCTAAATCTTCTATTTGTCTGCATGTAAACCCCATACCTAGGAGCTACAATACTTTCAAAAGTGCACATCAAAGTAATTGTTTTGCCTGGCGCCAGTACAACTTTCTGCTGGGACCTGCCCCATTTAATATAAATTATATTACCTGTGGAATTTAAGAGGATGTAAGGTGTAGCATGCCTTGCAGGCAGGAAATTTAAGCTATAGGTTGCTATTTTTTTTTTTTTAAATCTCTGGTTTGTTCCTGTAATGTGGAATATTTAGCATCTCTAATTTTCTGTTTAATCTTTTTATGGGCATATTTTGAATTTTGCATTCATATGAAAGACAAGTTCGAAAATTTTCATGTTCTCTCAGGTTATAAGAATGAAAAATATCTAAAGGTAGTCGTGTTACGGCTGTTACCTAACCATGGTGAAGTAGGGAAAAGATGATATCTGAATGAGTCTATATAAAACAAACCCCCCCACAAAATAAAAGATGGAGAAAAATCGGGTCCTTAACCTAATTTAACACGTCATTGTGCTTCAAGACTGATGCTATGCCTCTCTTTTGTCTAGAGAGACGTGATACCCTTTTGTTTGTAAATCTGTTCAACACAATTTTACACCCTGCTTATATGACCGAGATATTAGCCTTAAATGTGTGGGAGGGACACATGCTTCCCGTTCAGGAGCGCACCAGCCCTCCACGTGCATCCATACTTCAATGACTCGGTTCTCCCAGCTGATATTCTTGATGCCATGAGGTCAGTCCATCTGGCCCATGAAGCCATTTGATATGAGATTGCTGCACACATGTAGTCTTGAGTGTTGAAAGTATAGAATTAACACTTTTGCTAAGAAAAAACACGGTAAATAAAGTTAGTAGTACTAAAGAGGATAGATATACTGAAAATAGGTAGAGAGAAAGGAAGGAGACAGGAAGGGCACAGTAAAGAAAGAGACCTTAGCAGATCTAGGACCAAAGCAATAACAAGGAGGCTCCTGTCACCAACTTTCTGTGCACCAGATGATTCCTACAGTCAGTCATGCTCAGCTGTATCTGGAAAATGTTCCACCAGAGTTAAAAAGGAGCTTCTTTCCCTGTCCCAATGGAAGCTCAGTCTCTTCATTTGGTCATTGTCTGGAGATTACCATAAGCAAGTGCCACCAGAGTCACCAGGGACAGATGCTTTTTCCAAGTCTTTCCATGACTGAACGGTAGTTATCTCTGACAAAGGCACCATGTTTGCTCTTTTTTACATACTTAAAAACCTTCATGTCTTTATATTCAGACCTGCAAAATAATCCCTTTTTGTCCCAATTTTATACATTAAGATGTTATATATCTGTAATCATGAACATGGCTACATATTTTTGGTCATTCTATGCTGTTTTCCCTTTGCTCTTGCATGCATTTCTGTGTCATTTTCAGTGGTCTCCGATTTTTCATGGATATCTTGAGGTAGGACTTTGAATACTGGATTGCTGGATCCTGGATCACTTTTTACAGTTTCCTCCTCTTTTTCTTTTCTTTTTTTTTTTTTTTAAAAAAGCTCCTTATTAGTTCTTGCAGCACTATCCAACCTCAACTGAAATACAAACCTGCTTGGTTTTCTGTTGGTTCTTACATCTTTCCTTTTGCCTTAAAAAAGGGTTTCAAGGGTTAACAGAATTCAATGGGCAAATTCAACTCTTAAGTTTTTGAACATACAGACTCAGAAATAGCAATTAGTAGTCACTGCCTGTTGGTAGTGAAGAGGGATGGTTTTCAGGCTGCCCTAGATTCCATCTGCCATTTACCTTCTGTTCCTCATTGGAGCTTCCACACACTGCAAAAGGGGACAAGATCCTCGTGAGAATCAGCATTGAGAAATAAGGCTTCAGGTATGCACAGAACCTTCTGTGGTCATCAAAACAGATACATAACTAACATAAACATAACTCTATATTTCAGAACAATAGTCTGTATATCCAGCTTACTTGGTATATACAGTATTTTGATGATTTATATTATAGCATTTAAGATACAAGCAGGGGACATGTAGCTAAGTGGTAGAGCTCTCTCCTGGCATGCACAAGCACAGGGCTCTGGGTTCAGTGCCAGGCAACACACACACACACACACACACACACATACACCACACAAAAGGTCCAAGCAAGGTTAGAAAATGCAGATGGCTCTGGACTTGAGTGTTGGGTACAGGGAGGAACTGAGTTTTGTTGTAGAAAAACTGATACATGAAGGTTAGGATAACAGATGTACCATCTCTATTACTTGAAAGTTAATTCTAAGACAAAAGGATTGCTTAATAATGGGGCTGGTTGTTGGGAGGATCAGACTTCTGAACCTTAATATGCTTTCAGCCTTCCCCGGAAGCAGGTGAGAGGGGAGTTAGCATCCACATCCTCTGCTCAACAGAGAAGCTTCTCTGCTGGCACATTGCTTGGCAGAGCTCCAAGGAAAGCTGTGCAGTGACAGCAAGATTAGAATGCAGGAAGCAGGGCTGGGTCAGAAGCCCTAAGCTGTCTGTCTCTCCTACTCCCTTAGCATGGTCAGTTCCACTAACACTGCTTATCCTTAAAGCCAAGCCCCTTAATCAGCACTTGTTCATTTGAATTTCCATCAGTGACAGACAATCCCTCTTGGTCTTTCTCATCATGTTTGAGTTGATAGGATCCCTTATATTGCATGCTACCCCTGCCACTTGGTACATACACAGATCCAAGACATCTGTGTACCACTTACTACATACCATGTTAAAGGTTCAGTATTGTTGAATCTCCTTGATTTGGGATTCACCACATTTAGCTGTATGTTTATTAACAATTTCATGCTTGAAAGTGTTTTACAAGCATGACCAAACAGGAATGAAGCTATTACAGAGGCATCTCTTTACTAAAGGCTGCTCTCTGTGCATCTAGGCATGACACTTATATTAGATGGAAGCTCTAGTGTCCAGGCTTGAAAACTGGTGATCCCTGATTTAGATACTGTACTCCCTGAAAATTTATAATCTATAACTGTGCTCTTATCCCGTAAAAGTACAGATGTGTGTTCTCTTTACAATCCCCAAATATCCAGTAGTTACAAAATGATTCTTAAGGGCAATGATAAATATAAAAATTATTTTTACTTATGCTATTATTTTGGTAAGCTAATCAATTTAAAATGCCTTTTTAAAAAGTTAGCTTGATATGTTTCTTATATTCTGCCATTTATTTCTCCATAGGGTGCACTGCTTTAAATTTTTTTAGTGAGGCGAAAATAGAGCAAACATTGTGACCTCATCTGTTTTAAATTTGAATAAATGAATGAGTAAACAAATGAAGGAAAGAATGTTCTCTGGAAGCAGTCTTCATAGTGGGCTTGAGAAAAATAAAGAACAAAAGCTTTTAGACATTGCTTCCTGCTCCGTCCAGAGCCATTAGGAAACTAGTCTTATCTGTGTCTGGAGAGTGGCATGGGTGCCCTAAATATGTGAGTCCTCTTTATTGTTCTGCTACTCTGAATTTTTAGTTTTATTTAGCAGTTCTTCTGCCACCCATGCAAGCAATCTCTAGAGTTAAGTGATTCACGTGGAAGTTGAAGGAGCAACCCGAGATGGTATGGTTGACAGATAGCCAGCCCTCACAGTGTGTTTGAAAATACAGGCCAAGATTCTGGAAAGAATCCTGGATTTGGAATCAGTTCAAGGATTTAATGTCAAGTCTTAGCTCTATCCGTTATTAACTGGATAACTCCCTTAGCCTCTCTGGGCCACAGTTTTCACAAGTGTAAAATGTAGATGGTCACAGCATGATAATGCCTAATGTATGGAGGAATAAGAATCAAATGGAGCGGCTGAGTTTTTAAAATGAGAACTCTATTAAACCTATTTAAAGTAAAAACATAAGCTGTTTTGAGGATTCCAGAAACCCCTAAAGTGGTCATTTAGCACTTAACTTATTCCTGCTTTGAGACAGGGCCACACGTACATTCTTCCATCCAGATAAAAATCTATATTGCTTGACAATATCTTCAGAGACGGAGATGCTGTAGAATTTTGTGCCACAAACATGGTTGTTCTAGACATTATCACAAGTGCTTTCATTAATTATTTATAATCATGGTTCTCATTTTCTATGTTTTTTCCCCATTCGACATTTCTTCTGTTCGCCCATGCCTTCTGCCATTTGGGCTATTTTGGTGGGCCATCCTGAGGCAGTTTTCTTCCTCTTCCTTTCCTCTGGTCAACTTCTTCAGTGCTTTTCTCCATGTATGCAAACTTTTCTTCTTCACTTCAGGGTCAGTCATCTTGACTTCTGCATAGGAAGAAGATTCCACAGTGTTCCTTCGCCACTAACTCCAGTCAGCACATGCAACCTTTCCTTCATGTGGCAGTCAAAGCCCGTTTCCTATTCCTGTTTCTTCAGAACAAGTTTCAAAACAGCTGGTTACCATCCTTGAGGTTAATCCTTCCTAGACAGTACTTCAAAAACATTATATCACTTTTCAGTCTTTTTTGTCAAGCATGAGTTACAGAACTTCCTTTAACTTTTTCTCATAAGGCATATTATTCAGCCTTTTAATAAGCAGCATGGTATAATTGAAAGAATATGGGCTTTGTAGTTAGACCTGGGTTTGAATCTGGGCCATGTTGCTCACTAGCTGTTTGACCCCAGGCACAGCCCTAACTTCTCTGAACTTGAGTTTCCTCATCTGTCAGGTGGGGTTTATGAGTCCTATCTTAAGGGGTCTTTACCAGAATTGATGATGCATGTAATGGTCCTGGCATGCAGTCAATGCTCTAGTAGATATTGGTTCCCTTCTTCTCTTTCTTTGTGACTTTCCTTTGTATGTGGCCACTATTTCCTATTAGTTACGGGGCCTAGGATTGAACCCAGTGTTGAGAATTTCAAATGATTCTCTTTACCCCAAACACACTTTATAAAATGTTTCTCTGATTGTGTCCTGTCACTAGATCTGCTGTCAGTATTCATGCTCGTTTCATATGCCCCCTGCCCTGATGTTATGTCCTTAGAAACTACCCAAAAGACCGCTCTGCAGAGAGAACTTCCAGGGGAAACAACACAAAAAGGAGTCATGTGATTGGCATTGGAAGAGTTCAGGATAGCTCTTGATCTCACTTTTGCCTTGATGAATTTCCCAAATTACCTCCATGAGGCTTATTTATAGCTCTCTCCAGTGTAGGAGCTTATTCATGTAGCCTTCAGATCATATCAAAACACTGACTTGCTCTTGCTTGGGCTTCCATTTCAAGTCTGTGCATCCTGAGATGCTGTTTTACTGCCATCCCCTGATACCTGATGCAAATTTGACAAAGGCATCCACTAGACAGGTGTGGGAGGGTACCTTAGAGAGTACAGGGTGGGCTCAACCTCAGGTTGATCCTTTTTGCAGAAATCGGTGTTGGCTTCAGTATGATTTAATTTCATAAAATAGATGCTCAAAATGTATTCACTACCCATGTCATCTAATGTCAACCTTCCTTTCTCATTACTCTGGCCTTCTCCTTTTCCTGCAGTTTGAAAATAACATTTTATTCCCTGCTTCAGATGGGCTGCAATTACTTGTATAATTTCTAGTTGTTTCTTTGAACACACCTTTGAATACCTGCCTTAACTTATGTGAGTGTGTGTGTGTGTGTGTGTGTGTGTGTAGTTACTCTTTTTTATGTTAAAACTTTGAGCATTTAAGGATTATGCCAAACAGACTTTACTTTCTTGTAAAAGATTTTTGTAAATGGCAAATTTGCAAATATCTAGGTAATTTGTGTCAGTGTTGCTTGTCCCTCCTCTCTGCCAGACCTCTGAAGACGATTTAGATGAGCATCTAAGTGACCTAAGCTGAGGTAAAGGGAGAGATAACCCAGGAGACCTAGATAATTCACACATTAGTAACTTTCACAGAAAGTGAGAGTTCAGTAGGGAGTGAGGTGCTGTCTTCCTCACAGAGAAGAAGGTCCTTTTATACTAAGCTCACAACTTGGGACAAGTACCACAAAGAACAATGGGGGTTGTGGGCTCTGCCCATTCTCCAGGGCTCTACCAAGTCAGCGATGGTGATCAGTGAAGCCACAAGTCTCAGCCAACTTGTTCCCATGTCTAGTAACTAGAAGGTTTTCTTAAATTCATCTCAAGGAGCTATAAGATTCCTTCAATGCAAAAAAAAAAAAGAGCAGCATAAAAAGGAAATTAAGAAAGGGGAAACTTAAAGATAAGTTGTAGGCATAATTTCCTGACAGCATGATGTACTGGATTACAGATGGGTCTTTTGATGGATATGCTTGGAATGCCATTAAATTTTACCTTGTCTGCATTTTTTTTCTTCATTTATTTCTCAATGTGCTTGTTGAGGCCAGTACCTCCCTGGGAACATAACAATAAAACAACTATTAAGTTCAGTAAATAGAAAAGCCCAATACATATTCATATAGCTCCAGCTTGAAGCATTTCTTTATGCTCTATAAATCACAAGAATACATGGAACAGGAACCATTGCTGATCTGTCTTAGGAGGTATAGGATACCCCAGAAAATTTTCCCATTTATTATTTTCCTATGTATTTAATATATATATACATATGTGTATATATACATACATACATATACATACATACATATGTATGTATAAACACACACATACACACACACACACACAATTTGTCTTTGAGCCATTTAATATCTAGAACAGTTCTTTATAGAGATTGTGGTAAAACTTGGAGTCTGAGAAAAGGAGAGAGAAAAAGAGCTAGTAGGTCTTAGTAGGATACTTGAAGGAAGTGTGGGTAGAAAAAGGGACACTCATTGAAAAGGGAGGCTGGTAAAGACAGACCTTAGGAACAGAGGCACTAGAGTTTATGCAGCTCCTCCCCAGGAGCCGCTGAGGCAGCCTTTGTGGGGAGGGATAATAAAATCTGTTTCTGACATGTTTGTTGTAGATGGCAGTGAAATATCTAGTCTATATATTTTCTAGACACCGAGAAATATGGGACTGGAGAGAGAATGAAAGGTCAGGGCTGGAGATAGGAATCTGGGGCTCATCTGCGTGTAGGTGCTAATTGAATCCATGTGGGTACACTAAGGGAATGTGTAGAGAAGGAAAAGAAGAGAGGAGCCCCTGGCTGAGCCCTGGGGGCACTAAGTGGTCATGCAGGGAGGGAGTACAGAAAAGAAGAAAGAGAAAGCTGATGGAACTATCTGAGAAGTCCAGAGCCCGAGGTCTCACCACTGAGGCCTTGGAACGGTTGAGACCCCAACCCAGCATGCAAAGCAGCAAGTATCCCTAGAAATGGGTGTTTGATAGCTCTTGAAAAAGCAAAGAACAAAAGCTGGACCTTTTTTCTCAGAGAGGCAAATCTGGTTCCGAATCTGGGTCTGATCCCTCGTGTCACCTGGCACAGTGCTTTGTAAGATGGCATTTGTTTGATGAATGAGCGTGGGAGGGATGAGTGAATCATCAAGCAAATAGGCAGATATAGCTCATTACGTGGGTTTTTTTTTTTTTTCATTAACGAGGGGATAGTGGCATTATAAACAGTTGTCTATATACATCACTAAGAGGCCCAACTTGTAAAATAGGGACAAGGCAGAAATGGAGTTGAGAAAAAGATATAAGCTAGACAGGGTAGAGGGGAGAGCAGGAGGGAAGGAAGAGGGAGGGCTGAAGGCTTCCTGGAGTGTGCAGCCTTGGCGTAAACAACCTAAATTTATGGATTTGGTCTTTTTTTGTTTGTATTTCCAATTGTTTATTAGACATTCCTCTTTTCTCTCCAATGGAACTTTAAGCTTCTTAGAGAAAACAAGAATTACTCTTGTATGTCTCTTCAGTATGGAATTCAGGCCTTCAAGCGGTTACACAGAAAGACACCTTGAGAGACAGACAAGCTTTCAGCAATTTTTAGAAGTAAAATTTTTAGAATTTTAGTTGCCCAGAAATTTAATCAGGGAAAACATCCAGTTTTGATCAATGAAACGAAAGCATCCTTTGGCCACTCAGAGGAGATTTTTAAATGTGGATTTTCTGAATAATTTACTCAAACTCTTTTCTCTACAAGAGACTTTAGATTTGATGCTTGTGAAGTCTCTTTCTCAGCCAGTGCTACAAAATGTCCTTCCTAGTCTTGGAAAAATGAAGAAATGGGTCCAAAAGATTTGAAAAAAGCTTCTTTCTCTTCCCTCACTACTTTTTGGCTCCATTTCCATAAGACTACCTGTCAGTATTTGCAGACAAACTAAAGGTAATGTCATTCTGAAGGGAAATCACATGTCCATTTAATTTTGTGATATGAGGACTAACAAAGAGAGGCCAAGCTTGGTTGGTGAGGTGTAACATAAGAAGGGCTGGAAAGAAAATGTGGTGGTGGCAGCCAATTAGTTTTGAACCCAAGAAATACCTCACTAGTTAGTTTACATGTTGTCTTACTCTGGACTCTTGGAAAACTTCAAATTCAAAAAACTAAATTTAGCTGATCTGTATGCAATAATGATATGAATAAGAAAAGTGGCCTTTAAAACATTAGAAATGTAATTTTCATCTTCTCATACTTCAAAAACATCTGAACACATTTTTTTCTTGAACTTAAAAGAAACAAAATTCACCATGTGGTGAAGATCAAAATGAAAGTGTTGACAAATTCCAGGAGGCCGGAGACCGAACACTGTCTTGTGGATGACATCTGAATGTAACCTTTTAATGTTCCAGTTCCTATGAGGGCAACAAAGTTGAAAAGGGAAGGTATTTTGTACCTATTTCCTGCTAGTAGTTCCTATTTTTAGGAGTAAGGTCAATGATACTATAGAAAAGAAGATACCTACTGGTGCGTTGACCATAACTTACAAAGAACCTTAAGGTATTAAAAAGAACAAAGTATCTACGAGAGAGAAGAGAAAGGTACCACTTGGGTAAATCTCAGCAGGATGAAAATTAAAGAGGGGGCACAGGGACGTCTAGCCGGTCTCTATTCATCTGATAGAATTTCCTATAGGAGATGGCTAACGTACCAGATAAGAATGTTTTGCAGACCTCACAGATATTGCAGTCACCTCCATTTGGAAACATTATTCAACATAGATTTTACTAAATGCCAAAAATGGAAGATAGAAAACACTATAAAAAATTTTTAGGCTGGTAACCAAAGAACAATAGCCAGTTCACTACTCATTCTAATAAATGCATTTTGGTGAGTTTGTTGAATGATACATAAAACGTAGCACCAATGAGCTCTTGGTTCAAAGAAGGCAAATGTGAATCAGTCAAGATATCTAATAAAAATATGGTAGTGTTCCTCGTGGAAACCCAAATACATGCTGACCCACATTCCTGATTCTGCTCTTAATCTCATTTTCACAAGAATGGATGACTGCAGAGGGCCCTTGAGCAGGATTGCAGAATGCAGACACCTGTAGTCAGTTAACCCCAAACTGTGGAAGCAAGAGTGAATAAGCTGGCTACCTGGGAGGTGCCTTAGAAATAGGGCAGGTATTTCAAGTGCAGATTTTAGCCCATGAAATAAAATTTAAGAAATAGAAGTTTAATGTTACTTCAAAGGCTAATCTAATAATTCTTAAACATTTATATAAATTTGCTTCTTTTCCCAACTCTGGAAGTTAGAAAGAGAACTGGGTGGAAGGTAGCAGATTATTTACTATTAAATTGATGAAGATGTCCAAATCCATCAACACCAATGAAAGTACATGCCACAGAGTGAAGTAAGTGGTAAAATGTGTATATAAATGACAAAATGTAATAAAAAATTTTTCATCAGGTTTAATGTGCAGATCTGCTGTCTATTTTTTTGTGGCCTGTTTACTATTGTCCTGTTTTTCCTCAGTCCACAAAAGACTCTCAAGGCTGCTTGCAGAAAATATGATGAACCCTGGGCAACCAGTTTTCAGTGGCCAAAGGTGGACCCAAGATCCATGGCATTTAGTAACTTGTTATTTGTCTCAAGCATGGAGTTGAATTCTGGCTGCTGGAAGCTAATGTCCAAGAGAAAATCATTTGGATTATGACCCAGCTTCATTGTTAACTAATTTGAGTTTATATAGTAACTCTCTTCCAAGATTTTAAAAAATTTCCTTGTGAACACAGCCACCGAGCAAGAAGAGGCAAGTCTTGGGTAGACGTGGAAATGGAGTTAACTTGTGGTGTGGCGATCTGTGCAGGAAACCCTTGCCTCCGGGTAGTAATACAGTTTCAGAGGAAACCTCCAAAGTGGAGCAAAATATTTCCTGGATTCCCAAATTTAGAGACTGTGAATTTGGGGGTTTGCCAAGTCCTCAAAAACATCAAGGGCATACTAAAATATAATAGAAAACTCTTGAGGAAATAGGGGGGAACACAAAGAAAATGGAAAGAATTTGTTGAAAATGTGTATGTTAGGTCCAGTTCTGCTCCTAAACACATGACCTTGGGAAATTGACTTGCATCCCTGGTTTCTTCAACTGAAAACGAGATGCAAATGTCCATCCCCACTATTTGGCATACCTCAAATAAAGGTGGCTTGCCATTCTTACTGACCTAATTGGTTAACTTGGGCCCAATCTTGGTGGCCATTTGTAAAGAAATCTCCTCAGGGATTAGCAAAAGGAAAAGGTTCTGGGTCCTTTCTCACCCCAGCAGAGCAACTCTGTTTTCATCATTTATATATGGCTGTGGTGGGGGATTAATCAAGGGACACTGATCCCTCACTTTGGTTTCCCTGCATTACACACAGTCCAGTGTCCATTCCTGGCTTCTGGGGAATGAGCTGGTTTAGCAATGCACTCCCCTTGCCAGCTATAGCACTTGACCAGTCAAGCAAAATCTATTTTAATGCTGAAGATGGTCTCTCCGACTAGCTTAGTGAATAACTTAGGCTCCTGTAGGTTTCTGTACTCAGTGGGAACCCAGAATAGTGTTAGGACATCAATATTGTATGACTTCAAATAGGAGATCTAGAGAATGTCTTATCAGAGATGCCAACTGTATCACCCCTGCTCAGAAAACCATTCTCAGATCCCACCCCAGCCTATCAGGGAAGGATGCTATTTGTTACTAACTTAAATTCCTCAGGCTATCATTGAGGCCCATTGGCCTCCATTTATTCAGGGCAGTGGAAATTCTCAGATGCGTCACTCTCCTTCATGTTATAGAAGTGGGTTTTTAAATGAATCAACTTCAGTTAAAATATTAATTTATAAATTATTTTTTCATATTGCTTAATCTGACCTGTTTTTAATCCCATGGGTTTGTTTTCTTTCACTGTATCTGAAGAGAGTCTACAGTTTCTCTGGGCTGTGAATTGGACATGGGATGGAACTTAAATTTTGCAAATGCCCCCTGGAGTTGCAAATTCCCAGTTGCCTGCTGTGTTGCCTCACAACATGCGTATACACAACACACTCATGACTCAGTGCTGAAGTCACTCAGATTGTAATTGTGAGGTCTTTGGCAGAGGGTACGCATTGTGTTCTAGAAGAGAGTACTGTGTGCCTCAGAGGTTCACCCTGCTGTTACAACCCTTCCCCATTTTATTCCTGCATGTATTTTCATACATACAAATGTCCAGTTGATTCTCTCTTTCCTTCTCTTTTCTAGTTCTTTCCAGGTCTTTCAGAACATGTCTTCCCATTTTTTTTTTTCCATGCCTTTTCTACCATTTTATCATATTTCTTGAGTGGCCCTGGCAGTAAATGTATCCAAGAAGAGAGAGACCATATGTTTTGAGGTAAAATTTAACAGAATAAAGAAAGAATGCCATTTATCTTCAGCCCTTGAAAATGCCCAGAAGCTTCCATTGAGACCCTCCTTAAAAGTTTCCATCTACTGTCTTTTATTAAACTCTGGTATTCCTCAAATGCCAAATTCCAAGATGAATTTTAAAAATATTTCATGTAAACTTTTGTTTATTTTAATTTTTTATGAAAAGCTCAAAAATATATTTTTTCTGCAACTCATATTATAAATGTGCTACATTTCAGGTGGTCAGTTTTTATTAGCTAGCCTCTCTGAGAATCTGAACCACCATTCATACCTTTTGTTCCCTCATGGTAAAACATGTCCCAGATGTGAAAAAAATTGACACCCAAATCAACTTTTGCACTCTGTCTATTCTAATAAGGATTTGGCTGGCCCTGAGCAAGAATAAATGTTCTTCTGGTTTGTGCATAGAGCTGGGAAAACTTCTTAATGAGGAAATCTCACTTCCACGGCCTTGGAAAGTACCCCGACCTGCAGCTCTGCTGTGTGATTTGGCTTGAAGACTGGCCGTGTGGCTGCCAGCATGAGGATTCTGCTCCTGCTGTCATCTCCATCTTTAGGGACGTGATGTGCTTGCCTCTCATCACATTTTGTGAACACTGTGAACCTGATCCCTTATTTGTCTTTGTGTCTAACACAGTGCTTCAGACATAGTAGGCACTTGGTTCACTCCGTGAACTGAAGGAACTTGAGGAAGATTCGTGTTTCCTCACTATCAACTTTCTAGTGGTCTTGCAGATCTCCAAAGGAGGATGCAGATCTCAGGGGCCTTTTTCAGTTGTGTGCACCGCAGTGTGAATGTGTGTGTCCCCGCATGGGTCCTTACACAGCAGAAGGAAGGAAGCTATGAAAGGGGAAAAAATAGAGCTATTGACTAAAGGGTCGTAAAACTGTTTTTAGAATGACTGCTTCTGTTGTATTGGGGAATGCTTCCTTTGAGAAGGGGTATATTATGCATCCTCTTTCCATTAAGTCTATTTTAAGGAGAAATTATGGAGGATAATATATTACCAACTCCCAGGATCTCTTATCAACACAGCCTCTATTCTTTTCACACACTTGCTCAGAGCAAAATAAATTATTCTGTTCTCAGGAATACCAACCCAAGACAATCAAAATCTCCCCTAAATCACTGTGCTTATTAGGGAAGCACTGATTTTTGAAAAAGTGTCCCCTTTGCCTCTAAAAGCCTGAAGTGAGAGTGAACAGCATTCTGTCCCTTTCAACAGGGTCGAAGTCTAGCAATTGTTTCCCAACAGTGTGGGCCTTCCTACTCACGCTGAAGATTTATCTGCATTTGGCAACTACTTCAGTTACTGTGGATGAGAAGTTTACTTCTCAATAGTTTTACAAATTATGTGTTTAACTTTGTCTCTATAGGATTAATTCGTGGGAGGTGGGGAGAGTAGGATAGCGTGGGGCTTTCAAGGCAGTTCGCAAATCTGACATTTAAAGTGATAGCCGCAGTTTTTCTCCTACACAGTGTGGCCAAAGTTCCGTTTCCACCTGAATGCATTTTGCATTCTGCATGTACATTTTTTATTTCAACATTAAAATAAAGCAACTGAAATGTTTAACAGTAAAGATCTGTTTAATCATTAAACAACCACCATTTTCTTTTGCCCTTTAAACCTGCCTTCAATCAGCTTGGATGCTGGTTTACAGTCTCATTAACTGCAAAGATCACAATGGAAGGGTTAGTGAGATCACCAGCAGCAGCAGGAATCTCTGAACGCCCCCATTGTCACATGAAATGTTCAGCTAGACTCTCCTTCAGCTGTCTCCCCCACACACTGGGCTCTGAGGGAGGTATGTGCGAGAAAAATGCAACCTCCAGTTTCAGAAGCAGCCCCCCCCCCCCCAATCCTTGGAAGAAAAGCATCCTTGCATTTAGTTTTCGACTTGTTGATCATTGTTCACTGTGCTGTAATTTGGGATCTTCTTGCTGCTCTAAAACTCTTAGGTGAGCACTGTGGATGTTCCTTTTTTACAAAGTGTGGAGGAGTTGCCATGATTTATGGCCTTCTTTCAACACATGGGAGTTTTATCACTCATTTGAAAGCACAACTTAACACCAGCCCGAGCTCCAGCCTGGGATTGCTGTTTACAAGATGGCCCCTTTCTTCTCAGAGCAGGATGGTCACAGGTGCCTATTAATTGCTGTAGTTGTATGAACTGAGTTTATTCCCTTCGTGGTGGGAAATCCAAGAGTGTTTTCCAATTTTTAATCCTGCGAGCTAACCTCGTGGCCACTCCAGGCTCTAGGAAGAAATAACAACCTTCTGAGAAGATGCACAGCTGCCTTACCTCAGTCTCCAGGCCTTATGGTTCCTTGTTCTCCTTCTGCTGGTGTTCATCTTTGCTGCCAAATATATAAACCACACTAAAAAAGAGAGTCCTTCACTTTTAAGTTGCCAGGTTATAGACAAAATTGGTAATTAGCTCTGTTTTGGAGAAGGCACAGGCCGGGTTAGGGACAGACAACTGGGTTTTATAGAATTACAGAATTTGACAGCCATCTCCATTTACAATGGAAAAATGGAAACCCAGAGAGTTCAAGAAACTTGCCTGAGATCTCACAGCTTCTCAGAAGTAGAAAATGGGGTAGGAGCCAGAATCTTGATACATAGAGTTCATCATATTTTTGGCTTTCCAAATGTTTCTACTGGATGAATACAAATTTCTTTGGATTTGCCCTCCTGGAAGATAAGGGCTTATTGATCTCATTCTTTCTCTCTCATATTTGTTATTATATAGATATGTTTTACATATATATACATATATATGTTTTACATATACATTTCATATATATATATAAATCTGTCTTCAAACTTTTTTGGTTTGCAAGTAAAACTGTAGAAAGGGTATACATATATATCCTATATATACTTATGTATATCATATATGTGTCTGTTTTATATATATATACATATTATATATGTATTTATGATAGGTCAAAACATTTATCTCCAAGAGAGCTCACAGTCACCAACATCCTGACCTTCTTCAAACTGAATAGTCCAATTCCTTTTCATTTTGGGGGGATTTTCATTTTCTAATATTTAAAAAATCATTTTCTAAATGCATTTCTTTATTTTGGTGCTGGGGATTGAACCTGGGGGCACTTTACCACTGAGCTACATCCCTAGTCCTTTTAATTTTTTTATTTTGAGACAGGGCCTTGTTAAGTTGCTCAGGGCCTCACTAAAAGGCTGAGGCTGGCCTTGAACTTGTGATTTTCCTGCCTCAGTCTCCCAAAGTCACTGGGGTTACAGGTGTGAACCACTGTTCCCAGCTTAAAAATCATTTTTAACTTGGTCTGTGCATAGCAGACTTACAGATGCTGAACAAAAATATTCAGGGAGTTGGCCAAGTTCTCACATGGGTCTTTAGATGGTGTGCGACAAGTTCTACATCTTTCTCCTCAGACTTTATCTCTTCCTGGTGAAATACTGGGAGCATACTCTGATGTAGGTTCATTGAATCCTTTCTCTCAATAGAAGGCTTCCCCCTGTTTTCCATCTTCTATATGTCAGTGTTGCATCCCTACAACACTTGATTTTTTGAAGCAGTGATTGTTCTTGCTCATAGTACATCACACCCACAAAATTTAAATATTTTGTCTTCAAAAGAGGAAAAGAAGATATTGCTAATTTTAAAGACTCACCCTGATTTATGAAAATTGAAAACATCTTTATCAATTTGGTCTTTCAAAAGAGATATGTATTCAGTAGTTAATTTACACAGAGAGATACCAAAATAAACCTCACATCAGTTCTCCAAGTATTTCAAGTGCCTTATGCCAAGTACTTCAAGGAATCCCCATTCCTATTCAACTTTAAACTAAATTGAACTGAAAGTATAATTTGAAGAGAATATTTAGTCAACTCACCAAAAAACAATTGTTTAAAGTGGTGGCTTTCCCTCGCCTAGATACAATCATCAATCAAGTAAATGACTTGTTCTAATGTGTCAGGACATCAGTGACTTAAGTTTTATACACATCAAATATGGGATATGTGCAGGAAATGGCAGGTTGTTCTTATATATTGACAAGAACTGCAGAGGGAGGGACACCACGAAAGATGGAAAATGTTGAGAAGAAATAGGAGAGAGATAATACAAGGAAGAAAAGTTGAACAAGGGAAGTTAATTGCAGAGTAAAGTATATTCTAAACCCCAGCATAGTTGATTGCTTCTAAGAGGAGGTGCTTGTTCTTAATGTATATACTGTATCTGAACAGAATGCTCCTTTCCTGTGGGCTGGACAGTCGGAAGCAATCCGTCTTCAATCTTGTTTGATTTGCAAATTAAACTGTAGAAAGGGTCTGCTGAACTTTGAACAGGCATTCTCCATGTGCTTTCTTTTGCTCTTGGAGACAGGTTAAAGGGGACGGCCTTGATCACCACCTTGATCTTCAGGGACTGTTTACAAAAGACTGAAAAATGTGCCCTTACCTGCCCTTCTGTAGAACTCACTCAGTTCAAGTGGGCTGGCCCGCAAGGCCGGTTTGAATGGGTACAGAAGAGAGAGCTTGGGGTGAGCCTGGCACCTTTCAACATGTGCTTTTTGCCTTTGCCTACTGAGTTTTTAATTTCCTTGAAATTCACTAGGAAAAAGGACACTGTCTAACTTTCTGTTTTTCTGCTGCTTTGCAGCTATTGGGATTCTGTGCCTTGGGATAATGAAGCAGGCTGTCATTTCCTCCCCCCAAATAATACATTACAAAGTGGAAATGCAAATTTCCTGTGCAAGCTCTAAGTAGCAGGTGGTATTTCCTTAATATATTGTTTTTGACCTTTGGGGAAATTGGTATTATAAGCCGACTTTGGAAAATGAAAATAGCATCAAGGTCCTACATTTTAAATAAAATGATCAATATCTTAATGTTTAAAAATTAGTCTGGAGTACTACACCAGGAAGAGATGTACATAATTGCTTTTGTGTGTTATCTTAAGTCTTATAATTCAGGACAAGAAAAGGGATATGGCACAGATGAATTTTCTAATTCATTGAGTTTATAAAAATAAAGGAAAAAATATTTTTTACATTTTTCTTTAAACTGTTGCTGGCAACTAAATGCTTTGATACTTTTAGTCTTACAAAGAGTTAAGCGTGGGGCCATTCAGATGGCAAATCTGAGTTGAACTGAAAGTACAGACATCTGTATTTTTCATTCACTTGCTCAGCAGCACTAAATTTCAAGCTTGTTTTTTGTTCAGCATCAAAGAAAAGGTTGTTTTATGGTTATTGGATTTTTTTAAACCCGCATATTTCATGAAAAGGACTCAAGTCACTGGGTCTGTATATTCTTTTTAGTTATTTTTCTGCGCGTAGCCCTTCTGCATGCCATCTTGTTGAATAGGGAAAACATAATTTTATCCTTTTTCTCTTCCTTTGAAGAAGAAATTTAAGAGGTTTAAATACCATTCACATTTTGGAATTTCCTTCTTTACTCCGTCCCCAAACCATCATCTCCTAACTGCATAAAGTAATCCAATGTTGGAAGACTTTAAGAGACTCTCGCGCCTATAAATATCTTTTATATGATTATAACTTCTCTGCTTATCAAGGGCTACAAGAATAGAACCCAGGAGCTAAGTTTATAGATATGTATATATGTACACGTGTATATGTGCATGGTGTAGATACATTTCCAAATACACTATATTTTGAGCATACAAATAACTAATTAGGCATCTTTTTTTCCCTTAAAATTCAGAATATTGGACCTATTAGTCGATAATGGGCAGATTGACATGGTCAGTGGGGACTAAATATTTAAGAGATCCAAACAGTTGAGATTTGTTTGAATAATTGAAACTTGGATGAACTATTTAAAGTTGGATAGTTGAGTTATCTTCATTGTTTAATTGTTTTGTAGTATAAATCTAACTTCAAGCACAAGAAATCTACATTTTCATCTTAGGAAGTATAAAGCAAGGTAGTTGCATTTCTCTTAAGGTTCACATCCATTTTTATTGCCCCTCACATTCTCGGAAGAGAGAGCGAGAGGTGGGGTCATAACCTAACACCATAACAGCCCGTCCCATCCTAGACTCCCAGAGAGGATTAATTTTATAGAGAGTTGAATTGATGACTTCAGGTTTTAACTGTAAATTTTCTTAATGTTGTTTTACATGAAAATCTGGCTAACATGCATGATATATTTCAAACTAAATTTATGAATGCACTGATCAGTTTTATGTTTCTTGATCATGTTCGGTCATTAACATAAGCATAACTAGACTTGTTGAGTGCCAAAGATCCTATTCTCCCCTCCTTTCTTCTTGCCTCATTTCCTGAGTGCTTACTGTGGGTTTGTGCTAGGTACTATGTATCCACTCTGGTCCTGGATGTATAGAAGACATTGGATGAATAGATGAGTATGTGCTGAATAAACAAAGAAAGTGGATGAACAAGCTTAATGGATGGTTAAGGGTATGGTCAATCCAGCAAATCTTGTTTGGTTATAAGACCACCACAGTGCAATGGCTAATAAAGCTGGATGGTGGTGATTAGTGTGGAATACTGGGGTGAATGTGACCACCAGCAGGCACTGATGCTGTGTCCCTCCTTGAAAAGTTCCCTAGAAATGAGAATGCTTCCTTTCTCATTGACCACTTTCTCAGGAAAGTGAAGGAAAATTGGGCATTATGACAACACTACCATCTGCAAAGTTCACATTCATGTCAAAACCTAAAGCAACCATCTCCCAAAAGGGTTTCCTCACATACTAAAAAACAGTTACTGTAACAGCTGCAGACAATGATCTTTCAGAACCTCAGTGATTTTGGTATTCTCAGCACAACTCAGACACCAACACCTTGTTTTCTGTCTCACGTAAACTAAGTTTGTTCTTGGGCTGTGACAAAGGAGTTATTCCTCACTTTAAGCCAATCCCCCCAAACCAAGAGCCGAATGTTTTCTCTGATATGTGGATGCTATTTCACAATGGGGGCAGGCTAGGGCAGAATAGAGTTACTTTAGACTAGATAGAGGTGATTGAAGGGATGAGAGCGGGTATGGGGATAGGAAAGATAGTAGAATGAATCAGACATTATTACCCTGGGTACATATATAACTATACAACTGGTGGGATTCTACATCGTGTATAACTAGAAGAATGAGAAATTGTACTCATTATATATGATGTATCAAAGTGCATTCTACTCTCATGTATAACTAATTAAAACAAATTTTAAAATTAGAAAAAGAATTTGAGTGAGGATCTTTGGGGAATAAGTTGCATTCCTACAAATTCTTTGTCATCATTACACTTCTCTCCGGCTGAATATGGAACATGAGGGGTTTGGCAGTGGGTGAGCCCAGATTTGAATGCTTGCTTCATCCACTGCCAGCTGTGTGGGTACCTTGCGGGAGGCATCAGTGCCTCATGAACATGGCACACCCCACAGCCTGTACCATACAGGAAAGACTTGCAGAACTCCATGCAAGTTTTTTTTTTAAATTATACTAAAGATCATATACACCTGACCAGACACAATGCTAGTTAGAAGGGTTTTTGTTGTTGTTGCTTTTGGTACCAAGGGTGCTTAACCATTGAATTAATCCAGCCCTTTTTACTTTTTATTTTGACTCAGGGTCTCACTAAGCTACTTAGGACCCTCACCAAGTTGCTGAAGTTGGCTTTGAACTTGCGATCCTCCTGCCTCAGCCTCCTAAGTTGCTAGAATTATAGGCATGTGCCACAGTACCCGGCTAGAAGGTTTTTTAAAGTCTCCTTAATATTTGTTCTTTTAAGCACATGTGGTAGTGCAAAGTACCCCTGAAAGTCTCCATAGAGTCTTCAAAATAGACCAGGTTTCTCAAGAAATCCATTTTGTAATATTTCATATATTGAATGATCTATATGGTGAATGAGAAATAATTAACACTAAGGGATAAAAAGATTATGAAAATATTCCCAACACTATACCCTGCTTCCTCAGCAGCTATGCATAGGTAATTTTATTGTTTTGAAATCACAGTTTGCCTAAAGAATAAATAAAAAAGAAGTAGAAGCCAGGTGCAGTGACACACGTTTATTATCCTAGCAACTCAGGAGGCTGAGGCAGAAGGATTGCAAGTCAAGGCTAGCCTCAGCAACTTAGCAAGGCCCTGTCTCAAATATAAAAATTAAAAAGGACTGGGGATGTAGCTTAGTGGTTATGCACTCCTGGGTTAAATCCACAGTACAAAAAAAAAAAAAAAATAGATGGTGGAAGCTATCCATCTAAAATATCTATCTTTTTCACATTGGCTCACACTGTAAGCAATAAATAAAAATGAAATTTTTTTCTAATTACTAAAATTTTATTTTCTGTTTCTAACAAAAGTTAACTTGTCCTTAATCTACTTAAGCCCATGGAGACATGATTCAGAATAGAGTGTAGAAAGCAATGCCAACATAGGCCCATTTTATCAGAAATATAAAATGGTTCTGGTATAGGGAATGCCCAGATCTGAGTTCTTATAAAAAGCCACAAAAATCTTGTGTATCAACCATATCTTACCTCCTTTCTTCTTTTTACAATATTTTCTCTTTTAAGATCTGTAAGTCTTTGTCAACCGTTCAAGTTCCTCAGACAATGTTTACATTTGTCTATTTATTCACTGCATCCCTTCAAAGAGAAGAGAATTCTCACCTTTTCTTAAAAAGAGCTGCCTAAAGATATATGGTCAATGTATTTTAATTCAGATTCAAATGGGCACATTGTGAGATATTATTCCACACAATTTAAGAGACTTTATAAAGCTTTTCAACAGTGGCATTTCTAAACATGGATAAAATGAAGGTAGATAAAACTAGTGTTGTATGGATCCAAGGACATTTTCTTGTGCTCACTTTCCCCAGTTGTATAGCAATGACCATATTGTTTAATAACATTAGCATCTTTTTACACTTGGGTCTTTTTGCTTTTCATTGGAAGAATCCTGGAATTCATGCTGTATAATGGTTCTTTTTATACCCCAGCCCACTTGTGCATTTATATTCCTGTGATTCTACCATGTAATGTAGCTATAACTGGTAAAAGCAGAACTTGCCTTGGTAAGAGCCTTGGCAGTGATTTCTGCCAAATCACC
Organism: Glaucomys volans; assembly: GCA_020662805.1. NCBI lineage: Eukaryota > Metazoa > Chordata > Mammalia > Rodentia > Sciuridae > Glaucomys > Glaucomys volans. The sequence goes on along the minus strand of JAJEJO010049035.1, from coordinate 42,109 downwards.
AGAGCCTCCATTTTTTCTGTAAAACCCTGGGACACCCTCAGATATCATCTCTTAGCCATGAGCTGAACTGAGGAGCCTTTGTTCGGATGCAGACCTTTGTTCACACACAGGAAAGCTCCCAAGTTGAAAGTGATCTCCGTATAAGTTGAGCAATTGGAAATGTACATACTCAACTTAAAGGCTGGTGATTTTCAGGTAGTTGGCTATTGAATTCCTCACCTTCTCTCTGCAGACCCTGAATGAGTGGTGAGTCTCCATAAAGGTGTCAGGACACAGACTTGGCCACTTTCTTGGAAGCTGAGCAGGTGTTACCCTGTAAGACTTGGAGGAAACTTTAGAGCAGAAGGAAGGAGTGATTCCTCCTAACAGTGGTCAGGGTAGAGAATGCACAGCTCCACAAATGCAGATGAGCTCCATCAGTGACAGTTTCTGAAGTGAACAGCAACCAAATCTGACTGCTTTTCTTGATTCTTCTACCCCGGGCACCACAGCCAGAAGTGCTGGCCTTGTTACTTCTCAGCAGGAGGGAACTTACACAGTATGTGTGACTTTGAATCTTGATACTGTAGATGTTCAATCTGTTGGGGAAACATTAGGAAAATTAGATTATTCGCATACTCAAGCTCTCTGATATTAACTCTGCATTCTGTTTGATGTTACACCATAGGTGGGAAAATTAGCTTAATTTTAAGGTTCCTTTTATCCCGGGAATGCTATCAATTATTACAACCATTGTAAGTATTGCTAAACAGTAAACTTAGAGTTGCATGTGGTAAGTTAGAAGGGTGCTCAGCAGTTCGAGAATAATCTGTTACAGTCATTTTAGCACAAAGTAGATACTCAAAAATGTGTTGAGTAAATGAACTCTGTGACACATATCTGAGTAATTAGTGTGTTCTACATGCTCAGTATAGCCTAAGGGCATCTGTTTGAATTATTATTTTTTTCCTCTGTTGGTCATAGTGTGAATTCATGCTGCTATTGTCTTAAAGAAGAGTTTCTCTTCACTTTTAACAGCCTAAGCATCCTAAGGGTAGTTTATAAACAACACATACCTTGGAACACAGAATAATTAAGTTTGCTTTTATTGAAATGCTAATTTCATAACTTGCTGAAAGTTACCTTCAGAAATGGTCATTTTCGAAGAAAATCATTTTTTTTCCTTTTAAATCCTGCAGTTAATTAACTGTTAGTCATTCATTAAATTTAATAGAATATAAGTTTCTTTCAGAAGAAATATCTGACAATAGTACATTTTAAAGCCTGGCTCTCTTTCGCAGCAGCTCCGGGTTTTGCAGGTAGGAGAACAAGGGGAGGGCTTTAAGCTGTAAAGTCTCTCAGGGTCACAGTGAAGTGCTTAAGGCCCCACATTCTTGATGCAGCATCATGTTACAGTAATGTTATGAAAAAAGGCTTCAGGGAATTCTCATACACGCCTAATAGATATAGCTTTAATGTTCACATGGCTGGATCCATTCACAAATGGGATCTGTGGGTCAGATGCAGTTTGCAAGCCACTATTATTAAGCTGTTTTACTTTTACTATTAAGTAATGGTTCCTTGTTAATATTATGAATGCGTGTGTTCTTTGCTCTCTCTGTAAACCTTTTGTTCTATTCATTTTTTTTCTTTCCTTAAGAATGTGGGGGGAGGACATCCCTATCCACAAATCAAGTGCTTTAAATAGCCACGCTAGAGCTGAATGAAGGAAATCAGTCTAGATAACATCTCTGTGAAATGTATGCCTATGAACTCTGCATCCCACAATACAAAGGAAATCGCCATTGTCCTGTGCAAGTTAGGTGAACAAAGCACATAAAATCCCTGTCCTGGTTGTCATTCTTATTCCTGTGCAGCTGAAACCGGAATCTTGAAGGCCACAGAAATGACAAGGCTTAAGTCACATACTGGCAGATCAGAGCATGTGGATTTTCAGTTTATAAGACAAAGAGCTCTGTGATCATTCTCCAGAGTGATACCATTTCTCTGATATTGAACAACACAAATTGTAATTTTGGGCCACTGTTAGGACTGTTGCTGCCACCACGGCCACCTTCCCTAGTTCTATTAAATAGTATTTATTATGTTCTCCCAGCTAGCAACTGTAATGTGTACTTGAAAGGCATTCGCCATTTCTAATCACCCAACAACCCAATAAGGTATCCACATTAAACAAGTTAGAAAATTGGAGTTTAGATTGCTACCAAGCCCCACAGCTTATACATAACTGATTCCACAGCTGATCTCAGAGGTCTTTCTGGCTCCAAAGCCCTGATCTTCACCTTTCTGTTGAACTTTGTTTGCTAAGATGTTGCCTCGTGACCTTTACAAAAGTGAGTTGAATTTCTGGGGGGAGAATTTTTCCCATGGCCAAAAAACTGCCTCTGTAATACTCCAGAGTAGCTTCCATATCCTGGAAACAGCAACTACAATCAAAAAGAGCACCTTACAAACATCCTTCCTTTATTTACCACCAACAGTCCCTCCCAAGATCAGAGATACCTACACATATCTGGCAAGAAGCCCAGACATACCAAAACATGTATTATCTGGAGCCAAGGACTCAAATACTGCTGCATCTGCAGAGAGACAAGCATCTCATTTCAATAGACAACTTGTTCACAGAGTAGGGATCCTCCCCTCCCGGACTGACAGGGAGTCGGAAGAGCAGCATAAAACAAAGAGAGTAGTTTTCACCAGACAGTCAAGGGGCCCAAGCACACCCTTGGGCTCTGCTCTTCTTCAGTTTAACCAAGCAGAACTCTGGTTGACTCCCATTAAAAGACAGTAGACATTTAGTTGGTTTCCAGAATGTGAGCAGAAGCTCATCTTAGTTATTTACTATCCATCTCTGGAATTCCTTTTGGACATGACCAATGAGTTACAGCTGGCTTTTAGGCAGCATGGCACTCTCATTAACTAGCTGTCAGGAATAGCTACACCCTTTGGTCCACAATGATAATCTGGATTTAGCAGAGGAGAATTCCAAACAGACCAGAAAAGCAAAAACCATTGACACCACCTCTATAATAACTGTAGAATGTGTACATTCTACAAAGAAGGCCATTCCTCTGCCTCCTCAGAAGCAGCTCAGCAAAGGCAAATTTCATTTATGAGCTCAGAACAACAATACAAAAGGAAAATCTTGTGCAGCTGATTTCAGGTGAGCCAAGAGGGCATTTCTTACCAGCCCTGGAGACAAAACCAGCACAGTGAATATGAAAATGACAAAGCCAAACTGATTGTTACTCTGTCCATTCCCTATCTTCCTTATTTGACCCTTTCTATATCCCAAGGATAAAACTGACTTGTTGAAGCCAATGATCATGTTTGTCCCATTCCTCTTGCAGGGCAGGTCTGGCCTTTGAGGAGGGCAGGGAAATGTGGGACTGAAGGAAGAAACTTTTTCTTCTGCTGCTGTATATTGACATTTCTGGAACTGCCACTCTTTTATGGCTCTGAAGGAGATAGACTGAGAACAAATGGTAGAGCAGAGAGATGGAAAGACTCTGAAGCTCTGATCATTCTTGCCCCACTGAATTTACCAACTTGGGAGGCGCATCATCTCCAAGCTGTTGTTATGTTAGATAAACAATACACTTACTAAGTCAGTTTGAGTTGGACTTCAATCTTACACCCACATATATACAAGAGGGATTTTCTTTGATGGGCCACATGAAACTCATCAGAATTCTTTATCTCGATTCTTCCAAATTGACTTACTTCCCATGACCCCTCCTCACATATATTGATTTACTGGAAGTATAGTCAGATAAAATCATATTTAATATGTGTGTTTGCTTGCTGTCACTGTGACAGAAGTACCGGAGAGAATCAAATTAGGAGAAAAGACTTAAAAAAAAAAGAACTCATGTTTTCAGTCCATGTATGCTTTGGGCTCTGTTGCAGCACAGTACATCATGGTGGGAGCATGTGGCAGAGGAAGCCCATTCACCTCATGGTGGCTGGGAAGCAGAGAAAGAGAAGGACTGGGGACCCAATATTCTCGAGGGTATGATGCAGCTCCCTCCAGCTAGGCCTTACCTCCTAAAGATTCCACCACCTCCCAGTAGCTCCACTGGCTGGGCACCAAGCCTGGAGACATAGCTCTTTAGGGGCAACCTGTCTTGTCATGCTCTAAAAATATACCCATTTTCCTCACTCTACTTTCGAATCTTTGAAAAGTTGCCCTCTCATGTCAGCTACTACCTTGTTGGAGGGCAGAACTTCAGTGTGTAAGCTTTGCTTTCCCATGACAAGGTTTCTCTGAGCATGGCCCTTATTTGTTTAAAAACGGCTAGGCCCCTCCTGAATCTGGGAGTCAAGTTTAGAATCTGCATTTGTAACTAGTACCCTTTATGAGATAAAGATAATTCCTGTGAAAGGTAGGACTTAGGACTGAAGGAAAAGGGACTGGAAGAGAAGGATTTCTTCCAGGCAATAGGACCATTTAGAAACTAATGGAAAATGCTTTCTGAATGTTTATTCCATGCAGAAGACAGAAGGTGTGTTGGGGGCTGAGTCAGGTGGTGGACATTCTCCCTGCTTGAGAAGAATCTCCCTGAAATTTTCCAGTAGTGGCCTGGTCTGCTCAGGGTTTGTGAAACAGCTCTGAGGTTGGAGCATGAAGTGGTCAGTGTTGGGAGCTTTAACTAGTAATTGTGGCTTAATATAAATATTATAAACATGAATAGGCTTTAAATGGAGTGTTTTAAACTACTCACTCTATACAGAAGTGCTTATTTATATATATCATGGGTAAAAAAATAAGTGTCATGGGTGGTCACATTCCAAAGACATGAACACATGCACAAAAGCACTGGCCAGTGAGTACAGAGAGCATACTGGACAAGGGATTGAAGGCAAGAGATGTGCAGATGTACTGACTAGAAAGCCACAGGGAGGAGAAGGAAGGTGTCTGGTGACGTAGATGGGCCTGTATGGGATGCACCTGTCTGGCATCTGTGTCGGGGAGACGAACATCTTTGTACTTCTTCACATTTTGATCACAGACAATAATATAAACTGTGTGAAATTATGAACTCCACAGATGCAGGAACTCTGTATACTATGTTGTAGATACCCTGAAATTTAAAATTTACATTTGTAACTCAATCAAATATTAGAGCAAACAATAAACAAGAGGGGAAAACAAAACAAAAATAATTAGTGGTTCTCACAGACATTTTTGTATCCGCAGCCTAAAATTTCCATAGAGTTTTTGACAGGAATAAAAGAAATATAAGGATTAAAGAAAAGATAGAGGAATATAACAGGATAGGTGTTCCACTTTTATAGAAATTTAGTGAGCAAAAGGTGCTATTTATATTTTTAAGACAGCTTGATCTTTTTGACAAAAAAAGGTTTTGCAGAGCAAAGTTGTCATTCTAAGAACAGTTCCCTAATGCTGATTTGTCCTTTATATTAGAAACAGTCTTCTAAACTAAGATCTTTAAAATTGTTGCTTTAAAATGTACTTTTTCTCCTTATTTGGCCATTTCTCTTGTTAGTGAAATCACAGTTCTATAAAGCTATATTTTTATTATTTCTTAAAAATAAATGCTTTTCATAGATTAAAAAGAAAAGGTTGGTTACATATAACACTGATTTTTTTCATTAAAAAAAATTAAAAAGCATGGGATAAGCTGGAAAGTTACCCAGAATTCTTTTTTGCAGCAGTATGGCCTGGTGGAAAGAGTGGAAGGGGTGAAGTCATGCAGGCTGGGCTAAGGTTGGGGCTTCAACAGCTACTGGTCTTGCAATCTTTGGAAAGTCATTTTCTGTTTTTAGGATTCAATTTCTTCATGAGTGAATCTGAGTGACAATACTTCAGAGGGCTGTTGTGAGGATTAAATCAGACAGTGCATGTTGAACCACTTCATATGCTCTTATTATCACAGGATCATTATAAATATAAAATGAAGAGTCATGTCCTCTCATCTTGAATGATAATTCAAGAATGTTTAGTACAGTGGATGTGAACAGGAAGCAGAGTTTAAGAAACTTTTCTGGAATACTCTAAACAATCCTGAACAAAGATGTATAGCTGTTAAGACCACAGAATTCTGATCCCAGCATCTTCAGTTTTAGAGAAGTTGCCCTGAAGTAGGTAGTTCAGGGAGATGCCTGAAGCTCTGTTTGGGTTTGAAAGCAAGTAGAATGAAAAAACCGGTTTTCTTAAAAAAGAATGGAAACATTTGAAATGACAGATTCTGAGGAAAGAGACATTAATCCAGAGGAACCCTTAAGGGAAGGTCTAGGAAGAAGGTATCCTTTGAGAAAACCAGGGTTGCGGGGGCCATGCTGTAAGTGAGAGGATATGGCAGAAAAAAAAACTTACTTTCACAATTTTAAAAAGTTTAAGCATATAAACTAATGTTCAGGAATAGTTAACATTTCTCGGATTGAATATTAAGTTTCCTCCAAAGAAAACAACTCAACTGCTACACTAGTGCCAAGAAAATAGTGTTCAACTGGGGTTCTAGGAGAACTCTGACTCAGTGAAGTATCATAGGGCTCTCAACCCAAAAACCATCCCTTGGTAATCCTTGTGAACATAAGAGATTACCAATAAGTTTACAAACTCTTTCCTGCAGGAAAGGAAATGCCTAGAATCATGATTCAGCTTTTAAATTCAGTTTCCATGTGAAAATGTCATAGCTGCTGGGAAATTACTAATAGTCAAATCATTTTGTAAAGCCATCTTCAAATGTTTTAGTCAAAGACCTGGACAAATGTTTTTAGAACCAAGGAAAGAAATAATGATCCCAAATCTCTGTAGTCAAAAATCAAAATAAGCCGGCCGTCGTGGTGCATGCCTGTAATCCCAGCAACTTGGGAGGCTGAGGCAGGAGGATCTCAAATTCAAAGCCAGACTCAGCAACTGAGCGAGGCCCTAAGCAACTCAATGCGACTCTGTCTCTAAATAGAATACAAAATAGGACTGGGGATGCGGCTCAGTGACTGAGTGCCCTAAGTTCAATCCCCAGTTCCAAAAGAAAAAAAATCAAAGTAATTAGAGCTATTTTTAAATGACATTATTGCCATCATAAGCATATGACTAAGCATACAAGATAAGACATGCATGTTATGTGCAAAATTGTGTATATATAGTTCAAGTCCAGATCCAGATCATTGTAACCACTATCTGAGCAATCATTCAGATTTAAAAAGATATATATCTTAAATGGACTTTCAAGTGTGACACCAACAAATTTGGAGTCCTAATAGCAAATTTGGATATTAATTATTGCTTATCTCAAACAGTATCTGATTTCACTTCTATTATCTCATAGCTGCCTCTTTTTTCATCTAATATTACATGTCAGCCTTTCTACCTGGTTAAAGTTGACATTAGCTAAAGTTTGGACTTAGATGATAACATTTATGCATTTGTGTTTGATTTATTGAAACCCAGCAACATGCTGTTTCAAGTATCAGTCATTATCCTTTAGTGATCTGGAGCTTGTGTGAATATGCAGAGAGACCTACATTTGTGAGTGGTTGTGTACAGAGAAAAAGAAATATGCCCAGAATCAATCATTTGAGCCTTTTGACAATATATCATTTCTGTGTTAATACTTGTAGGATAAAGAAATACATATGAAGCAGATATATTCTTTTTCTGTGAAGCAGCATTAATATCTCAATTTTTACTCAGGGTTTTTGTTTTGTTTTGTTTTATTGCCTAATGGTGAATTCCACCGCCCCCCATCCAAACATATGAAAGTTGAGATGAAAAGTCACCTCATGAGACTATGGATTCCTTTAGCTCATCTGTTCACTTTGGACTGCTTTATGTTCTTCAAAGCACAGGCATTGTCCATAAAATAAAAATTCTTCTTAAACTGCTATAACCTGGGAGCACACCCAAGTACTGCATCACTTAAAAACCCACCTTGGTTTGGAAATGTTGTCTCCTTAATTGCATACTTTTGTTTTCTGATTATTTTAACTTTAGTTATAATCCTTAACTTTCTAAATTGAAAGCAAATATTTATTTTTCCCTGTGTTGAACCAAGGAGTGCTCTACCACTGAGCTACATCACCAAACCCTTTTATTTTATTTTGAGGCAGGGTCTCCCTAAAGCCTAGGCTGACCTTGAACTTGCAATCCTCCTGCCTCAGCCTCCTGAGCTGCTGGGATTACAGGCATGCACCACCATACCCAGACTTCTTATTTGTTTTTATAGGGAACTTACCTCTACTTTCTCATTTTCCCTATTGTAAAGAAAATATAGTGATCCTTCAGTATTCTCTGGAGATTGGTTCCAGGACCCCAGCAGATACCAAAATCCTTAGAAGCACAAGTTCCTCACATAAAATGGCATAGTATTTGCATATAACCTACACACATCCTCCTGTATATTTTAAATCATCACTAGATTGCTTATAATACCTAAAACAATGTAAATGCTGTGCAAATCATTGATCCACTGTATTGTTCAGGGAATAATAACAAGAAAAATGTCTATGCTCAGTATAGATGCAATGTTTTTCCAAATATTTTGATCTATGATTGGTTGAATCCATGGATGAGGAACCTGTGGGTATGGAGGACCACTTGTGCTCATATCTTTGTTCTCTCCTACAATTGTTCTCTATATTTGATGGGCATGCCTCTTTGTGCTTAAGAATATAGGAAAAATTAATCTAAAATTGCACATATTCTCTAATCCAGGTTTCATCATTTATTCCCCCCCCCCATTAAACTTTGGAATTCTTTTTTTTTTTTTTTTTTTTTGCAGTGTTCATATTTATTTAACTTCAATTTCACCTTCCCAACCTTGTGTAGACTGACATCAGCCTCTCAGGCATATAAGAGGGAACTCCTAACAGCATGGTCTCAGTTTTATGTTAGAGAGGAAACCATTAGGATTTTTATGCCAACTGAAATTCATTCTTACAAAGCCATTAACTCAAAATTTAATAAATTTCAACTACATTGGTAGCCATATAGATAAATATAAAATGATTTCTACTTTTGATAATTTCAAAAAACCAGATTATGGAAGGAAAAATTTTGAAACTAATCAGGACACAGATTTTTAAAGGGTTCCTCTTTGCTCTTCCCCTTCCATCCCAAAGAGAGGGAAAGCAAACACTCCAAAGTGTTGTCTCAGTTGCTCTCAAGAGAGCTGCCGTGGCTTACTGCCACCACACATAGGCAGATATTGATCAACACTGACTAGAGCAGATCCTGGCCATTCTCATCCTTGAGCAGATGAAATGATGCCAGCAGCAGTGAGGGCACTTTTCTATAACAATCCAATACTTTGAAACGATGCTTGATTTTTTTTTTCATTTGCATTAGACTGTAAGAATGAAGCCAAGTAGAACAGGAAATAAAGAACACCTCCCCTTGCCCCCAGTACCAAATAGAAATTCCAGAGATTTTGCCAAAACTCCCCATAGATTTATCACTTCTTAGGAGACTTTAAGCTGAGAACTACAAAATCTCCTTTGCACTATAAGGGCCAGATGTTATTGTCAAATTATAACCATCCGTGGGTGCATGCATACACAACATGTGATCTCTGAGTGCACACAGGAGGCACAGGAGTGGAAGTGATGACCCAACCCAGGCCTTTTCTAACCAAGTTCAGAGAACAGGATAGATGGTTTCTCCTTTAAACCAAGGCCTCCCACCACTAAGGGGCCAGGGTCATTTTCAACTTAGGAAGCCACTAAGACAGGAACACTTTCTACCCAAGAGCAGTGGTATATAGGGGTGTGATTGGGTAGCTATAGCCACTAATCATCCTCATATTGTTTGCACCAATATTTGAACTGAAATAAATTCCTGAACCTAGTTCCTATATCTAGTTCCCAAAATACATTCCGTAGGTAAATCAATGCTTTTATGACCACTTGGCATTATAGAATATTTTAAACTCAGCTTCCCTGTATTGGTGTCCATGACTAATTTTATATTTTAATTTTTAACTGAATTGAAAGTTATAGTTTATGTTCTAGAGTTTCCCTGGATAGACACAGAGAATTGTTAATGTATAAGTTATTCCAGCGTCCAGTTTTGATGAAGAGGTAGAGTTCAGAAGGACTTGGAGAGGGTTTAAGAAGTTAGCCAGGTAGTCTAGAGACAGGCACAGTGCTCTGGATGAAGAGCTGAAGTACATAGGAAAAAATAGAAACATCATAACCTAGTGTAGGAAAGCCCTTCCTTTCACCACAGAGTTTAGTAGCTTTTGGCAAAACACGTATAGGGGTCAAGACCCAGGTTGCAGAGGAGTAAGAACGGGAAGTGAGTGCAGAGTGTAGATACATAGATGGTGCAAAAATTTGCTGGCTAACAGAGGTTATTGTCAAGTCAAAAAGTTTATGTAGCAAAATTAGGGAGAGCTTACTTTGATTTTGTTAGACTAATCCATTTGATGTTTGATGGTTTTTAACCTATAGCAATGCAAGTTCAGATGGTCCAACCCAGTTGTTAAGGCACACTGGGTGAATGCTGTAAAGATGTTCTGCTTCTACCTGTCCGAGCGATACAGATCTTGTAGAGGAATTGCTTCTAGAGATCAGAGATTTTTTCCTGACCTGGTGACCTCCCCTGGACTCTGGAGTTGCACTGAGGCCCTCAAGGGCATTCTGGGGTGGCAGAGATGGCCTAATGTCTCCTCATGAGAGGAGAAGAGACTCATGAATGGGTCCCGAATCCTCCATTGGTACTGCAGTCAGAAGTAGCATTTGATGTCTGCTTCTTGCTGTAGAGCTTTATTCATAAACCTCTTTTTAAAGACTTTACAAATTTTTTTTTTTGCTATCAAAAGCAAAATAGTTTAAGACTTTTAGAGCATGGAGTTCATTTTCTTAAAATAACCCAAATACAAATCTTGACCTTCTAGGATATAAAAATTTTAAAACTGTAAATCCAGAGGGCTATGAACAAGTGTGTTGATTACATCATTTCATGAAAGGCAGGAAAGAATTTTCATTTTTTGATAATGGTAATCCTCCTCCAACAAGGTTAATGTCTATTCAAAGAAAGTATATTCAAAACAGCACTGTGAGATTTCTGAGGATGAAAAGCATATTTCTCAGCACATAAATGAAAGTCAGTCTTGACGAATGGTTATATAGAGAGAGAAAGGTTATCTTTTAAACCCCTAAACAACTTGGGACAAAGACTAAAGGAGGAAAATGGTTCAAACCTAATCAAAAAGAGCTCCAGCTGAAGTACATCACATAACTTGAAGCTGCCACTGGCCTTAATGGTTCATGGCCGTGTGTCGAGTGTTTACATAGACTTGACGATTTCTTGTCTAGACTCTGAGCTGAGTCTACTTATTCAATTTTTGACACATTTTTTACTGTTAAAAACTAACCAGTTCATTCTAGAAGTAGTTGACTCTTTGGAAACTGAAAACCAAGTATCCTTCTAGTAAATATTTTAAATATGACACCATATTTGACTTAAATTTCAACAACTGAATTTAATCTGTGAGTGGTTTTTTTTTTTTTTTTGGACCAGGCATTGAACCCATTGAACCACTGAGCAAGATCCCCAGTCATTTTTATTTTGAGACAGTGTCTTGCTAAGTTACTGAGGTTGACCTTGAACTTGCAATCCCTACTTCCTTAGCCTCCCAAGTCGCTGGGATTACAGGCGTATGCCACCAGGCCCAGCTTGAGTTGTGGTTTTGTGAGCCGTGTTGAAAGTTACATTTTAGGGGCCTTCCAGTTCTCCCAGAAATTAGAGTTTTTAAGTCCTTTTTACAAACAGCTTGGAAATCTGTCTTATCCTATACCGGTAATGAGAATGATAAAACAATCTACCTAAAAAAAAAAAAAAAAAAAAAGACTATGCTAGAGAAAAAAAGTGCCTATCCATTGAACAATGCTCATTTGATTTTAACACAAAGTGAGCAAAACCACCTACTACTGGCTGGCAAAAACCAAAAAATATAATTAGATTAAAATTCTGCTGCTGACATAAAACCCAAAGACACTTCTGCACAAAGATTTAAGAAGGGCTGCTTTATAAGGTCAACTTAAGACCCTTTGCATAACAATCATACTTCTTTTGCTATACTTTGCACTTCATTTTTGAAAAATTAAGTTGATAAATCCAATTCAAGCCTGTTTTCATTTAATGTTCAGATTAGTACTAAATTGTACTTCTAATGTCTAGGTCCTTTGTTATGAAGGATTTTCTTTCAATGCTTATGAGAAGGGGAGCTTAGCTGTCTAAGTATCAGCTTTAGACTCCCTAGACTCCCTGGAACCACAAGTTGTAAGAGGGCTGGAGAGCTCCTTCATTATTTTGAAATAGATAGGCGAAATGGCAGAGCATTTCCTACACAGGTGTTTTTCTTCACAATCTTAAAAACCACAATACACTGTGAACTTGAAGAATTTAAGAACTGTTTCCCCTTGAAGAGATGCTAGTTTGCTGTATGACCTCAGAAATTCAAAACTATGTTCTTTCCTCTTTCTTATATTCTGCACTTTCTTAGCATGTTATGCTCTAAGCTATTTACATGGACTTTAACAACATCATTTACTTAAGTATGTACTACTTTGGATTGTGACTGAGCTAGGCACTTTGGATAAGGGCTAACCTACAGAGCACTACACGCGGAAGGCTGTGTGGGTAAAGGACCTGTCCTCATCTTGACTGACACATTCTCACAGTTTTATTTTAATATTATATTAATCTAAAACATTTCTTCAGAGTCCTGCTGGTGGTGGTTTTGCTCTAGGAGGAAACTCTTTCATCCATTGTATTTTAGAAGGATGATTGCAACTGCAGAATGAGAGGGTTTTCATGACAAGCTTTTGGAAATTTGTAAGTCTCAACATAATGAACTCAAAATCTCCTGCACTACAAGATTTACCTGCTGAGTTGACAAAGCATCTACGCCACATAAACTCGTTGTTTATCAGAAACGAAGGCATTAGATTTGTCTAAATGAACAAGTTTTGCTGTCGGTTCAATAGAACAGTCATTATGAAATTCACACTTAAAAAGTCCTTACTCAGGCCGGGCGTGGTGGTGCATGCCTGTAATCCAAGAGACTCGGGAGGCTGAGTCAGGAGGATCGCGAGTTCAAAGCCAGCCTCAACAACTTAGCGAGGCCCTAAGCAACTCAGTGAGACCCTGTCTCTAAATAAAATACAAAATAGGGCTGGGATGTAGCGATATGGCCAAGTGTCTCTGAGTTCAATCCCCGGTTCCAAAAAAAAAAAAAAAAGTCCTTACTCAGACCACGCTTGATGCTCTAAAGAAGAATTTCCAAGTAAGGTGGGGCAACTGGAAGTCCTAGGCTTCCCCTGGCAGTGATGTTGTTGGGGAGTACCGAGAGATCCCAGGGATGAAGGTGAACCTGGAGGTGGAATCAAGGCCAGGAAGTTCAACCTTTCTGGATTGGCTCTGGATTTGACTTTTTTTTTTTTTTTTTTTTTTTTTAAGAAGAGAACAGGTTTCCTCCAAACATTATATAGGGGATTAAGAGAATTAATAGACTCGGGTTGTTTCAGTTTTAGAAAATGATCTTAGGGAGATTATCTAAATTTCCTTTGCCTTAGTTTCCCTGTGAGAAAATGAAAACAATAAGGTCTGAGCCCTCCCAGTCACAAAGGGGCAGATGTTGAAAACATAAAGGATTTTAGCCTCTGTATAGGAAATGCACGTGTAAAACATTACCCATTTACTAAGGTGCATGAAAACACACTGTTAACCCCACTAGTTATTAATATACAGAGTTGATATTATTCAGTCCTCATAAAATTGTGATGGCGAACATGTTTGTAATGCCAAGAACCCTGAGGAGCTGGTTTAGGTATTAACACTAAGTTCTAAGCTGGGAGATGCCTCAAGGAAGATAAGAGACTTGCAGTTTGCTTGGTGGCCAAAAAGCCTTCCAGCCAGCAGTTCGTTTCCTTTCCCTTTTTATGAATGGCAGTAGCATTATGCTTAGGTCTGCGTTTTCGACCAAAGCCATTCATAAAAATAAAAACAAAACAAAATAACAACAACAAAAAAACTTTCTCGGCACAGTCTGGAGCCATTGGGTGCCAGAGGCCGGGAAAACATCCTGGCAGCCCTAACCACAACCAGCATTAAAGTATTCAAGGGTCTGTTTGTTTGGTGGTCTGAGAAGTATGAAGTGCTGTGTCTAAGGGTAGCTGTGGAAGTTCTGTGACACGGACTAGGCCGGCAGCCAGGGCTGGCAGGGGTTCAGACATTGTCTTTCCCCTCATTGAAGTGTCAGGACCTAATTCATGGAAAATTGGGTGAGCTGGCAGCTCTTTCAGAGGATTTCATTGAGCTGCACTGTGCAGGAGTCACATGAATGCGGGATCCCTGGCCAAGAAAGGAGGGGGATTTCTGAGCAGTAGGAACCAGTCAGCCTGCAAGAATGTGTGTGGATTTGAAACGGTTTCGGAGTAAACATGTGTACAGGTGTAATCGGCAGGGGAAAAAAGAGGAGGAAGAAAAGTGGTCTGTTCTTACAAATGACCCTTTTGAAATGAATACTCTCAGCACACGCTTTTGAGTCCTGAGAGGCAAGAAGTCCTGCTTATCCTTGATTCCATTTCACCTGGGGGAAAGTCTCAAAACCTAGGCTTTTATGATGACATCATCTCTAACGCCATTTAAAGAGACCTGGAAGAATCTTTTTTTTTTTTTTCAAGTGAGCAAAAGTATCTTGCCAGTTGTTTTCTTTTTATCTTGTCTTTTTTTTTTTAATTCTGATAATTTTATTTAACATTTTTAATATGCCAGCGATAAACCACCATGCCACCACAAAAACTGTGAGAGGACAGAGAATGCATAGATGCTCACAATATAGTGAATTTGACCTGACTTGGAGTTACTTGGAGAACTGTAGTAATTCTGTTTCTTTTGCTTGTACCATAAAAGCATGTCACTCTCCACATCAAAGTGGGTCAGTTGTATTGGTAGATTTCAGTGATGTGTAGATGGAATGAGTAAGGCTTATATTCAGATCTGAGAGCAAGAACTGGAAGTCATTCATTTAAAAGCTGGGACTTTAAATTCCCCTTTCGTGATACTAGAGAAACCAATATTTTTTAATATTCTCTTGGAAAATTAATTTAAGAAAGGGAGAAGATTGCCTTCAGATGTTTCACTCCAAAGAGGAAAGTTTGGGCCTACACATATAATTAAATATATATAGATGTAGGTACAACTAAATGTGTTTCATATGATACCATCAAGAAAGTGCACGAACTCACAGAATGGGAGAATACATTTGCAAACCATTTGTCTGATAAAGGACTTGTACCCCACTTATAAAAAAGAACTCTTACGAGTCAGTAATGAAAAGATGAATAACCCAATTTTTAAATGAGCAAAGGATTTGAATAAACATTTCTCCATAGAAGATACACAAATGACCAATAGCACATGAAAAAATGGTCAACATCATTAGTCGTGAGGGAAATTAGAATCAGAACAATGACATTCAACTTCACACCCCCTTGCATGTCTATAATAAAAAAAGACAGACAATAACAAGCATTGGCACATATGTGGAGAAATTGGAATTCTCACATGTTGCTGAAGGAACTGTAAAATTTTGCAGCTGCTTTGGAGAACCGTCAGGCAGCTGGAGGAAAAAAATGCCATATCACCCAGCATTTCCTCTCCTCCGTTACCCAACAGAAATAAAAATACATACACACTAAAGTTCATATACAAATGTGTATAGAGACATTATTCATAATAGCCAAAAGGTGGAAATACCTCAAATGTCCATCAACTGAGGATGGTGGTACATCTATGCAAGGGAATACTATTTGGCATAAAAAGGAATGAACAACTGAATGATCCTGTAAAACATTATGCCAGTGAAAGAAGCCAGACACAAAAGGTGTATATTGCATGATTCTTCTTCCATGAAATGTGCAGGCAAATTTATAAAGACAGAAAGTAGATTAGTGGCAGGTTAGGCATGGAAAGGTGACTAGGGAAGTTGGGAAGGAATGGGGAGTGACCACTGATAAGTACAGGGTTTCTTTTGGGGATATGATAAGCTCTATAATTAGATTGGGATACCGTTTGCATAACCCTCTGAATATACAAAAAAATGTTTTGGAATTATATACTTTAAATGGGTGAGTTATATGGTATATAAATTTTATCTTGGTGAAGCTATTTTTAAAAATACAAATATTTTTAAAAAGACCCTTTGTTTAAATTTTGTGATATTCAGAGTAAAAGCAAAGTATTTCAAATAATAGTAAGCTTATTTCAGTATAGTTGGTTTGTATGCCAGGCTTTAATTGGACATCATTTTCATTGAGAATTTCCTTAACACACAGAGATTATGAATAAGCACCCTTTAACCTTAGATGAACCATTTAATCTTTAAAGTTTCTTCTTTGCTTTGTGGACATGCATCTGCATTTAAAATGTGCATTCTTCATTTTTTTCCATTGTGTGTGCTTTTGTTTAGAGTATGACTTTTCATTTGTGTTTTTGTTTCTGTTTTTCCCTTAGCCACAACAAGTCGTTCAGAAGAAGCCTGCTCAGGTAAAAGATGATCATTTTGATTTTTCATTCCCGGTTAGTATGAGAAGTAAAGTATAATTTGTACTGAAAAAGAGATTCCCAAATTAAACCTTTAACTGACACTTTTCTAATTGTGATCATGTTGGTATCAAAATATTCTTGAAAATTTGTTGTAAAAGTTCAGGAATACATAGTCTGAGATTATGTCATTAAAAACCTAAAATATCAAGGTCTTCAGTGTAAAGGCAAATATAAATACCTTAAAATAAAACACTTCCAGTATCTCACATGTAAAATTAATATTTAACCTTACATATTCTACATTTTTGTTTGGTTTTGGTGGTGGTGGTACTGGGGACCCTACCCTCTACATTCTACTACACAAGGGCCCTACCACTGTGCTACATCTCCAGCTCCTACTTTATCAATTCTCTAACATCAAATTTTGTCCTTCCTGCTTGGCTATCTATATCCCTTTGATTTGATAAGGCACTTACTAGTTGCAAATGATTTTTTGAAAAATGACCGGAAACACATTTGTTCATTGGGTTATTCTGTAACATCTGATGACCCTAAGACACCCCCAACAGGCTGGGAAACTAGGAAATTAAGTTCTAGTGATTTTGAGGATTAATGAGTTTCCAAGTCTTGCTTTCATGGAGGAATCATAGTCTCTGAAGTCTTTGGCAACATTAAAATTAGGAGCCAGCTTTACTTTTGTTCCATATGCCTGGAGCTATTTGTCGGAATTACATTCTACATGTAGAAGCATAAAATTCATGTTTCTTGAGGAAATATATCCTGAAGAAAATAAACTGAGGAAGAAAGTAATCATGATCGCCAAGAATGCGAACTATTAAGTGTAAGAATGTCCTGCTGTTCTCTTCCCTTCTGGATCTAAATAGACACTGGGGAAGTCTAGGCAGTATCTTGCAGAACCTACTGAAATAAGCCACTAAGCAGTATCATGATGTTATTAGGTTCCTTGGAGATCTCTTTCTTATCATTTAAAATACAATAGAACCTTTTTCCCTTTCCTTGCCTGGAAGAGACCCTTCGGCAGTCTTCTTGATCTATTATTCCTTAAAATGCTGCTTGGAAGAAAGTTGAAGCTTTAAAACACAAAAATACAGGGAAAGTGAATTCAGATATTCACACTGTATTTTGAGAGCATAAAAGCAGAGTTACTAGGAAAAAAAAAATCATTGTTATTGCTGCTTTCAAACCTACCAGCCAATAATGGGAGTGGGTGGATACTAAAAATACTCAGTTTGTAAGCATTCTTACATAAAATAAAAAATAAACAAAAACTGGATATTTCAAATAGAAGATCCCAAATATATTTAGCCTTTCATCCTTTATGAGGAACAAAATCAAGAGAAAGTGAATGGACAAGTCTATGCATTTGAGTCAAAGGATACTGCAGTATTCACTGTTATATCATGGACTTTGAACTGTAGATGGTCTGTTGACAACATGGATTCTATCTCTACTCTTGGTGTTATAAGGAAGATCAGTTGAACAAAGAGTCGTGCATCAGAGAAAGATATAATCTAATTCAGAAATTCTTGACCTTGTCTGTGTATTAGAATTAGAGAGAGAGAGAGAGAGAGAGAGAGAGAGGAAGAGAGAAATGCCTGCATCCTATTCAGTGCCAGCCCTTAGGAGTCAATTGTGAGCATCTCTTCCAAATTCTGTGTTCAGTGACATCAACTAGGTAACTTGAAATCCACTATGATGAGAGAATTTACACTCCGGAAGTTGACAAATGCTGCAAATCTAGACTTTTTTTTTCCTGGGAAGCAAATTATTAAACATTTACCTACATACCACTGGCCGCACTCTCTATCAATTCTGTTTATTTGGCCTGGAGACCCAAGCATCAGTATTTTCTATGAACTCCCCACACAGTCTTAATGTGCAGCTAGGGATGATATTCAGTGAAAACACATGAGAAGATGTTTGAACATTTGTTGAGCAAATGACCAAACAATGTCAATGTATATGGGACACATAGGGGAGACAGATGAATGAGTAGAACATCATGAGTTATTAAAGGGATGATTTCCTGAAGAGTGGAATCTTATTATTTTGTTTGATTTTGTTGTTTAGTTGCAGAAGGGAAAATGGAGACATTCATTAAAGAAAAGAATATGTGAGAGATGAGATGGATAGCAAATACAAAGAGAGGCAGGAGCAGATATATCACAGTAGAGTTCATTAACATAACTGGAACTAAATTCAAATTGGGCTTTACTACTCCAAGATACAACCTAAGTGAAACCATAGTTTTTTTCCCAAGAGAGTCCAGAATTTCAAAGAAGCTGCTGGTGGACTGTGTTGATCCTTACTGATCAATCTGGCTGTTACACAGCTGTTTTACCCTGCTCCAAGTTTGCCCTTTAAAGGAGAGGAGCTCAGACTTAGAATTAGAAAAAAAGAACATGAGCTCATTGGACTACCTAATTTATATTGTCTAAGGACACAGTGATGAATTATATAAACATGGGGACTACATGGAAGTTCGTGGAGGATAATGTAAATTTTACACTACATTCAAAAGAATCTCTTCCTTTTCCATCTGTTTCTTTCAAAATACCCTCCCAAATGGCTTTTCCATGTGGCAATCTGGATTAACTCAGGCTCATATCCTTTATTCATCAAAAGCACTTTGAGGGGTTACATTCAGATCCAACTTTGAGGTGGTGAAGATTTTAGTACAATTAAATATTTTATATGTAAAGAAATATGCCCAGCAGTGTGCAGGGAGACCAAGATTTTTTGATTTGGTCCCATCACTGTACAAATTATCCTGTCTTTGTCCTATTTACCCATCTAGGAAATGTAATAATAACAGTGCCTTTTCCCTAAACTTCGGAACATTACGAGAGAGTCATAATTATATGAATTCCAGAAGGTATTATTATGTTCTAATTTTGGACTGCTGAGTTTTTCATCTGAGATTTATGTCCTCCAAAATTTTAGAATTCTGATTAATTCAAAACTACTACCTCAAATGTCTCTGTTGCATGTTTTTAAAATAAGAATTTTTTTTAAACTAAGGGAAATGGTATAGTAATTGTTAAATCCTATCATTAGGATTAGAGCAGTCAGAATCAGCTTCCTTGCATGTATGTCACATGTATGTGGAACTACAAAGACTCTGTATGCCGTGCCATCAAATTCTGAAACCTCAGAGCTTTGAGAAGGCCAGGTATTGAAACTGGAATCAAAATAGCAAAGTTCGTTATAAGAAGATTCTGAGATTTATCATAATTTTCAACATGTACTTATGTGTTTGGGTTTGTGGAAGCTGCACTGTGGGCACTTGTGTTTGGAAAAAATACCAGATGCCATTAGTTGCAAACCTCAAGTGTGTCCCATAATCCTAATGGGAAGGATAACCATCCCTTAAAAGTCTAAAGGGGAAAATGTGCAATTTTCTCATAAACTTTCTTCTAAATTCCAAAACCAGTGAAAATGAGATGTACTGGAGAGGACGACTGTATTTCTTTAAAGTGATAAAATAAGCAATAAATGGAAGTTAGCTAATTAGAAATAAATAGAAATTAACTAGTTCTTGAGCAATTTGAAGCAGTCAGCCATGTGGATTCTTTTCTTAACTTCAGAAGGAAATGGTGGTAGGTTTTTCCCTTCTTTTCATTTTTATAAAGGAACCCCATAAAGGTATAAGGTTATTATTATTGATAAAGGGAGTTTAGTTTCTCAAGTTTTTATTTTGGTAAAAATAAATCTGTATCTTGGACTTTTTCTAAAAAGTCTTGGCTAGTTTATCACATGACATCGTTTCTTGATGTTCCCATTTTAAAGCTTCAGACTGAAATTAGAAGTAACTCCTTTTGTATAATTCAGACATTTTTACTCAGGGCGGCCCTCCCCAAAGGAAAAACGGGTTTTTAAATTCCCAACAGTTCTTCATGTTTCAGTCCTACTTTCCTCATTGTTATGCAGGCCTGGCACGCTGTACTCCAGCAATTAGGACAGGTATAAACCTGTTCTTTTCAATTTCCCAATGAGAGAATTGGAAAATTTGTGCTTTGTAAAAGACTAGACACAAAGCTTTATGTTTCAAAATAGGGTTTTTACCTGCAAGGAACATCTTGCATGGGTGGCATGCACCCGGGCAAAGAAATCTCAGTAAGCCTTGGTTATCATGGGATTTTTTTCCCCCTTAAAGAAAAATGTTGAATGTTTTTACAGAGACTTCAAGGGCAGTTTTAAGGATGTTTATATTTCAGACAACGTAAACATTGTTTGGAGCAAAATGAGAGATTTCATTTTGGGACAAGCAAGTTGATGAATTGCAGTCAGCATCTTGTTCTCAAAGAAGGCATTTTTACTGGGGGCTCTTAGTCTAGACACAAAGAAGGAAGGAGAAAGGAGAAAGCATTCTCACTCTAACACTCATCTTTTACATGGTACCTTGGCCAATGCAGTAAATAGTTCATAATAAATCAGACTTGCAAACAGTTACTCGTCTGCTCACTCAGGGGGCATAGTGATTTATGCCACCAAAGTCATAAAGAGTACTGATTTATTTATTTTCCTACTTATGTTCTCTCAAGCTGGTAAAACATTTTGTGGGCCAGTAAATGTTTGGTACCAACTGGCAAAACATGAAGGATCATATCCAAGGCTGCCCTGAGTGGCACTGTTTTGTTGTATAGGAAATACTTTTTGATTTAACCTCTGACCTCTGGCATTGCAGAGGTCAAGGGAAAAGGAGAGAGTAAAATAGAAACCAGCATTTAACCCTCAGTAAAGTAGCTTAAGGACATAGCAGCCCAGGGAAATTGGAGGGCAAAGGAAGCATATCAAAATGATTATTAACCAAAAACAGATGAAGTCATTAGCCCAGCTAACAGTTGTAATAAAGGAATATTGGCAAGACGAAGTCAACTGTTTTTTGGCAGGGACTGTCTTGTAAAGATAACTTCTAACAGAAGGGAATGAACATCACTGAATTTGGGGCAATTTATAAAACTCCAAAAGGCAAAATGTGGTATTTCAGGACTTGATAGGTTTGCTATTAGTGTTTTCTAAAAGTAAGGTAGCTTTTAACTGTGTGGAAGTCTGTGGATTAGGCTTAGCATGACATGGCAATGTCTGCCTGCTTTTCCCATTCATATTGCAGAAGGCTTGTCCTCTGGTTTTGAGGTGAGCTGAATCAAAACCAGTTGTTTATTCAATACCTAAACTTTCTTCTTATTATCCAAACATTCTGACCCAAATTAATAGGGAACAAATAGTAACCAGCCTTAAAGCTTGGTCTTTCTAAGAAAATCCTTCATGATTGAATAGACAGAGGTGGCTTTGTCTATGATATTTCCTTTATGTTCAGAAAAGGTTTGCCAGTCACTCAAATGTCCATTGAGCAATTATTTGTTAACTGTGAATATTGACATTTTCATAATGTTATTCTAAAGTCGTAACACAAGATAATGGAAGATTGGTGCAAGTATGATAAAAAATCAGAAGTGGATAATTTGTTGCTTGACAACAAATACAGCAAAGCAAAAGTTTGTACAAATAGAAGATGAAGGGTAACAGTTTCTCGTAGCCTGTGCCATCAGTAAGCATGCCTGGAATAGAACCATTTATCAGCTCAACTTAACCACATGACTAGAAAACAAGAACATTGCTGAACAGTTTTGAAAATAGTAGAATAAATTCCCTTCCCCTGAATGATTTCTTCATTGCAAGGATCCTTTAGCTACATCTTTAGTTCTTTTTCAAGTGTAAGGCTTCTTCCATAAGAACTAGAACTGGTGAGGAAAAATTGATCAAGCCTGCAATCCTCAGAAATTGCGACTCCTTGTACGCCTGTCATCCCAGAGGCATTGGAGGCTGAGGCAGGAGGATTGCGAGTTCAAAGATAGCCTCAGGAACTCAAAATAAAAATAAAATAAAATAAAAAACACATTAGGGATGTGACTCAGTGGTTAAGCATCCCTGAGTTCAATCCCTGCTACCACTGCCACCCCAACCCCCCACCAAAAAAAGAAAAGAAAGAAATCCTGACTTCTGAAACTTAGTTTATACCTAAAATGACTCCCCTATTTGAAAAAATATGACTCTTAATCTCAAGATTTTTTTTTTTTTAAATTAGCCTTTGATACCAATACTGAGAAGTTCACAGTATCCTGGGAACCAGTGCTTCCTGGGTGGTGGTATTTTCAGTATTGGAACTCTGTTGAGGGCACAGGCAAGACAAATAGAAGTGTATTTTAGCAATCTAAGACATTTTATTTTCTTTGGGGGAATTGAATAATTGTTTTCCCATGTAGTTGCTATATTTTTTCTCACGTAACCCTGCAGTGCCGCTAGACAGGTATCACCAATACTGGTGTGACATGGTGGGAGCAAGGCCATGGTTACAGAGCCCTTGGTGCCATGGTGAGCACCTGTGGCCACAGCATCTAAGATCAACCTTCTTTACACCAAACATGCCCCATAAGACCTTAGAGCCAATTTTATGAAGTTGCTGGTAACACACGCAAAGCAATCCTGCCACTCATGCCTTGCAATATACATAGCTGAAATAAAGGAAAGATCAGTACAAAGGCTGTAAATATCCCAACTTCTCAAGTCTCTTTTAGAAAAGCATATTTCCCTCCTAGCATTTCCACCAGAATCCCTTGTACTTGCCAGGTTCTATGGTTTATATATGTTTCATTTAACATGTTTTTTAAAAATCTGCTATAAAGTTTTCCTAGTTGGAGGAAATAATCACTTTCCATGAAGTTAAACAGCCCCAATCCATTTTAAATTAAAATATCTGACAGAAAAATAGAAAAACTTGGCTTTGTGGTCTTGTAGGTCTCTTAGCTACAGATGAAACTTGAAAAATTGGTTCCTGGCCCTTGCTGATGAGGAGGAACCCTTTATTTCTGTTGACTGAACTGACTAGAGATAATCAGGAACACAAAAATTCTTAAGGAGAATTTTCCTAGACCTTAAGGAGTTGAACACATTAAAATGACACAAAGAATGTCACTTCTCCTTTCTTGCTATCCAGGTATTTGTAGATTTATTGCTGGGACAGCTTAAGTTACAAATATATTTCTGGTCTGCAGCATCATATGATAGAAGAATTGAAGAATTCTTTGCACTTAAGAATCTAAAAAGAGGACTTATTAAAGCTGATGTGGACCTCTGTGATTTTGTACTCCTAACTATGCACACAGAGGGGCACCATGGTGACACAACCCCTGAAGTTTGCAGGGAGAGCATTTCCCCTTCCCGGTTTCATTTAGGGAGTTTACTGGCCTCTCTTCCACTGCAGATCTGCTGTTTAGTCTGCATCTGAAAATTAAACCCAGAGCTTCAGCTCTCAGTCTTAAATACTGAACTTCCCTTACCCATGCCTGTGTGGTAAGATCTATGATGAAACTCAAGATGTTTTAAGATTCCATCAAGCACTAGGAGTTAAGGTTAAATATTAGGCTGTCTTCTTTCTCCTTTTTAAATCACTTAGCCAAAGCGTGCCCAGAGATATGTACCACATGCATCCTGTTGAATCAACTTGAAAGAATGGCATTATGTGCAAACTGTAATTTCTGGGTTTTAGTGGGGATTTCTTTTTTCAAGCTTAGCCAAAGCAATGAAAGAGTTACATTTATTAAATCCCTTTATTTTTTTCATGAACAAAAGGAACACTAAGGCAAAATGAGTGCAGTTTTCCAATAGCGATAATAAAACTATAGTTCTCCAACTCTGCCCACTCCCTTTTCCCCTCTCATCAGTTTTCTGCCAAAAAAGCACACATTTCACCCCAGCGTGGTGCAGCCTCAGTTGTCTTTGTAAAGTACCTGTGTGAACGACTGGGAACTGTTCAGTGTTTAGAGGTTTTAGTGGCTGGTGCTCATAAAAATGTCACAGTGCACTTCCACTCTGAAAAGTCCTTTTATCACAACATTCCTGAAGCCGCATTCCAACAGGTAAGCCTTCTTGACCAGAGAGCTGCTGTTTGGCTTTCCCACCCCATCAACTAGCCCCTAATGAGATCTGTGCAGCTCTTGGCCGCAGAGTTTCAATCCCCTTATTACTTCAAGGCTGTTGAGGAGCTGCATGCACTCATAGGTCCTTCCACAGTACGATGCAAACATGAACAGAATTGAAGCCCAGCGGTCTCTACCAACTTTACATGCTGTGGAAAAAATGATTCTTTAGGGATTCCAGACTCAGATGCTTACTCCCCATATCCTTTGTTTCTGTCTACTCTTTGTCCTGCAGAAGTGCCCTGTGTGAAAGTCTAGGCAGGCTGTGACACCTAAAAGACCTGAGGGTGGGTTTTCCAACCTTATCTTTGTTCCAGACAGGGAGGATTTTTCTTCTCTTAATTGCATCCACATTTGTGACACCGCAGCCACACATGTAGCAAAAGGCCAGGTCACTGGAGAGGTGAGAACTGAGGTTTGCAGACGTGGGAAGTGCCACCGCCCTGCCAGCATCATCCACTTGGCAGCCATGCCTTCCTTTGGAGAGTGGCCAGTAGAGGTCATGCCAAGAAGAGAGAGCGCTTCTCTAACTAGACATTTGAGAAAACCATCGTGCTGAGCACGTGAGAGGGACATTGCCACCAAAAGTTTAATGGAGTGAGACTCCCCACCCTGGACCTCCTACTTACATTCCCAGTACTAATTGATAGTTACTAGCAGAAGAATTTCAAGGTCAGTGGAAAGATACATAAATAAAACAACTACCCATGTTAAGAACTGTTAAATAAAGAAAACAATACAAACGACCATCATTTTCAGCTGAGTTGTGTCTAAGGGGTTTGATTATC
The DNA here is from genome assembly GCA_020662805.1 of Glaucomys volans. Taxonomy (NCBI): domain Eukaryota; kingdom Metazoa; phylum Chordata; class Mammalia; order Rodentia; family Sciuridae; genus Glaucomys; species Glaucomys volans. Next base: position 16,802 of record JAJEJO010049035.1, on the reverse strand, counting down.
AGGAGTTTCAGGAGCTCACATCAAGCAAAGTTTCTGTGAATGTTTTGGAAAGCTGATCACATCCCATCCACTACAAGGTCTTTGTAAGTTCATGGCCTGAAAATTCTGTTTCCTTCCGGATTTTGAAGTACTTTGGTTTCCAGATAGTGGAGGAAAATTAAACAGAGATGGAATAATCACAGCTAGATGTAGGAGGTTTTCCAGCGTGACTGAGCTCTATTAATTTGTTAACTGTGAGAAGATGGAATAAAATATACCTGCCGCCTCAAATGCTGTGGTCTGTTTCTAAGTAGTAAACCAAGTCCACACCTCGTGTCATAATGAGAAGTGAGTCCTTTGGGAGCAGACAAAGAGTGTATCTGCCGAACAGCTTAGTGACTTTCTGGAATTTAAATATTAAGTGAAAAGACAAGGTCACAGGGCAGCTGCTCCTTGGCTTGCCTCTCTTTCGTCTGTCCATGGCTTTGATCATGCTACATCCTCCTTTGTGACCAGGACTCCACAGAGAATCTCAGGGTCATGGCCTGTTGCCTCGTCAAGAGGTATAAACCTGCTGCTTAAATATGTGAAGCCCGCAGTTTGGGGGCTGGGGGAGAGAGGAGGTAGCTTCATATGTTCCACATTTCCCACAAAACCCAAAGCAGACTAAACAAAACCGGTGTGAAATCTCATGACTTGATGCTGCCGTGGTTATATTTTTTAAGCTGTAATCCATTCATTTGTATGTGTGTTTATTCCCAGGATTTACAGCTCTCTCAGTCTTTGGGGGAAAGAGAATGTTTGAAACCTTCTGCAGAGGGTTTGCAGTTAGCAGTGGCCTGTGATTGAAGCCCAGGATAGAGTCCGTGTGAGCATGTGCATGTGTGGGTGCACATTCATGGGAGTGTGTGAGTGCCCGGTTCATGGGGGCTTTTTCCCTCTCGTTTGCTGCTTTTACGCAAAAGCGTCACACATGGTAGCATTTAGGAGCCCCTTCACAGCTGAAGTGTTTCAGACACTAATGAATGGAAGTTTGGTCATATAATGCACTCAAGCTCTAAGGCATGCTTTACTGAATGGTGTACTGTAGTGACCTGGGAAAGGAAGAGAGGTATAAATTGTGTCAGTTAGCCACCCAGACAAAATGAAGCCATGTGGAAAATCAAATCTATTAAAGTATGAAGGCTGTTATAAGCTGTTTTAAGCTGGCCATTCTTAAAGGGGCTCAGTTTGCTGCGAGAGTAAATGTTTACCTCTTCTCCCAGATCTTTTTCACATGCCGTCTTAAGAGACAGTGTGCAGCATTTGATAAAAATCATCCTCTCACTAACGATGCTTTTATCAGAAATGTTTATTGTCTCCGCTTTACCACCCATGTCCTGAAAGGTACTGCACATTTGTTAAATAAGCAAAAGTAAAGAGAACTTTGCAGCTCAAGCCGGCTTGCAGAAACCCCAGCAAATTCCAGAGCCATAAGGAATCAGAAAAAGGAAAAGAGAAGGAGGAGTTAGATTTATATGAAGAGGAGGCCCTGCAAAAACATATATATTAGATTTTCTTTGCTTGGCCAGCCCACCATTAAATGTTTGGCTGATGTGGATGGATTTAGTATTGAGATTGAACAGTTATGCCAAACTTTGGTCATTGTCTCAAAATGTGCTATAATAAATGCAAAAAGGAGGAAATAGCCCTGGGAAGGAAATTCTCAGTATGCTTGTGGCTCTTTCTTGGTGTCCATGGGTGCTGTCGCCCACCTCTGCACAAGCCTAGAGGCCACACAGATTCTGACACCCATCTGACTTGGCCCAAACCTGGGCATATGACTTGTCTGTTGCTTTGGTAAAAGAGGGGTAGTAACAGACAGTACCCTAAAAGCATCTAGTAAGCACTATAGAAATACCAACTATTATCCACCAGTATCTGGAGGATGGGTTTATTCAGGCCTTCAGATCCCCATAACTTCATTTTTTGGTACTTGTAGGTGGGTTTTTTAAATTGATGACTGGCATGCTGTCGGGGGAAAAAAAAATTATCCTTTTTTTTTTTTTTTTTTTTTTTTTTACTCTAATTAGTGAGTAAGCTTACATTGGCCTGACAAGTCTCCGGACTGCAAACAATTGAATTTGCTGACCAGCCGCCATGATGTCAAGCCTTAAGTCAACAGTGGCTAGTGAGGGCTCTGGGAAAAAACAACACCTTGATTCCTCAATGACGGTGCAAGAAGCCCTGGGAACCAGGGCTGGCCCACCATCGGATGCCTTTTGGAACAGGCGTAGTGTGCGGTGGGAACGGGTCATCTGTGCGGGAGCAGCGCACAGCGCACACCCCGCCGGCTAACCCTGTGCGCTTGTGTGTTCCAGGAGGAGACTGAAGAGACATCCTCGCAAGAGTCCGCGGAGGAGGATTAGGGGGCGCCAGCGATCGATTTCTACCTCAGCAGCAGTTGGATCTTTCGAAGGGAGAAGACACTGCAGTGACCACTCTCTATTGCCATGGTCTTTCCACTTTCCTCGGGGCGGGGCGGGGGCGGGGCGGGCGAGGGGCGGGGGCGGGGCGGGGCGACATCACATAACCTTAAAAAGGACTATATTAATCACTCTCTTTGTAATCCCTTCACAGTCCCAGGTTTAGTGAAAAACTGCTGTAAACACAGGGGACACAGTTTTAACAATGCAACTTGTAATACTGTTTTCTTTTTTCCTTAACCTACTAATAGTTTGTTGATCTGATAAGCAAGAGTGGGTGGGTAAGAAAAACTCAGAGTCGGGTTTAGTCAATCACTGCGCTGCACGCAAACAAGGAACGTGTCACTCCGGTGACGCCGGGCATTCGTGTAGGAAGGCGGCGTGTGGCGCTGCGCACCCCTCACACCCCCACCCGCTCGCGGTAGTGCAGCCTGTTTAGAACACCAAAGATAAGGACTAGATACTACTCTCTCCTCGTATAATCTTGTAGACACTTACTTGATCATTTTTAACTTTTTATTTCTAAACGAGACGAAATGCTGATGTATCCTTTCATTCAGCTGGTAAACCAGAAAAGGTTATGTTCATTTTTCAAAAAGGGAAGTAAGCAAATAAATGTTGCCAACTCCTGTATTTATGGATATCACACATAGCAGGAGTAATAAATTTACTCATAGCACTCGGGTTTTTTTTTTTTTTTTCCAAGACAACACTTCATTTTCAGGAAATCTACTTCCTACAGAGCCAAATGCCATTTTAAGCAATAAATAACACTTGTCAGCCTCAAAGCATTTTAAGGAACCTAGACAAGTAAAATTATCCTCTTTGTAATTTAATGAAAAGGTACAATAATAATGCATGAGGAACTCACCTGAATGATTAGGTGGGAGGAGCGAAATCTAAATTTCTTTTGCTACAGTTAAACAGTTTTAAAAGCAGGAAAAAGCAGTCTCTCTCTCTCTCTCTCTCTCTCTCTCTCTCTCTCTCTCTCCATTGTGTATCAGTTTCCATGAAAGACCTAAATACCACTTACCTCAAATTAAGCCTATGTGTTACTTCAAGTAATGCGTTTTGACATAAGATGGTCGACCGAGGTGCTTTACTTTGGTTTCCGTTCACCATCTCTTCATTCAAACTGCACTTTTAGCCAGAGATGCAATATATCCCCACTACTCAATACTACCTCTGAATGTTACATTGAATTTACAGTCTTATTACATGCTGCTATACACAAGCAATGCAAGAAAAAAAACTTACTGGGTAGGTGATTCTGATCATCTGCAGTTCTTTTTGTACATTTCATTACAGTTAAAGAAGCAATCTCCTTACTCTGTTTCAGCATGGCCATGTGTTTTTCTATGATTTTTTTAATTAAAATTTTACAAATACTTGTTTCAGCTTCTCTGCTAGATTTCTACATTAACTTGAATATGTGTTTAACCAAGTCGCTCCTAGGTTCTTAAGGATAATTTTTCTCAATCACACTACACATCACAAAAAAATTTGACTGTAATGTTTAAATATAACCCTCCAAGTCTGTACCTCAAATGAACTGTTTAAGGAAATGGACTAATTGACTTGCAAAGAGCTACCTCCAGACTTCAAAAGGAATGAACTTGTTACTTGCAGCGTTCATTTTTTTTCCTCCAGTGTTTGAAATAGTTCAAACTGCAGCTATCCCTAATCAAAACTATTTTTGTAAAAGACATTTGATAGAAAGGAACACATTATTGCATACTTTTGCAAAAATAAATAAATAAGTAAAATAATGCCAACCTTCAAAGAAACTTGAAGCTTTGTAGGTGAGATGCAGCAAGCTCAGCTTTTGCCTAATGCAATCAAAAATATGTGTTTTTTAAGATTAGTTGAATATGAGAAAATGCTTGACAGATATTTTCATGTATTTTACACAAATGTGATTTTTGTAATATGTCTCAGCCAGATTTATTTTGAACGCTTCTTATGTAGAGTTTTTATGCCTTTCTCTCCTAGTGAGTGTGCTGACTTTTTACATGGTATTATCCACTGGGCCAGGAGGTAGTTTCTCATGACGGCTTGTGTCAGTATGACTTTTTGTACTGAAGCCAAATGAAACTCAAAACCATCTCTCTCCTAGCCGCTTCAGGGAGGTAATTTCAAAGGCCACATACCTCTCTGAGACTGGCAGATCGCTCACTGTTGTGAATCACCAAAGGAGCTATGGAGAGAATTAAAACTCAACATGACTGTTAACTGTGCATTAAATAAGCAAATAAACAGTGGCTCATAAAATAAAAGTCCCATTCCATATCTTTGGATGGGTCTTTTAGAAACCTCATTGGCCAGCTCATAAAACTGAAGCAATTGCTCATGTTGGCCAAACTCGGAGCACCGAGCAATTTCCATCTCTGATGAAGTTACTCTTTTATTTCCTGTACGTTGTACAATCAAAACACACTACTACCTCTTAAGTCCCAGTATACCTCATTTTTCATACTGAAAAAAAAAAAAAAGCTTGTGGCCAATGGAACAGTAAGAACATCATAAAATTTTTATATATATAGTTTATTTTTGTGGGAGATAAATTTTATAGGACTGTTCTTTGCTGTTGTTGGTCGCAGCTAAGTAAGACTGGACATTTAACTTTTCTGCCATTTCTGCAAGTTAGGTATGTTTGCAGGAGAAAAGTATCAAGACGTTTAACTGCAGTTGACTTTCTCCCTGTTTCTTCGAGTGTCTTCTAACTTTATTCTTTGTTCTTCATGTAGAATTGCTGTCTATGATTGTACTTTGAATCGCTTGCTTGTTGAAAATATTTCTCTAGTGGATTATCACTGTCTATTCTGCACAATAAACATGACAGCCTCTGTGATCCCCATGTGTTTTGATTTCCTCCTCTTTGTCACAATTCCATTAAATAAATAATAAAGTTTGGTCAAAACAGGTCAAGGTGGGAGACAGTCACAAGTCATTTCGTTAACACCCCTTGCTCATTGTGTGGCCACACCTGTGCACATACTGACGTGAAGTGTATGTTTAAATGTCATCCCCTATATCCACTGTCTTGAGCTCCCATTGAATGGTCTGACATTAAATTCCACAGAAGCAATATAAAGGAAGGACAGGCTATAGTTTAAAACCACAGAATCTTTTCTTTGACCTCACATCTGCAAGGTGTGTAAGGGAAGTAACTGACATAGCAGTTATCTTTGAAGTAACATTTGGAGAGAGATCCAGAGGTTTGGTGAAAAGAATAAGAAACAAAAGCCACAAAGCTTCTCCTAAATAAGAGTCATAATTCTTGAAAGCCATTATCAGAGAATCATTCTATCAACTTCAAGTTCATCTTTACACTTCAATTGCTGATGAGGAAGAATCATAGTATTTTTTAACAAGCTAAAATTTCTGGTTTGTGCTAACAAAAACATGTTCTCCATACAGCTTCTTAGAAGGGGGAGTTTGTTTCTAGGAAGACATGTTCCTTCACTCTCCTTTCAGGACATTTTTCATCAAATTCATTCATTCATTCATTCATTCATTCATTCATTCATTCTCATAGTATTCTGCAAGTGCCTTGGTCTATGTTAGGCTCCAGACCTAGAGATTTTACAAAATACTACCACATGGGAGAAAATCATGCAGATATAAAATAGTACATTACAGACAACATGTGAAAAGAACCAGGTAATTGGTTGAGATAACAAGTTTCAAGAATTCAGAGGAAGAAAACTACTTTCTTCTGGTACAGATGATTTACCTTCATCTTTAGCCTAATAAAAGAGAAGCTAAACACATTTAATATAATGCTTATTTAGTCTGTTTTATCAGAAAAGTACATAAGAAGCAATTGCATTTTCAAAATGAAACAAACCAAGAAAGAATCTTTGGCTTTAAAAAGAAAGAGTAAGAATAGATATATTATTAAGATACATTATTCCAGAATAGGATAAGTAGATGATTAGGATTAACAATTTACTTTTAGTGTTTTTTGTTTGTTTGTTTGGGGTTTTTTTGTTTTATTTTGTTTTGGTTTTTTTTTTTTTTTTTGGACATTATGCTCGCTAAATGATCTCTGAATTAGGTCTCATGGGATTTGGCTGATAGATTAAAGCTTTGCTTTTACACAGTGAGTTGTACACTTGTGAAAGTTATATGAAGAAATCTTACAAATTACATCTAGGTTCAAAGAACATGTCCAAAAGAAATCAGCCAATGCACTTCAGTAAGAGCAGACCCCTCATATGCACTGGACCTATAACAGTCAATGAGATCTCATCCCTGCCCACAAAGTGACAAAACTTGTAATGAAAGTGTTGGGCCCAAAGGAGATCTACGTAAATCAAATCTCACTGATTGACCCTGAATGACGTATGCATCCTCAATTCCCTGCCAATACCAGGGAGACACTGTAGCCCCTCTCAAAAAGGGTCACCATTAGAAAGGAATCCTGGGGCTGCATGGACAATGATTTTCAGTCAATGTAGCATTTCATATGGGGGTTCAATTCTGATGAATTCAGGAAAGGTAAGTGGTTTAGAAGTATGAGCAGAAATGAAAACAGAACTAAAGCAAGAATAACACTCCAGTCAAGGGGCATAGGGCACAAACTTCTATGGTAATGAAACTTCAGGGAAGTGGAAGTATAAAAAGCTCAAGGACAGAGAAGAGGGCAGAATAGACACACTTCAAGATTTATTTACATTACATGACTTACTGAACAAGACTAATTCTTAGAGTTAAGTAAGTAAGCTCATCCTTGAGTCATTACTCTTCAGATCTAAGAATCCTGGCTTAAAAAGGGAAAAGAAATGGAATCAAAATTACTACTGAAATATGTTATGCAGATGGATTACAACCAGAGAGTCGAAAGGCAACAGCAGAGGTTGGCAATCTGCTCCCTTCATGATAGGGGGAAATGGCTCTGGGGGTGACCAGCTAAATTTGAGTTCCACCCATCCTAAGCCAACCCGTCTTTTCTGCTCTTGTACTGAGACCCAAATATGGACAGAGAGAAAAGACCTCATGTCTGAGAGCAACATCTAGTTTGCAAAAGTTGGGTTCTTGTTTACTGCCTTTGAATCTGACTCAACACCTTGATACCTACCCTATTCATCCAAGTCTTGGTTTTTGCTTTACCCATGCCAGTCTTCCCAGGGCCTTGTACTTTTCCAACCCCAGGGAGTCCTCAAGACTTGCCAGTTTCATCTGCCTTCCTCCTCTTATCTGATTACCTATTTTCTCACACTGGGATTTTGCATTTTATAGGTGTTCTTGTCTTAGACCAAGCATATATTCTTTGGTACATGGAATAGCAACATCTGAGGGTACTGTACTGCCAGAAAGCAGATTGTAGGGCATATACCTTAGAAGAAACTTGTCACAGGAGGAAAATGGTAGACAGAGATCTGGCCATAAGAATCTGCTGCCTTTGAACCTAGGAAGAAGGAAGGAAAAAGGAGCCCTTTAACACATTTACCATGACATTTCCTAGAAGATTCGAGATCTCAGAAGTTCCAGGACCTCCCACAACATGTGATTGACTCATATTTGCTATTCTAACAGGCAAGTCAACCAGGTCTTGGAAGAATCTAAGGAAGAAGAGTTGCCATTGAAACAATAACACTGCAAGTGATGCAGTGATGCAGTAAACAAGGGGAAATATTAAAACTCAGGTAGTTCAGCTCCTTATCAAAGGTGATAACTAATGTCTGGGGACACCCAACAGAACATTCCTTGTGCTATAGAGTACAGAAAGCCAAGAGTGTGGACTCAGGGCCTTTACTGCCTAGGTTTGAATCATGGCTCTGCCAATAACTAGCCAGGGACCTTGGACAAGTTACATCACTGTGCTAAGATCAATTTAAAAATTTTTTAAATAGAAATAATAGCATCTCCCTAAAACAGTTGTTTTAGAGATTAAATAGGTCAATATATGTAAAATGCTGTAAAGCATTTGGCATAAATAATACGCCGTATAGTATTAGCTATTCTTTGTTACCTGCCACTGGCTGCTGAGTTAAGCTTAGAGCGAGAACTTTCCCCCTCTGGTGTCTGTCATAATTTGATCTTCAGTACACAGGGATATTCACAGATCATGATCAAAAGGTGTCGGGCTTTCAAACACCATTTTGGTTGTACACTCCACACATGGAAATTATTAATATACATATACATATTCCTTTTCCCCACATGGTTCATACTGTGATCTCACTAGATTTAGTTACTAGAGGTAGTCACTACTGAAAAATCATCTAAATCTAATGGAGGCAAATTGCCTCCATGGAAAAGACAGTCTTGGGAGGTCACTGATGCAACCCAGCTTTATTTGCTTATTAGGAGGCTTACTCTGACATTCATTCCAGGCCATCCTCAGCCGTGATGGCTTGAGCCTCCTGATTTGGCCTTGGTTAACAGTATCACTCTGTTGGAGTATGGAACTTCTTGGTGGTCCCTCCTCCTGCTGGTAGCATTCAAATCCTGTTATTCCTTCAGCTTCCAGCCGCCAGCTCTAGCCCACCCACCTAATGGAGCTAAACTAACTGCACTTCTGAAGCCAGCCTTTGCACCTCATTAGCATTCTTTAGGCCACCTAATTGTCCTTTCCTGCCCAGTCCTCTTCCTACTGAACTTAGAATGCTCTATACCTGCTTCATGTCTTAGATTACCAAAGGGAAACCTAAGGATACTTCACTCTGTGGGAAAGAATAATCAAGTACTTAGTGGAATACTAGAGAGAAAGGGAACATAAACAAGGAGATAGACTCTCCTGTTTTCGGGGATGAGCTGAAAGGGCTGTGTGCCTCTCTTTTCCTGTGTTTTCATCCCTGGTTGGGCTGGTAGCTCCTGTATTGGAAATGAACAGATATATTAGCAAGGACTCCTTTACTAAAAGTGGCAGTAACCCAGCTCAAAAATGGTTCAAGCTAAAAAGAAAATGTAGTAGCTGATAGACTGAGAGATCAGCCATGACTTTATCTAGGGACCCAAGAATATGGCTGGTGTCTGACTTTGTAGAAACCACAGTTCAGCTTTTCTCTGTATTGGCTTCATTCCCAGATAGGAAGCCCCATACCCACATCCTCTTGGTCTACCAAATTCTGCAGAAGAAAATGTTTTTGTTTTGTTTTCAATATTTCCAACAAAATCTTGGGGTTCAATATGGTTCTGCCAACTTGGATCTCAGCTAATTATTATACTAATCACTTTGACCAACAGAAAGAAAGTACTGATGGGCCAGATGTAGGTCACGTGTTTTTTTTCCCCAGAGCCAGTCCAGGAAGGGGAACCTCTATAAGTGACAGGGGAGGGAAAAAGGAAGGTCAGCCTTGTGTAAGATATGAAATAGGTGATACCCTATAGAAGACTCTATGTGCACTTGCAGAAGGAAAAATGGACACAGGAGAGAAAAAAAGATGGCGGTGCTGGGGATTGAACCCAGGGCACTGAACTTGCAAGGCAAGCACTCAACCAACTGAGCTATAGCCCTAGTCTGAGACTTGGCTCTTTCTTACCTAGATTATGGTTTAGATCTGGAATGTCCCCCAAGGGCTCACGTGTTGAAGGCTTGGTTCCCAAGGTAGCAATATTCAGAGGTGGGGCTTTTCAGAAAGTGTTTGGATCATGAAGGCTCATACCTTAATGGATTCATCAGTTGGTGGATTCATAATTTGATGGCATCATTGGGAGGTGGTAAAATCTTTAAGGGGTGAGGCTTGGTTGGAGGAAGTAGGTAACAAGGGCCTTGTCCTTGAAGGAGCCATGGCCCCAGTCCCTTCCTCATGCTCTCTTTGCTTCTCGTCCATCAACATGTGAGCAGCTTCACTCCACCATGTGCTCTCTGTCATGATATTCAGCCTTACCTCAGGCCCAAAGCAGTGGGGTCAGCGACCATGGACTGACACTCCAAAACTATGAGCCAAAATAAATCTTTCCTCCTTTAAGTTGTTTTTCTCAAGTATTATGTCCCAGCAGTTGTTACGGTTTGGATGTGAGGTGTCCCCCAAAAGCTCACATGTGAGACGATGCAAGAAGGTTCAGAGGAGAAATGATTGGGTTGTAAGAGTTTTAACCCAATCAGTGGTTTAATCTCCTGATAGGGATTAATTGAGTGGTAACTGAAGTGGTAGGATGTGGCTGGAGGAGGTGGGAATTGGGTGTGGCTTTGAGTATGTATTTGTATCTAGCGAGTGGAGGCTCTCTCTGTTTCCTGATCACCATGTGAGTTACTTTCCTTGGTCATACTCTTCTCTAGGATGTTCTGCCTCACCTGGAGCCCCAAGGAATGGAGCCTGCTGTCTCTGAAACCATGAGCCCTCAAATAAACCTTTCCTCCCTTTACAGTTGTGCTGATTGGGTCTTTTAGTCACAGTGGTGAAATAGCTGGCTAAAATGACAGTGGAAAGCTGATTAAAACACCATAGCACCATTTAGCCAATCTTGACTGGAACAAATAGTTACAGTTCTTTTTGCATTCTATTTTTCACTTACAAACTCGTTTCATGAATTTCATTTATTTTCATCTTCAGGTATTATTTCTATTTCTTCATAACAGAGGTATTATTATAATTGTATTTATTTTATAGATAGGTTAAGTGAAAATATAAGTGACTGACTGGAGGAGACAGAACTAGGCAGAGCCATGGCGTCCCCTTGGCAGGTCTCACGGTTTCTCCTCTATACTAATGTACATATACAGAGTATCTTGCACAAATGCTGCATGGTATGAACCTTCTCTCAGATGCACATCTCTAATATATTCAACCCTAGCTTCCCAGGCTAAAATTAGATTTTTCAAAGCTGTTTTTCCAGGAGACCACTGAAATAACAGCACACGCAGTCTCTGAGTCATCACATCCTATCATTTGGAATTCTTTCTTTGCATTGCAGAGCACCCAACCCTGGCTGGTCATCCCATTTAACCATCCAAGAGAATACAACTGTAACAGAGTTAAGAGATGATCTAAAAGGCAGCAAGCAAGTGAGCTGCAGAATTCAGTATATTCTGAGGGACCACCAGAGTTTACAGTCTCATTCCTTTACCTTTAGTCCCCAATTCTATAGGCTTGACACAGTTCCCCATGGCCTTGTCTCTTAAATCAAGTACTAGACAGGCTGATATATGGCCATTATTTATTACAATAGGATACATTTAGCCATAAAACAATTTAATTTAGCTGAATCCCCAGCCGATTTAATACTGTCATGAAATTTAACCAGTTAATGAAAATGTGCCACTTATACAAATCCACAAGATATATTATACTGCCTGTCCAACTATTGCAGAAGATTCATATTTACAATACTAGGATTCCCAAATACCTTCTTTTCGTGTCCCTTTTCTCTTCATCTCACTGTTTCTACTGCCACTGCCTTGAGTTCACCCTGTCTCTGTAGTCTCACCCCTCTTTTTCAATTTTTTTCTATCCACAGCAAGTTTTTGTTCTTTCCCTCCCTCCCTCCCTCCTTCCCTTCCTCCTTACTTCTTCTTTTCCACAAGCTCTGGAAAGTTTTACTGATCAATGATAGCCACTGGTGCATATTCCAGTATTTTTCCACAATTCAATATTATTACCACTGCAGTGATGGACACCGGATTGGTCAACATGACATAGTACTCTATTTCAGATTTCCTCAAAGCTGGGCAGCTGTTGGCAAAGGTAACCAATGTTGCTTTGCTCTGTCCGATCATCTTCAGAGTCTGCTTGTACCCAGCATAGATTTTCACTTTTCATACCAAGTTGAAGCTTAGAGTTGATCAACTCCAGAGACTTTCTCATCTTCTTTGCAGCCACTGACTTCCTGCCTTAGGCACAGGACAGGCTCCCATCAAGAGCAGCCAACAAAATGGCTGGGGAGTGAGAAAAGCCAAGTCTCATCTTTCTAACAACACAACTTGGATCACAAATTTAATGCCCTCCGTAAAATTCAAAATAATCCCTATGGCCCAGATGGTCTGACATGTTCTGGCTCCTGCTTCCTTTTCCAGTCTGGGCTCCCCTAACCTTCCTCCCTGTGCTCACTGGACCTCCTAGATTGGTGTGGAATGTACCATCCTCTTCCCTATAAACTTGGACAGTTTCTCTCAGGCTCTAGTACCCCCTGTGGGGAATTCTTCTCCTTCTCCTGGCCATTCTTCCCCCTGGGAAACCCTGTCCTCCTTCTTCAGGGCCCAGTTTGAAGGTCTCTCTCTAGGGTGACTTCTCTCCCATTCTCATTGCCCACACTTCGTTACAGTGAGGTCCTCCAACGTCTGTTATACAACACCCTGGAGTTCTCCCTGATAACAGTTACTGCATTCGTCATTAGTCAATTATGTAATGTGTCCTCATGGGTCATGAGACAGCTCTATCTTGTCACCTTTGTGTCCTCAGCATATGGCACAGTAGCTGACCACAGAAGCCCCTCCAAAGCTGCTTGAATGAATGAACCATGCCTGGTTTCCACTACTGAGCAGATAAATTCTTCCTGGAAGCCTCTCACTGGCTCTCCCGCCCCCAATCTTTCCTGTCCTCTGGCACCCTACTGACCTTTACTTGGGCCTCACTTTCTCTCCTCTATGCCGAACTCTGCACTCCAAAGTGCACTCCAACCTCTCTCTGTTGCCTCCACATTGCTTCCTCAACACATCCAATAAAACCTCTCCTTTGACCTATTTCTGTGAGTTTGACTTTCTGCCAGCATGTTCATCCTGAAAAATCTGATAAACACATTTATTGACTAACAGTTACCATAGGTGCTCTCGGTGTCTCAGATACAGTGTATACCTGAAGCGGACAATGGCTGGTTTGAACTGCTTAGCATCTATTTTATTTTTATTTTACCTCCAATAACAGTGTGTTTTTGTCTTTGTTTTATTTTATTTTAGTTTCTTTCCTTCACTATCCACTTTTGAGATTCAGCCATGGGTGGCATGTACTCCCTGGTGGCAGGGGAGGGTATGTGACTTGGTCAGGCCAGACCAGTTGATTTATTTTGACCTTCTGAAGGGGCAAGTCCATGAGATTTAATGTCAACACTTTTCTGAGGCTGCTAACAGAATGAGCCCTTCTCATCCTGGTAGAGTTGAAGCTAATGGGATACATACCCAAAACTTCTGAGGGAAGGGAGGAGAGGACAGAGGCATGTTGCCACCACTTAGGGTAAACTTTCTGAGGATGAATTCAGCACAGAGGAAAACAGAGACTTTATCTGGAGACAGACCAAGTGTGGAAGAGATTACTGGAGCCACTAGATCCTGTCATGCCTGAAGCTTTTCAGTTATATATGATAATGAAGTTTGTTCTTTTCTTGAAGTTTGTCAGAGTTGGGTTTCTCTCACTTTCACCCAGAAGAATCCTGGCTACCCATAAATTAAAGAATGAATAAATACATGAATATAGTGAAGACAGCAGAGGTGACCTTCAGAAGGCCTTTATTACCATCACGGTTCTGCACCTCTCGGAGTATGAGACCTTGAACAAAGCTCACCGAGTTTCAGTCTCCCTATCTATACACTGACAGTGTCAGTTGGATCAGATCTTTAATATCCTTTCTGAGTTTAAAATTCCAGGATTCTGTGATACTAAGCCACCCACAAAGCTCAAACACAAAGGAACTAGTTCATAGTGGTGAGAATTTGAACTCAGCACCTGTAGAGGAAAGAGCCCTGAGTGAACTCTTGTCTCTGACATAACTCACATCCACTTAACAAATAATATAATGTCCAGTTGAGAGAAACAAGGAACTTTCTGGACTGATAACAGATCCTGCCAGAGCTTGAAACCAACAAATAGCACAATAGCAATACCACAGCAGCAGTGGAATTTCATGAGAAAGCACATTTATTTCAGGAGATATATGTGTATGTGTGTGTATCTCTCTGTGCACATATGTATCTATATATGTACATATGTGGATTATATATATAATATTACTTCAAGTTAAATATATACGGTAGATAAGTCTTTTCTTACATTTAAGGCAATATAAAAATGCTCATTCATAATTAAGGATAAAAATAATTCTTATTATAAATTCTGGCCAGAGGTTATAAAGAAAGTATGGCTAATAAAGTAAATGAAACATTATGTATTATGGCACATGGGTAAATGTAAAATAATTTGGAGATTTTTTTCTGGTTGTAGTGAATAACATAACATTGATTTGTGACTGAGATGGTTCCAACTTTTAATATGTCTTTGGAACATCATTTGAATAAGTGATACGTTCTACTTTAAGTGCTTCTTGAAGAAGTATTCTCTTAACAAAAGGAACAACTGCCATATGAAAATAGACATTGAGCCAGAGTCTAATCTTACATAAGTCATTGAAAATCCTCCCACAATTATTTTTAATAGCATCCTGATTTATCCATTTTCCCTCAGAGTTATATAAACTGAAAATCTAGCTTCATACATAAAACACATAAACCATCAAAGTAGAATAATTCTCTATTTCTTTTTACAATTCGTTTGTATATCCATGAGGCTGTTCCAAGGAATTGCATTCTCTTTGATATGTTATGCCTTAGCCTGCCACATAACTTGAACTAGAAACTCAAATCTTGCCCAATTTCCAATAATTGCAGACAACCATACCTCCTCAAGCAATCATCTTTCAACTCGTATCAGATTAAAATTTTAAACCCACCTTTAAAGTTTTCTTTCAAGTTTTTCATATTATTTGTGAGGGTATTGAGTGCATATTCTCTCTGGTCCATTGAAGAAGAATGGAAAAAGCACGAAGTAACTATGATGCTTCTACAGTGTCTCGTGCCCCAGCTGCGGGGGTGGGACAACAGGAGCGGGAGCAGACGACAGTATTGAAAACATTTGCACTTCACATAATCCAAAACTGATCTCACTAGTGATAGGACAAGGTAAGTTTTCAATGTGGCTTTTGTTAACCATTATTCAAAGGCTCTGAAGAAATATGGAAATATAACAACTTTCTCTCATCTATTTGTCAAGCCATAAATAAGGGGCTAGGTTATAGCCTGTGACACAAACCATTTTGAAAGCATTTTACTTTCTTCTTTCATGGAGCTATAAAATTATATGGTGCATTCTCAATGTACTTAGGAAATTGCTGGAGGAAAAGAACTTAGGAAATATTCATTTCCTATGGAACACAGGAAATAGGCATAACTTTCTATCTCTTTTTTCCCTTAACTTCTGGTTTGGGTCAATATTTTAAAATTTATTATCCTTTTTTATGGTGTACACATTTATTTTCTGCTTATTTTAATATTTTTTCATTTTTACTTGACATAGTAATTGCACATATTTATAGGGTACAGTGTGGCATTTCAATACATGTTTATAATATGTAATGATTAAATCAGGGTAATTAATATATCTATTGTCTCAAGCATGCATAATTTCTTTGTCATGGAAGATTCAAAATCCTCTGTTAGTTATTTTGAAATATTAAAAATAATTGGAGGATCCAAGATGGCGGATTAGAGGAAGGCTGCGTTCCTACTTGCTCCGTGGATTCCTACTTGCTCAGGATTCAAACAGCAGGAATATGACTCTCAACGAGATTTAATATTCAAAGCACATATAAGGGGTCCCCAGGTGCCGCTCCAGAACCAACTCAGCCGGGCTGGGCTCGGCCCGCCGCGGGCAGCGAGCGACGATCCGGGAGCCGGACAGCTACGATCCCAGAGCGCCTGAACCTGCAGCTGCTTCGGAGCCACCGACCTGGATCTGCGACAGCCAACAAGTGAGTGCGCGTCCCCAGTAGCGCTTCGGAGTCACTGGCCGGGGCTCCAGCACCAGCCAGCGGCCTCCCAGGCAGAGACCGAGCATCTCAGGCTACCTGGGCATTCAGAGGCGTCCGGGAAACTCTGAGATCGCGGACTCTGGTGGGGAGATGGAGCTACCCCACGCCATTTTGGCGGCTTAACTGGCGGAGAAGGCTCATTACCAGCTTCCTGGGGCCTTCGGCTGCGCTGCGTCAGGGGAGCTTCAACCGGGAAACTCTGGGAACTCAGTCTCTGGCGGGAAGTGGGAACTATTCTGTGCCACTCCCCCCAGCTCACCTGGCAGAGAGCGCCCATCTTGGGCTTCCCAGGCTCTCAAGCCGCATCTGGAGAGGTGGGCCCGGAGCCCCTAGAATCACTGACTCCAGCAGGGGAGGTGGAACTGCTCTGAGTTTGGCGGATTCCCTGGCAGTGGGGGTCCATTTTCAGCTTCCTGGGGACGCCAGCAGCTTCAGGGGGAGCTCCAGCCGGGAAACTCTGAGAACGCAGTTTCTGGCAGGGAGTGGAAACTACTCTGCGCCACTCCCCCAGCTTCCCTGGGGCCGCCAGCAGTGTCAGCAGTGTCTGAAGTGATCTGGCAGGGAGCTTTGGGCCTTTGGCAATAGCTTACAGTGTCCCCAGGAGAGAGCAACCAC
>JAJEJO010049034.1:0-90052 GCA_020662805.1 Glaucomys volans | reverse complement strand
GTCACACAGCCTTTGCCTTGTATTAGGTATTCTAAGTCATCTGAGATGATTTAAAATATACAGGAAGATGTACATTATATGCAAGAACTATGCCATGTTGCATCCACAGAGACTTCTGGAACCAAACCCCATAAATACCAAGGGGAAACTACCCAACCCCATCTTTATGACCTGTTTTTAAAGAAGATAATTTAAACAATCTCCAAGGCTGTGAAATTTCTGAGTTGTCCAGTGTCTGTCCTGTCCATAGCCTTGTGACCCTACTTAGTCCTCTGCTGCTTTTGGCTGAAGCAAACCAGTGGCCATCACAGTATATCTAACACACGTAGTACCACAGCCCTGCCGCCCTCCCTCAGAGAGTTACCACCCCTTCCAGCCTGCCTGAGAGCTGCCACAGCTCACTCCTGAGGCCAGGCCAACACACACCTGCTCGGGAGCCTGAGGTGGGCACGTTTAGCTTCAGGATGGCCTAATTGCTTGCTGGTGCTTAGGCTTCAGAGACCTTATTCAGTTGAATTTCCAAACAACATCTAACTCTCATCCCACAATTTTTCCCTAAAACTCAAAATTGTCATTTTTTTCTAACTGGAACTTCAGGGTACAGTCCTGCTTCTCTAAACGACATTAGGTCAAGTTTGTAGATGTCCCCTCGAGGAAGGACACTCAGTAGGCCTGAGCTTGCCAGTGGTGAGGCTCAGGTTCTGTAACCCTGTACTTAGTCTGAAATGTCCTCTGCCCTGCACAGCCATGGTATGTACCCTCAAGGCAATTCTGCCAGTACGGCAAGATTTTACCAAAGGAATACAATATAAATAAACAGTACTAATCCTGTGCACATTTTTTTAATAGTTGACAGTTGACATAAAGAACAAAAGCAGTACCCAAATTTAAATAAAGTTAAATATACCTAAATAAAATACGATATATTATGTGGAGGAAGAAATTCACCCTTGGAAAAGTGTGGATGGTTAATGAGCACCATTGAGAAGTGCACCATTTCAAAGGTCAAAATTACAGGTCTGATTATGCACAGTGTCACATTCTTTATTGATTTTTAGGTTCTTTTCTTAACACAAAACATAAAAGACATTGCTCACAATTTTTTAAATGCCTTGTGTCTGTGATTTAAACATTTTTAAATTTCAAAAATATCTTTAATTACCACTGCACTGGCTTTGGCATTTTTTAGTTTAATTGAGGGCGCTCAGCAATCATTTCTCTTTCAGATGTTGCACCGCTAATTTTAGGATAATATGTGAAGAACTTACAATAATTTAACCGGAGCTCTGAACAAATAACAAATCAAGTTAAGCTAAGGTAAATGAATTAGCCCCAATGAAAGATCCATAAATTGAGAGAAACTATGCAGAATATAGAAAAACAAATCAAAATAGATTTTTGGATTCAAACATGTTGTTTTCTCTCATGACTTGAGGACTCCACTGGATGAGGACGTTTGCCAAGAAGTCTCTTACTTAGTGAGTTTTGTGATTTGGCAAACACAGTCTGTTGAACTTATTTCTCTGGCCCCATGAAATCCTGTTTTTAGGTGTGCACATGATGAAAATGAGACTACACTAGGGCTGACCAAGGCAGTCCTACTGTTTTTAATTCCAAAAGTGTCTTTCTAGCTATACAGGGTCTTGAAGAGCTATTTGTACACCTGCGTTCATAGCCACATTAATCACAGCAGCCAAAAGGTAAAGCACCCACGTGTCCTTTGACAGATGAACACATAAACAAATATGGTGTGCACCCAATGGGACAGCTTCCAGCCTTTAAAGGAAGGACGTTCTGACACTTGCTATGGCATAGAGGGACCTTGAGAACATTATGACGAGTGAAACAAACCAGTTACAAAAAGTTAAATACTGTGTCTTTCCACTTATATAAGGCACCTGCAGTGTTCAGATTCATAGAAATAGAAATGTGTTTGTGAGACGTGGGCTGGAGGAAACGAGGAGTTAGTGTTTAATGGGTACAGAATTAGAATGGGTGAGATTTAGAGTGATGAAAATTTCTCAAGGTAGAAGGTGGTGATGATTCTACAATTATTGAATATACTTAGTGCTACTGAATTTTATACTTAAAATGGTTGAAATAGTAAATTTTACATTGTATGTGTAATTTTGTACCAGGGTTTGAGCCTCATTCCCAGCCCTTTCTGAAATTTTTAGAAGGGTCTTACTAAGTTGCTAGGACCTCACTAACTTGCTGAGGCTGACTTTGAACTTGCGATCCTCCTGCCTCAGGTTCCTGAGCAACTGGAATTACAGGTATACATCATAGTCCCCAGCACTACATTTATTTTATCACAGTAAAAAATGTCTAAGTATTTGTGGGCAGAAGGTACCTGGACAGGTTTTGAACTCTGGGCACTGCCCTGACTGTGATAATCAGTGGTCAACCTCAGAGCACTGGACCACTCCATGGTCATTGTACACAGGGCTTGTGATCAAGTATTTTCTCATAGGACTGATAGGCCTGGGATGGCTAGGAGAGTTACATTGTTCAGCTGACAGCAAGAGAATATTTATGCAATACCTGAGGCCGTGGGAATGCACTAAGCTGCATTTGAATCGTGCCACCTGAAGTCTTGTAGCATTGCTGCTGACAGTGGTGACAGTGAGAAACAAACCTGCCTTGGAAAAGCACGTCCTGCATTGTTAGCATCATGCCCTGGAGGCAGACAGGCTGGCCATCAACCTGGAGCCAGAACATGTGCTCAGATCATGGTGATGATGCCCTGATTATCGCAATCTCAAGTGAAGAAAGCAGCATGTGCTGCTGCAGTATTTTTCAACCCTAGAGAGTGAAATACAGGTAGTGTTAAGCTGATGGCTTCCACAGCTCTCAATTTTTTGTCTTCCTTTCTAGTAACAATCACCATCCACAAACAGAATACGAATGTGTCCAGTATTTTAAAGACTTACAGTGCTTCAGTCAAATCCCCAGAGTTTCCACTTGTAGGGTCTAGCATTGTGCAGTTTCAATTTTATGGGTTTGATTAAAAGAAAGAAAATGAATTTGGTCCATGCTGCCTAAAACTTAGGGCTGCTGTTCCTCTCAGTTGAATGAAGTGCTTGTTATAGATCTTAAATTATTCTCTAGTTGCCTGGTTTCTGGTGCCTTTCTCTGAAGAATAGACTCCACGGCTCTCAGTTGACTTGAAACTCTTTGAGGACAACCTATGGCCTAATCATCTTTGGTTCTTTCATTCCTAACCCAGACTGGGCACCTGATAAACATTTGCTCTGTTGTATTAAGGAGTGAACCAGCAGGTGCTCTCTTGTTGTTCTGACCATTGAGAGGTCTCTCAACCCAGCTCCACAAAGAGGCTTGGCTGACTCTGACCTATTTGCTTCATCTCATTACTGAGGCTAGTCATAAGACCTATTTGTGTGTGTGTGAGTGTGTGTGCATGTGTGTGTGTGTGTGTGTGTTGCTGAGGACTGAACCCAGGTCCTTACGCATGCTGTTAGGCCAGCCCTCCACCACTGATCATATGCCTAGCCCGCAATGCCGAATCTTGCTTCCCCTGTCTCCTTCTTGAAATCTCTCTTCCCTGGACTTAAGTCTTCAGTGAAGAAGACAGAACCCTGTGATAAGATTTCTTCTTCCTCCTCTGTTGTGGACACTATGTGACTGTGTATATTATGTATGACACCAGAACAATTCTTTTTACAGAGCCCATATATTTTTCAAACAAGTTTATTGACCAGATGATCACCAAAAAGATTAAAGCAAGATTTACCTTGGGTAATTTTATCTACTTATAACATGTCTATGAATGAACACAAATAGACTTTTTAAAAAATAATCTTTCCATTTGTATTACTTATTACTTATTTCATGATGATTATGATGATGATGATGATGATGATAATGGCAGCAGCCAAAATGCATGAAGTGCTCAATATCTGCCTCATACAGGGCAGAACTGTTAAAGTCTTTAATGAGTATTTTCAAACTCAGACTTCGTAACAACTCTGTGACATGTGTCCAGTTACTGTGTTCTAACTCCAAGGAAGCCAAGAAAGAGAAAGGAATAGTTTAAAGTCACATGGTCAGCAGGTGACAGAACCAATAATTAAATCTGGGTTCCCTGTCTCCAGAGCCTCCATTCTGACCCATTGGGGTCCTTTAGTTGAAATGGAATACCCATAGAAAAAGGTAGATGCAATATCTGACTAGTGACCTGGAAAGCAACCACCAGAAAAGCCCATGACCTGCACTGTGACCAGTATTCCATGTTTCTCACCATGTTTCTCATTCCATGTTTAAGAGAAAGAATAAAATTGTACCCCAGATCCTGGTGCACAGTCTTGATGCTGGCCCTGTACCAGGGCCCTGCTCACTTAAGGTTAGAACACAGAGAGGATGCCTGGGTACCTCCAGCTCCTTTAAAATCCTAGGATATATTGGACATATAAATAGGCCTTAAATATGCTACAAATTAATGGAAGGAAGGATGCAGTTGGAGTTTGCAGTCCTAGTCTTTTCATTTTTAAAGCCATAAATAGTTTTCAATTCCCATGATGTTCACACCATAAATTCCAAATTGGTCCATTAGCCTCTGTTACCCAATATAGCAAATCCTGGGTACCTGAAAATCCTGATAGCATCCCTCCTCCTGCCTTCTAGCACCATATGGGACTGGGCCAGAGACTCCTCAATCAAAACCTGATCTTGCCGTTGGTGCACTGCATTGTCCAGGGGGACCTGGCAGATGCTTCCCAGATTTGCCCTTACCAGCCTGGCTCATCTTGCTGACTGAAAACAGACCAGAACTCGAAGTTGCTGCTGTGTTGTCTTATTCCTTACATGCTTACTTGATGGATTCTGAGAGGAAAAGGAGAAGGCTGCTGTCTCAGTGTGGAGTCAACTCCAGCACAGCTTCCATCATCTCTGTGCCTCCACAGCTTAATGAGGAGGAGTTGCCCACCTGCATGACTGGCAGCATCTGTGGTCTGGAGGCAAGAGTTCTCCTTTCTGTAGGGAAAAGATGCCATGCAGGGTGAGGGCTGAACTTCAGCAAGCCAGATACAGGTTCCTAAAGTGGGCTTGGGAGCCCTTTCTTCAGAGGCACAGAGGGTTAGTTTGTGGCTCTGTCATGTGAAAAATTGAGTGAGCTGAAAGTGGTGCAGCAGTTCTTAGGTTTTTGCCCCTGATGACATGGTGTGGCATTTAATAACAGTGGTACTCTTATCTTCCAGTGATGTATGGAAATGGTGTGTCATAGCCTTTGCAGTGAATTGCACCTCTCCGTTTGGCTGCTGCTAGGTCTCTGCACTGATTTTCATGCCAGCTTCTTGCTCTTGCTTGCTTATTCCCAGTTATAAGTATTTTCCATTAGTATTATCTTTTGCCAAGCAGAAGATGAGTCTGCATCTCAAGTCTGGACTTACTGGCATTAATATTTTTTTTTTGCCATGTATTTCAACAGTATAGCACAGTAGTAGTATTAGTTGGACAGGTGTATCCTGAGAGTTATTAAATATTTTTAAATAACTTTGACAAGGACATAGTTTTATGTTTGATCATAGCTAATCATACTTTTGCGGTAAACAGTTTGGTTCTCAAATAAAACCTTACAGCCCCAGCCAATTTTTAGCCAAGACTCAGGAATCGGAAAGCTATCATAAGATCTTTATAACATCTTTTATATTCTGACAAAATATACTTTGAAGTATCATCATAAATATGTCAGGTTAGCTAGCAAAAATAAATGTGCAGATACATTCAGGGCCTATAGTACTCTGCTTTTAGTTTTTCCCCTTCCTCTAACGAATTTACTAAATTTGGTAATTTGCATATGGTTTCTTCTTCGCTAGTGAAAAATATAATCCTGTTCAATATTAGCTTTTCTTAAAATAACTATTTTCTTAAGTCCCTTTATAAGTAGAATCAACACTTAATTATTTGTGTTACTGGAATAGAGAAATGAGTCAGATTAAAAATAATCAGAAATTATTTATATGGTGGAGGAGTATTAAATTTTGTGGAACAAAACTCATTTAAGGACAATCTCACTGTCTTTTACTAAATTTTATGGATCAGAATTTAACAATAAAGATCTGTGTAGTAATGAATATCCCTGAGACTGAATTTCCTCCCTGGGCCTTGTCATTTTGTGCCTGAGCCCTCAGTTGTAGCACAGATTGATCACCATGACAGATCATTTTTGAAGAGGAACATTTGCTCACCCATAATCCAGATTCACTACAATACCATGTGTGAAAGTTCTGCCCAGACTCAGTGGATGAAGTTTAATAAAATACATTGCCTTGGGAATTAAATTTCTCTATAAATATCCTATCAACCCTCTAAGAGACAGTTTCCTTAGAGAAAGAAATATTGTGAGTATTTGGAAGGAAAATGAAGACAGAAAAGGGTAAATGTCATCCCCATATCACAGTGAGAATACCACTCCTAGCAGGAAGAGACAGGAGTCCTATTTTCTCCTGCCATTTTATATTCATTTTATTTCTATCCCCCCAAAAGGTGAATTTAGGAAGTTTAATTTCAGCATATTACATAGGCACATTAGCAAAGGCTGCCCAAAATGTTGCATGTTCAAGAACATATGAAATCAGACAAAAAGAATCATATAACAAATTAATATGACAAACATTTCCTTTTGGGGGGTTGTGAAGGGAAATAAAAATATTAGGTCTAATTAAAACTACTCCATTGCTAAGGGCTTTCTCTGAACACTTCCTAAAGAAGACCTCCATGCAACTTTTTCAGATAACAGTGATTTAGGAAAACATTTTCAACAGCTTGTTAAGAAAAAACCTAAATTCCTTATTTACAGCTATCATGAGATTCCAGGTAATTCCTAGAATTGGAAAGAATTTCACCTGAGGCAGGAGCTTAGCAGGGTATATATGTATACTTTAATGAGTATTCAGGAATCACATGGATTGATTCTAATGTGACTCCCCCCCACCCCACCGCCAAGCACATGTATAATCATAAAGGCTGGGCGTACTAGTTCCCTAACATACGATTTTTGTTTTTATATATTGGGTCCATTTCATTGTCTTTTGAGCACTTATTCCAGAAAAAAAAGTGTGAATTACTTAGAAACATGATTTAGTATGCAAGTATTCACTTTCTGTTCCTATGTCTTTGAATGGATTTGATGCACAAGATTGTCCAAACTAAACAGTGCACAGAATTTCAAGAGTGGGAAGAATCTTAGAGTTCATCTCTTCTTAACCTCTCATTTTAGAGATTAAAAAAAAATTCCAGATAAGTTCAAATGTTTCTTCCAGTGAGGGGGCCTCACAGCTGTGAATCCTAATTTACAGTTTCTGCATAGATTGCTTTCATGTGACTTTTCTGATGGCTGCTTAACTGAGTTATGTCAGCTCTGCTATTTTCATGCCATGTCAGTGGCAATTCGTAGGCCACACAATTAATTAAGAATGATGTATTTTTGTAGTGCAGCTAGGTGAGCTCCTCTAAGCAAAAAGTCTTCAGTGATGACAGGCCCCAGATGCCTGTGGAAAGGCCTGGTGAGGGCTGTGTTGGGTGACATGTAGGCCTTGCTTGCTTCCAAGTCCTGGGCCTGGCTGGGGATCCTTTCGTTATTTATTATTTACTTCACAGAAAGGCCCTTTCCACCACCTACCATGGGCTGCTGGTCAGTGGGGGGGCCTTTCTCTGGTGCAGACAAAGGCCCCATGAGGCTACTGCCATGGTGTGAGAACTGGAAGACGGCTTACTGGCCAGAGGCACCAGTGTAGCTGAAGTCCTCAGATAAACAGACCTTTATAAACATTTGAAATTGCCAATAAAGATCAAACAGAAATTGTTTACTGAGGCTTTGTGACACCTGTGTCCTTGGAAACCAGAGCTGGAGGAAGTGTGGGAAGTGACACCCTGATACAAGGAAGGCTTCTGTTAGGATTTGGATTGAGGTGTCCCCCAAATACTCATGTGATGCAATGCAGGAGTGTTCAGAGGGGAAATGATTAGATTAGAAAAGGTGTAACCTCACCTGTGGATTAATCCTTTTAAATAATTTAAAAGGATTGCTCTACTGGGTGGTGACTGTAGGCAGGCTGGGGTGTGGCTAGAGGAATGAGGTCACTGGGGGATGCCTTTAGAGTTTGTATTTTGTGCCACTCTGCTTCCTGGCTGTCACAAACTAAGGCACTTTTCTAGCTATACCATTCTTTCATAATATGCCACCTCACCTTGGGCCCAGGGCCACGGAGTCAGCAGACCAGGGACTGAAACCTCTGAAACCATGAGCCAAAATAAACTTTTCCTCATCTAAGGTATTCTTGTCAGGTGTTTTGGTCACCATGATGAACAGCTAATGAACATATTTCCCCACCATTTACATGAATTCTGCACCTCGCATGGGGTGTAGGAGGGACTCACAATCCCTGAACCACCTTCTCTCATGACTGTACTTTGTGCTAATTTACAAGATGCTGAAGGGAAGAGAATGCCACCTCACAACCTCCAACTCTGACTCCATCCTCAACATCACCGCCTCTCATTTGATGAACTCTCTACTGTAGATAGTATCTGAATAGAAATAACTCATCTTCCCTGTTTACTCAGGGATCTAAGATTTCAAGCTGATCATTTTATGTGATATAAAGCCAACATAAAGGGCAAGGACCCATGTAAAAGTGGATTCTCCCTCATCCAGTGAGGGAAAATTCATTTACAGACAACACCCAAGCAAACCAAGTGACCAGCATGACTCGGAGCAACTAATGCAAAGAAACACCCCAAAGGTTATGCTTGCCCACCAATCAAAGCATACCTGAAAGAAAAAGGTTAAATTCAGTTATATCAGCCAATAGGATACAACACATGACTAGCTTGAAAGCTGCATAACCTTCACAATTTAAACTTCAGTTATTAGAAAACATCTCAGCTTCCTTCCCCCCTCCCCACTGGATGAAGGTCAATTTATTATTTTCATGTATAGAAACCCAACAGCATACATGTGAGTTCTTTAGCCTTTGCCTTTTCCCACTGTGGCAATGCAAGCCACAGATTTTGGACCCGGAAGGTTGCCTCCCCAGTGGTGAAGGCTCTCATCACATCTGTCATTGAAGCTCCTTTATCTTCTGAGTTAACCTGTGTAAAGGCCAGAGTGGTGCATGTCTTCCTTTGAACCGTACATCCCCGCCTGCCCTTCCCCTTGATGATGCAGTAAGTTACTCTCATCTTGTGACATGGGGTTGTCACGGAATGTGGGATTTTTCCCTTGGAGGGGGTGAGGTGATGAAGGAATAGTCGACTCCAGGAGACAGGTTCTGTGATGCAATCTCAGCTTTAATGCAGAAACACATGTCTTTTATACAGGGGGGAAGCTAATGATCAAAGAAATGTGAAATGAGATAGCCCATGAGGGTCGGTCCAGTCAGAAACTACACAATGCGGAAGAAGGGAGAGACAAGGGGATGGAGTGAGACTCTCCTGAGATATTGCCCCATGGGCAGGGGGATTACCTGAGAGTGTGCTACCCAAGCATGATAATCCTGGGTGTTCTACAGGATCGTACCCACTCAGCAGCTACAAGGATGTATATATCTCAGTGACTCTTCCTACATCTCCCACATGGGATGTTGGGGGCAGGAAGACAACCAGCATGATGGGATCCACATCATGTGAAATTACCACCAGTTGAGCCTTCTTGTTCTCCGCCAAAGTGGTGAGAATCCTGAACCCTGCTGGAAGGACTGAAGGTCTCCTTGTGGGGACATTCCCTTTGCCAGCAGCCTTCTTAGCCGAGGCCAACAGCCTCTGCTTCTTCTCCTGCTCATCTGTGGTTTGTACTTGTTGGCAAGCTTAAGCATTTGGGTGGCTGTGTGGTGGTCAAAGCCCTGGGTGAACTAATTAATTGCAGGAAGCACTTTCAGCTGCTTATAGAGAATAGCCCATTGTCACTGTAGCTGGACATAGTGGGGCCATTTTACAAAGTGGGTAAAGTCCCTTTTGAGCTAAATGTCCTAATGCTGATGTTCTATGACTTTTGTGTGTGTGTCTGTGTGTGTGTGTGTGACTAACATTTTCTATTTATTAATTAAAAAAAAGTGCATCGTACAAGCCCTTTATCCCAATCCAAGTAAGAAAATGTGGCTTAGTTTGGGTCCCAAAGCAGCTCAGACCCTTAAATCCAGGGGAGCAAGCACTCTGGGATGCCCTGTCTGAGTCGTGGCCCAGTGACTGCACCCAGAAAAGCACTCCAGACATGGGATCACACCAGAGATTTTGTTAGGTGGACGACCAGAGTGTCCCCTCTTAGGGCTGGGAGAAAAAGAGAGAATGGCAGGGGAGCTTCTCTTAAGTAGTGGAATTTTGTGGGCTAATGACAATCAGACCAATTGCTGATGATGAAGTTAGACAATCTGGGTTGTAACATGGAAGGGGAAGGGATAGCTGTAGCGAAAGGATGGAGGTGATACCGTCGCATACCGGTGACGAGTTCTGCTTCCTCCGGTGTTGAAGTATAACGCCAGAGAAGCACGCCAAGGCAAGCATTTTAAGTAGGTTTTATTTAAAAGTAGTAATACAAACTTCTCCCGAGTGGGAGAAGGGAGGCCATGGCTGGCTGATGTTCTGGAATCCCCAAGAAGTGAGTGCACCCTCCATCTTTTATAGGTTAGGGTCTTCTTTTGTTCTGCCCCTTCCTCTGACCTTTATCTCTCCTTCCTGCCCATATGGCGGTGGTGACACAGCAAAAAGGTGAGGTGGGAATGGCAGGGGGAAGGGCCACATGGAGATTCAGGTGGGACCTGGAGGCATTAATTAGCAACTCCTTGCCTGCAGCTTTTGGGGAGGGGCAGTTAAGCAGGTAACCTTGGTGATCAGAGGGCTCTAGAGGCACTGACATTCCAGTCTCCCAAGGGCATCTCCAATTTCCCAGACTTCATTCCTCAATTTGACCAGATTCCCTGATTTCTACACTAACTGCCTGTTAAGTCTGGCTTCATTCCCCCCTTTTTGTTTAGGAACTTAACCGCTTGCTGTAAGGAAAGTGGGCGAAGACCGCTCTGGCTGCTTCTTAGCTGGAAGGGGGCGAAGTGGGGGGGGGGGCAAGCAGTTGAGTTCCTTTTTAGAAATCTGGTCAATTGAGGGGTCCAGCATAGAAGTCTGCTTGGGGAAGAGCAGGTTGTAAAGTCATCTGGGGAATGGGTGCTTCTATGAGAGAAATAAAAGACATGAGTACCAAAATGAGATTAACACAGAATAAATGTTGCAGCATCTGGAACATGTCAATGAATAGAAATCAATCTCTCACCAGGTGGAAGAACTGAGAAGTTGTCCCTGTAATTAGGCCTAACAAATGCTGGAGGGGTCAAGGCCTTTATTTGGGAACTTTAATATTGGTGTGGAAGCACAATTTTTAATTTTAATGTTATTTATGTCCCCAGAAAATAGTTAAGCTACTTAATGTCATCTGATTTTTGTAAAACATCCTTCTATTGGTATAACCTGTGTTTAGTAGAGATCCCTATATTTCTGTTATTTAGGGCTAGACAATCATGCTAGTGAACACAGATTAAGCCTACCTGTGCAGCTTAGAAAGGCCTTAAACTGAGTGAAAATTTCTGACTGATAGTTCCTTTTTAAATGCCCAGGAATGACTATGTTTTGGTTTTAACTGTTTTGCTAGGTGTTTAAGATCAAGCTGGTCAAATTGACCTGTTTCTGTCTCTTAAGAGTCAGCTAAGTTCCCACAGGGGTCACTCGTGGAGAGTTGCTTCTTAGTTCCTTTAGTGCCATAGGCTAGGTAGGGTCAGTCTCCTTGATGAGGTGAGGTGGCTTCCCTTGGAAGCATTAGGGATGTCTCTCCCTTTTGCAATGACCCTCCTCTGTAGCAGGTGCGCTGATTGGCTTTCATCCTCTAGTGAGTCTCATCAATCTCCCTGATCGGAAGGTTGTGTGACCCAGAGTTGCAAAGCTCTTTTGAGAAGCTCTCCTTTTCCCTGGATTCAGGCTGACTCTGAGGGCAAGAGCCAAAACTGGTTTTCTTGGCCCTCCTGTGTTAATCTTGATCTCTAAGTTTGATCTTAAACATCCAGCAAGCCAGTTTCACCAATCACAAAGTAAGAGTACTGGTCTTTAACTCCAATTCTATAACTTTGCAAATATTACTACCTTTTATTTAATTAGGGTTATATTATCTCATCTGCTCTATATGTGATGGCTTAGTACCTCAAATTTAGGTTTGTTCTTGAAGCAGTACCTTTTAAAACATTAATCAGGCAGTTATAGAGCTTACAAGGAAAATACAAAATACAATTAACAATAGTAAAAACATATCTAGCTTGTGTAATAGTCATCTTATATTCTGCCTGAGCTATATATTATATTCCCTGTTTGAGATCACAGCATTTTACAGCAAACAATCTTTTGAATATAACTTTAAATGAACTAAAGTCTGGCTTGTATTGGAGCTATTTTGACATGCAGCAGGGTGGGAGGCAGAGCCTTATATCAGTTAAGGCAGGGCTCTTTACAATCTTAGGTAAAGTGTCTTAGTTCTGAAGCTGATTTTTGCCTCCTCTTTGAACATCATTTTAGTTTCTAACTTTCCTTTTGTGTAGCAAAAGTGACCAAATGTTTAAACAATCAGGCTCTCACTAACTTTTAAATATATTTGCATTTAAATTTTGATCTCAGCGTAAAAAGTAACAAATTTACATATACCCTATTGATAACAGGTCCTGTTATATAGAACATTAAATGATAAATAAGTCCCCAATAAAAATTGCTATTTCTATAAGTTTAAAATTACCATTACAGACAAGTTTAGTTTGGAGAACAGCAGCTTGATAAATTTTCTGCCCTAAAGACTTGTGTACCTGAAGATTCAAACACATTAATATACAAAGAAGAGTAATAGCCCAATTATCTTGATGTTACCCAAATTTAGTTTTTTTTTCTTTAAGAAAAAATTTAGACTCTGTAAATTAATGTTTAAAGAAACCCTTGTCAATTTGACATATAGATTACACAATTTGGTTTTTATCAGTCCATTAATATTTGACCTTAAGGGAAAACCTTAAACAGTTTTTAATTGACCATCCCATATACATATAACCAACTTAGTCATACACAAACTTGGTAAAATTTGTCCTTCACTTACACACAGACTTTTTTAGCATTTACTAGACTCTCATGTATTTCATCACAGAAAGACTTTCTTACCCAGAAACATTCTTTTTCTTTCTACTGAATATGTTTCCACACCTAGAACCTTCTATTTTCTCTTTCCTATCTGTTGACTTCTTTTGTTTGTATTTTGAAACAACTCTTAGGAAATTTCTGAATTTAGATGAATTATTCCATTTTAATAAGATGAAATATTTTATTATTTATAGTTCTTTAATTGAATCACAGTTGAAACCTTTGGATTCCTTTGTATGTAGAATGGTAACTGTTATGATTTCACTTAGTAACCTTGTTTGTAGTGATGGACACAAAGCAATCCCAAACCTTTTATTTTAATCAATCGATTTTCAAAAAACCAATAATATTTTAAGTATGTTACCCAATAGAATTCAAACATTAAGAGTACTCAATGTTATTCAACAGCCTTCTAACTTAGCAAATTAACCAGATGTCTCTAACAAGCACCTTTGATTAATCCTATATACTTCACATCTAATTTACTTATTTTACTGTAAAAACCAAGATATCAGACATGTATATTTAACAGTATCTGCCATCTCTTTCCTGTTGAAGAGAAATCCTAGAAATAATTGATTAATATTAATTAACATTTTTAGACAACATTTTTAATCGTTTGACCACTTAGACACTTGTGGGTTAAGAAATTTAAAAGCATGTTACCTTTATTGGTTTACCCAATTTAAATTGAACCTTTTTATTCACGTGAATTAAAGTTGGATCGACTCTTAATTTTAATATCTTTGAGATCTCTTTATGTCAATTTAATATGTACATGAATTTTGGACACAGAAAAGACAAGACAACACCAACACACATACACAAAAAAACTTTTAGCTTTTTGTACGTAAATTTCCATTGCAATGTTATAGGTCAAAAATAACTCTAGAGTTGAAAATAACTGATCAAAAAGCATTAACCTAGTTATGTAGGATTGAAATTGTGGAGCTCCAAAAACATAACATTTAAGAAAAACAAAACAAGAGTCCTAGGAGAAAAATGATAATGGCCATTGTAAAACTCACGAAAGGGTCGGCGCGGGACCCCCGCGGGTAAAGCTCCCGAAGGCGGCAGCAGGCAAAAAGGAGTGCACTCGCCAGGATCAGACAAAAGTGGTAGCTTGATTTTATTGGAATGTGTGTCCCGGGCGAAATCTCTAGCCCCCCCGGGGGTGAAAGTTGGAGTAGGAGAGCCAGGAGAAATCACACGTGGCTTTGGCTGCTCAGGGTTTTTATACAGAGGAAGGGGGTCAAGGGGTTCTGCCCAGGAAAAGGTGGACCTGAGGTGGACGTCAGGGTCAGCAGGTCTGCCTCATTGGTCACTTCTGGCACAGTGTGTTGCTAGGTGACCATGTTCCCTCCCCCTGCAGCCGCCCAATTAGACCTAACATTCTGACCTTTTTGGTGATATAGGGCGCCGGAGTCTGTCTGGCTACTTCCTGCATGGTTGGGGGCATCGTGGGAAAAAAGATTTGGGGGCTTATGTCGGTGGGGAGGCAGCTGTCAGGGTGCAGGAGCATTTGGTTGTATGTCATTCTGGCAACCTCACTTAAGCAGCTCTGGGCAAATTCAGATGCAGGAGAGTATTCTCAATGAGTCCAGTTTCTCAGTCTGGTTTCATTGATGCACTACTAGTAGTCCTCCTCTAGGAATAGGCATGTTTCTCCTTTGTTTGCTGTCAGAAGATCTAGTGCTCAGCAGTTCTGTAAGGAAACTTGGGCAACAGATGTTATTTGTCTCTGTAGGGATACCAGGGTTGAACAGGTCAGATTATTTCAACTTCATTATATAGAATCAATTGAGGAACTAAAGTGGAGGGCACACAGAAAGCGAAAGGCATATTGGGATCTAATTTTTGTCAGATTACCATCACATCAGAAAAGAATCCTGGAGGAGCAAACGTGGGAGAAGAGACCTGTACCGTTTGGTTGCAAGGTGCTGAGTTAGAGAAAGTATAACAGTACGCAAAGTTCTCTGAGGAATTGTAATAAAGGGAACTCTCTCTAAAGGTGAATAAGGGTCCTGTGAGCCTGTGAGGAAGTATTAAGGGGGGGGTACTCATAGGAATGGCTGTTAGCAGGGTCTGGTCCAAACCTGCACAAAGAAAACAATCTTAGATATTATTAACTCTGGAGAGATTGAGAAGTCAAAGACCTTGATGTATCAGAGTAAGACCTGAGAAAGGATTAGCATTAGGGTGAGTAGCTGCGTTGATTTGGTGTTGGATCTCCTTTTCCTGTTCCTGGATGGTTAGGTGAGCCTGAAGAACCACCTGAATATAAACTTTTAGATTCTAAGTGAAGCCTTGGGACGGTTGGCTGTTGTCCCTGTGTAAACTTTACCATTAAGGATTGGGGTGGGTAGGGTGATATGGAGTCTTCAGGTGATGTCGAGGCTTCTGGAGACTAGTTGAACAGTCTGAGAGGTGAAGGCTGGACTCTCATCTGACTGGATGGATGCAGGAAGTCTGGATCTAGGAATAATCTGCTCAATGAGGACAGCAGGTGATGTCAGCAGTTTCCCTGGGGGTGGGGAAGGTTTCTATTCAGCCTGAAAAAGTATCAACCAAGGTAAGTAAGTGAGGGAGCTTTCTTGCATCTGAGCATATGGGTGAAATCAATCTGCCAGTATTTGCCTGGAAAACTGTTCACTGTCAGCTGTCAAGACCTAAAGGACATAGGATCCTCCCATGTAAAGATAAAGAGGTAACAGGAGTCAGGGTGAAGAGGAACTGTATAGAACACATCTTTGAGATCTAGGACTGTAAAGTGAGTGGTTGAAGGGGGGATGTGAGAGAAAAGAGTGTAAGGGTTTAGGAACCACTGGGTGGATGAGAAGAGCTGCCTCATTAATTAGGCGAAGGTCCTGGACTAAACGATAAGCTCCTGAGGGTTTACATACTGGCAATATGGGGGTGTTACAGAGAGAGTCAGTAGGGATGAGGAGTCCTTGAGTAAGTAACTGACCTATGATGGGTTTAAGTCCTTCCCGGTGGGTACGGGAAATAGGGAACTGAGGACGTGAAGGAAACCTAGTATGAGGTTTTAGTTGGATACGGACTGGCTTATGGTGGGAGGCTATGACTGGTTTGGAAGTGTCCCAGACTTGGGGGTCAGCCGGGTTTGGGGGTAACAGTACAAAAGGTGGTGTGGGAGAGCTAGAGAATATAAGAAACAAGAGTTAGAAGAAGGTGAGTAGTAATACGCTTGGTTAAAAGTTATAGGGTGGCTCCCAGAAGTTGGAGAACATCTCTGCCTAGGAGGGGGACTAGACAGGAGGGAATAACCAGGAAAGAGTGTGTGAAAGAATGTCCTTCCAGGGTACAGGCTAACTTAGCTGTTACAGTCCTAGATCTCAAAGATGTGTTCTATACAGTTCCTCTTCACCCTGACTCCTGTTACCTCTTTGTCTTTACATGGGAGGATCCTATGTCCTTTAGGTCTTGACAGCTGACAGTGAACAGTTTTCCAGGCAAATACTGGCAGATTGATTTCACCCATATGCTCAGATGCATATGTTTGGGAAGGAGGGTTTCCATCAATTCCCATAACCGAAACCTGGGAAGGAAATAAAGGCCCAGAGTGGGCAGGCAAAACAGTATAGGTACCTCCTGTGTCCTTGTGGTTGCCCTGAGTTCAGGCTTCTTCAGTCTTCTTCGAATTCCAGCAGTTGAGGTGAAGGTACCACGTGGTTGGTCACACCCCTGCGTAGAGGCGCTAGGGAGGGGCCAGCCATTGGGTAGTCAGTTTTCCAGTGTGTCCTGCTTGTTTGCTTGTGGAGACGACTTGGTTGGGGTCATAGCTTGACCCTGGCAGAGAGGACAGCTGGTCCTCCTTTGGAGTTCTTGCTGGACCACAGGTTAACTACCAGGGACTGGACTGGAGTGTTACCTTTTTCTGTAAATAAGATTGCCTCTCGGGCATTGTACTTTAAAGGCCATTTTTACCAGATTTCGGATAGGGGTTGGTGGACTTCTGTAAGGCAGTTCTGGATTTTGGGAAATTTCCCTCACTTAATAGAAGTAAAGGAGTCAGTTAGAGAAAGATGAAAGTGAGTGAGGAATTAAGAAAGCATATTTTGGCAGTGGTGGTTCCGCATCTTTGCAGCATCCATCAGGTTTCAGCACAAAGCGGCTTCCACAAGGTGAACATACGACTTCCAGCACCTGTGGACATGAATGGGCAAAGGCCAAAGAGACAGGGGAAGAGTAGCAGTTCCCAGGAGTGTTTGGAAGTCAGGCCCCGTGGGCCGGGTTTGGCGGGGGGAATAGAGAAGCGGTGGCTCTATCGTGGCACCTTTGCGGAGGCGGCGAGCAAAACGGAGGGAAAGTGCTTTTCCGCAGCGTTGGTCTCGCGGGCTATGCTGGCAGAGGGGTGAAATAGCCAACTCCGTGTTTCGCGGAGTCCTGTGCAGGTCACAGAGGGGGTGGAGAGATGGAGCCGTGCGTGCGGAGGCATGGAACACAGAGGCAGCGGCAGGAGGAAGCGACAGAGGGAAGAGGCGGGTGCACAGTTGATAGACATGCAGTCTCGGCCAATGCCGGCGCGGAAGCTGAGAGGCGGGAGCAGAGGGTGTTTCCGGTGTGTCAGAAAAAAACATGGAGGAAAAGAAAGCGGGCGATTTAAGTAGGGAAGCGGACAGAAAAAGGAAAGGCGGGGGCGGAACACAGATTTCAACAAAATCAAGGCTCTACGTGTCTGCTTAGTGAAATTACAGTAGCGGCGATCAAAAGGTTATGCAGTCACCGCGGTTTCAGCGGAAGCCAAGGGGCGGGAGCAGAGCATTTTCTAGTTTTCCAGGGTCACTCCGGGAGTGAACAGGGCAGGACGGGCGTCCCCCTCCGGCTGTGTTCACCCGAAAAAAACGGAATGGACCAGCCATGGATCAGGACGTCTCCTGGTCCACGGGGGCCCAGAACGGAGAAAACGGGAGGGGGGGAGGCTAGTGGAGTCTGGGACGTCTCCCAGGCTTCCGTGCCCAACGGCGGGCGGGGGGTCTGTGGCGTGCACGACTTAAGGACAGACCCAACCGGTAATGGGAGAGTGACTAGAAAACTAGAAAAGGCCACTTACCCAGCTCTGGTCCTTTTGGGGGAGAGAGTGAACCTCAGTAGAAGTCCGAGCTCTCTCCCGGGTTTCAGCACCAAATGTAAAACTCACGAAAGGGTCGGCGCGGGACCCCGGCGGGTAAAGCTCCCGAAGGCGGCAGCAGGCAAAAAGGAGTGCACTCGCCAGGATCAGACAAAAGTGGTAGCTTGATTTTATTGGAATGTGTGTCCCGGGCGAAATCTCTAGCCCCCCAGGGGTGAAAGTCGGAGTGGGAGAGCCAGGAGAAATCGCACGTGGCTTTGGCTGCTCAGGGTTTTTATACAGAGGAAGGGGGTCAAGGGGTTCTGCCCAGGAAAAGGTGGACCCGAGGTGGACGTCAGGGTCAGTAGGTCTGCCTCATTGGTCACTTCTGGCACAGTGTGTTGCTAGGTGACCATGTTCCCTCCCCCTGCAGCCGCCCAATTAGACCTAACAGCCATTAATTATTTTAGTAAAGCACTGTAAAATTTACTTTTGCTGGAGTTCAAGTAAAAGACTCTTTTTGCTTTTTTTTTTTTCTTCGGTTTGAGACTGGTCTCCTACTGGGCCTTTGACTTCTTCCTATTTACATTTCAATGTAAGCCTTGACTTGAGATCTGGTTCCAGCAGAAACTTGCTGCCTAGGGCATTTTAACCATTTTTTTTTTCTTCTTCTTTAAGACAGGTTTGAATGTTGATGAAAATGATGAGATCTTGTTTTTCATTACTTTTGAGAATGAAGTTACTATGCTAAGCTTATTACTGATATGCCATTTGTTATTGGTTTGGTTTGTCCGTGGCTGCCTATCCAGTATTTGAGGGTGAATATTTTTAGGATTATCTTCCTCTCAGTGACAAACAGGTTAAATCTTGCTCCATAGATAAGCTGAGGACAGGGGCTCGAAGTAAGGTCTCTTCTTAACATTTCTGGGACAGAAATATTCACCTATGGTGGTTATTTTCCTGTTCTGGTTTGTGGGTTCCTTGAGACAGTTGCAATCCTAAGTACTAAACCTGTTGATGGCATAATTAAGCTCTATTTTTTGAGTTCTTACCATTTCTATTAGCTAAGAAGTTTAGAGCTCTATAATGGGCTTTTGTTATTTCTCCTGGGTGGAGGCACATAAAGGATATCATTTACATATTGTAAAACATTTACAGGTGTTTTATCTTTGAATTCTGTTAAGTCCTAGGGTCTGTCGGGAACAGGGTTATTTTAAATCCTTGAGGCAACTCTGTCTAGGATAGTTGAGATTTGTTATCTGTTTCCTCAAAGGCAAATAGATATTACAATTGAGAGTCTGGAGGTATGTAAAAAGCATCTTTTAAGTTTAACACAGTAAATCAAGCAGCAGCTGGAATTCAGCATAACAAAGTACATGGATTAAGAACTACAGGGTGGAGAGAAATTACTGCTTCATTAGTTATGCTAAGGTTCTGGACTAGGCATTATTCCCATTAACTTTTGAACTCCTAAAATGGGTGTACTGCATGAGCTGTTGCAAGGCATTAAGTTTCTGCTCTGAGATTTTGAATGATATTTAATGGCCTTTTTTTTGTTTTTAAGTCTCCTTTTCTTTTAATTTCCATTATAAAATGGAAGATTCAAGCTGGAGAAGATCATTTAGGGATTGATCAGACCATGTGCCAATTTTGTAATCTCCTCTAAATGGTTGTGGCTGACTGAATAATAAACTTATCTTTGAAAAGTAGGTTGCCCTCTATGAATTTAGGATTCAGGTTGGTAAGTTTTCTTATTGCTTTCCTGAGTCTCCATGAAAATAGCAGGACTTTCCTGAAAGCCTCATATAATTTTCCAGGCATCCTACTCATTATTTGAATCCCAGTTAGGATGGTTTCTTGGAACTGCCTGTGCTCTAAATGGTTAAGTAAAAGCATAATTCTTCCAGGTGAAGTCAAATACCTGGCATTAAGTTTTGAAACATCCTAATATATTTATTTAGATCCTCCAAAAACCTCTATATCCTTTTGAAGTTGGGGGGGGGGTCTCCTTGATGCTTCTCCCTTAGTAGGTGATTCCTTAAGCTTTCTCCTCTCTTGGTCATTGAGGCCAAGCCTGGTGACCTATGAAAGACATTTCTCTTGATCCTTTGTAAATTTTGCAGTATGCAGGCTAGTGGTGAACCTGGCAATACTGTTGAGAGAGAAGCTCCCATCTGATTAGGGATGTCTCCCTAGCTTTGAGCTTCCTTCTGGTCCAGAAAAACCCGTCTCTCACTACCTGCTTTGCCAAAGTTATTTCTGGCATCCTTTGGCAAAGTGCGTGGGTCTTAGGTCACCCTATGCAAAAGACCCTGGAAAAGTCAGAATTAAGGGCATGTCTGACTTCTCCCTGCCACTATACTCCTGATTATGAAAAAAACATGACAAAGGTGAAAATTGTGCATTTTTGCCTATCTTTTGCCCTGTAGACTAAAGGAATCTCCGGGGGGTGAAGGGGACATCTATTGGTTGTTAGGCATATAACAACCTTTCCTTGGAGGGTCTCTCATGGGAGGGGTTGATTTTAAATGCCTCCCTCTTGCAGCTTAAAGAGAATACAGTGAGCACATTTAAGCACAGGAACAGTATTGGGGAGATGCTAGATGGACTAGTGATGGCCAACTGTGCAAACAAAGGGAACCTGGGCATTTTCTTACTAATCATCCCAGGTCTTTCTTTTAATCTTACAACCTGAATTCCTAACGTTTGATCGGCAAGGGAAGAGGATCATCCAGGAGGGAGTGGATGTGGCGGGAGTGTGGTATGGCCCATACGGAGGCAAAGGTCATTGGCGCTTTCCCTCAGTGCCATTCATCAACTGATCACCCTAGATACCCCTTAGGGCGGTCAGGAGGGGAGTCCGGAGAAGGAATCTTTGAGATTTTGCCCAGGAGTAGCCCAGGCCAGAGAATCTTCAGTTGTTTCAACCCCTTTTTCCTCCTCCATGCATCCGAGGTGGATCAGGATTCAGGACACTGTGTACTGGCGGCAATTGCTCTCCGGGCCTGGACAGAAAAGTAGGAAATGGCTTCAGCAAAGCCCAACATGCCTACTCTGCATAGAGCAGGTGATTGGAACTTGCTTAGGCTGGGAAACCTCTCACCCGAGTCTTGAAGGATGGCGGCTGCACTAACTGCATTTAAGTAGCCGACGGGTGCCCATTTTGCCCTCCAGAAAGAAAGAGACAGAAAGATACAGCTCAAATAGATGTGGGGTGCATGGTGTGTGAAGAAACTTACCTCGGTGTAGATCTCGGTGGGACCTCCAAATCTGATACCGTCGCATACCGGTGACGAGTTCTGCTTCCTCCAGTGTTGAAGTATAACGCCAGAGAAGCATGCCAAGGCAAGCATTTTAAGTAGGTTTTATTTAAAAGTAGTAATACAAACTTCTCCCGAGTGGGAGAAGGGGGGCCATGGCTGGCTGATGTTCTGGAATCCCCAAGAAGTGAGCGCACCCTCCATCTTTTATAGGTTAGGGTCTTCTTTTGTTCTGCCCCTTCCTCTGACCTTTATCTCTCCTTCCTGCCCATATGGCGGTGGTGACACAGCAAAAAGGTGAGGTGGGAATGGCAGGGGGAAGGGCCACATGGAGATTCAGGTGGGACCTGGAGGCATTAATTAGCAACTCCTTGCCTGCAGCTTTTGGGGAGGGGCAGTTGAGCAGGTAACCTTGGTGATCAGAGGGCTCTGGAGGCAATGACATTCCAGTCTCCCAAGGTCGTCTCCAACTTCCCAGACTTCATTCCTCAATTTGATCAGATTCCCTGATTTCTACACTAACTGCCTGTTAAGTCTGGCTTCAGAGGGAGCCGTAAAAGATTGCACTCTTTTCTTTTCAGGAAAAGATTAACAATAAACCCCAGATGGCATGGCATAATTTGTTTGGCATGATTTAAACATTTAAAAACATCAATTTATATTTAATACATCACATGATCACTTTTGCTTTTAAAAAAGCGATCATCAGGCATGGTAACAAATACATAAGATTTTTTCATTTAGAAATATTGTAAGATTAACACTACTATTATGGTAACAAAGTTGAACCCACTGATTGTGATACCACTGCATACCGGTGACCGAGATCTGCTTCCTCCGGTGTTGAAGCATAAGCCCAGAGAAGCACGCCAAGGCAAGCATGTTAAGCAGGCTTTATTTAAAAGTAGTAATACAAACTTCTCCCAGGTTGGAGAAGGGAGGCCATGGCTGATGTTCTGGAATCCCAAAGAAGTGAGTGCACCCTCCATCTTTTATAGGTTGGGGTCTTCTTTTGTTCTGCCCCTTCCTTTGACACTTATATCTCCTTCCTGCCCATATGGCAGTGGTGACACAGCAAAAAGATGAGGTGTGAATGGCAGGGGGAAGGGCCACATAGAGATTCAGGTGGGGGAGCAGGAGGCATTAATTAGCAACTCCCTGCCTGCAGCTTTTGGGGAGGGGCAGTTAAGCAGGTAACCTTGGTGATCAAAGGGCTCTGGAGGCACTGACATTCCAGTCTCCCAGGGGCATCTCCCAACTTCCCAGACCCCATTCCTCAATTTGATCAGATTCCCTGATTTCTACACTAACTGCCTGTTAATTCTGGCTTCAATTATAAACTCTCTTCACTTTTCCTTCTTCAAGTGGCTGTTTTGTGTCTTAAACTGGACTGGTCAAATTTGAGCACATACCCATTTAGAGTGCAGACTTTCATTCAGATTAATAGATTTTCAATGTGTCTTTGAAATTTTAACATGTTGGTAATTCCATATACAGTATCATATTGTAACCAAAAGCTCCTTGTCCTGATGCCAATTCAATAATGAGGGCAAGGTTTTGAGAAAAAGGAAAAAGAAGTTTATTGGTTTGCTAGCAAAGGAGAAGCACAGGGGACTCCTGTCCCAGAGGCTGTGATTC
Organism: Glaucomys volans; assembly: GCA_020662805.1. Taxonomy (NCBI): domain Eukaryota; kingdom Metazoa; phylum Chordata; class Mammalia; order Rodentia; family Sciuridae; genus Glaucomys; species Glaucomys volans. The sequence goes on along the minus strand of JAJEJO010049034.1, from coordinate 66,913 downwards.
TGCCCATCAGGAGCAACAGGGAGATTTTAAGGGAGCTCTTCAGAGCTGCATTCCAGGTGTGCCCTGATGGGGGTCCCAGGACACCCTGATGGTGTGGTAACATTCACTTGTTAATTTGTGAGATATTCACTTCCTAGATCCTCTGGCAGATATCTCCTTCCTGTGGAGCACAGATAACTCAGGGTAATCTTGTTCCCCACCCCCATGTTAGGGAGGGGGAGAGTGAGAAGAGGTAAAGGAAAAATGTCCCTTTTAAAATAAGCCTCAGAGCTATAAAGAGCACCACTGTTACCTTTCCTCACTGTCAACTTGTACATTCCATTTCTATGGAGAAATGGGTGAGTACATCCAGTACATTCCTACTGAGAGAGAGTGAGGTTGAGGGGAAGTGACTCAAAGTCCTTGTTTTCTGTCAGGTGGGGCATGGACAGTTAAGGGTATTCAGCATCCCAGCAGGTTAGAGGTCTATGGTGGCAGTTGGCAGGTGACTGAACGAGATATACATAGGGCAAGGTTTATGCTAGGACAACAATAAACAAGACAACAAAGTGATACTGGTGATGAGTTCTGCTTCCTCCAGTGTTGAAGTATAACCCCAGAGAAGCACGCCAAGGCAAGCATGTTAAGCAGGCTTTATTTAAAAGTAGTAACACAAACTTCTCCCAAGTGGGAGAAGGGGGGCCATGGCTGATGTTCTGGAATCCCAGAGAAGTGAGCACACCCTCCATCTTTTATAGGTTGGGGTCTTCTTTTGTTCTGCCCCTTCCTCTGACCCTTATCTCTCCTTCCTGCCCATATGGCAGTGGTGACACAGCAAAAAGGTGAGGGGCAAATGGCAGGGGGGGGAAGGGCCACATGGAGATTCAGGTGGGGAAACAGGAGGCATTAATTAGCAACTCCCTGTCTGCAGCTTTTGTGGAGAGGCAGTTGGGCAGTTAAGCAGGTAACCTTGGTGATCAAAGGGCTCTGGAGGCACTGACATTCCAATCTCCCAGGGGCGTCTCCAACTTCTCAGACGCTATTCCTCAATTTGACCAGATTCCCTGATTTCTACACTAACTGCCTGTTAATTCTGGCTTCAAAAGCATTACCTTTTTTTTGGGTAAACAATTAATACAAAAACAGTTAGTATTTCAGCCAGTTTCTGAAACACAGGACAAACATATCTCTAGAGTTCTTTATGATAGTTAGTTACTAGGCATTTCTATTTAAGAACCCTTTCTTTACAGCTTCGAGCTTTCTTTCCTTCTGGTAGAACTGTCACAAGTGTGCATCTTAAATTATATTTTAAAAAACCATTGTTTTTTCTTTTAGTTATCCATGCAGGACTGTGCGCAATCTATACTCTCCTGCCAGGCATCTAAGACCAAGCTGTCCAAAACTGACCTTGTTCCTATCTATTCTTAAGAGTCACCTGGGGATTCCTCAGAGATCACTCTTGGGGACATGTGTGAAGCCTCCTGGTTCCTTCACCTTTCCTCTACCAGTGGTGCCATGTGCCAGGATGGGTCAGGTCAGGATCTTGAAGGCCATAAGTGGCTTTTCTTGGACGCATCAGGGACATTTCTATCTCCAGTGACCCTCTTGGTTGCAGAATGGGCAAAACCAGTTGGCTTTCTGTTCTCTAGGGTCTTCTACATCTTCCTGATTGGCAGATCAGGTGACTCACCAGAGTTTCAGAGCCCTTAGAGGGGTCCCTCCAGTCATTCTCTGGGAATTTGCTGACCTTAGAGGGCAAGGGCCAAATTTTGGCTACTTCTTCCTTGGCCCTTTTACTTCTTGACTTTGGTCTCCAAGTTTGGGGTTTTAAGCACGCAGCAAGCCAGTTTCACCAGTCTTCAAGAGGGAGTAACAGGCTATAACTTCAGTATCTATAATTCTGCAGTCATTTACCCCTTCTGTTTTACTGGGGTCTGTGTGAGTACCAGAAGTTAGCCATACATCCTGTCTGTCCTCTGTAAATGATGGTCTATTATCTCAAATTAACTCAGGTTGTTAGGGTCCAAGAAACATTTTTTTATAGTCCTAAAACTTAGTTATATTATATCACCTGTTTATTTTGAGATCACAGTAATCTTTACAACAAAAATCAATCTTTTGAACACAGCTTAAAATTGAAGTCTACTTTGGAGCCATTCTAACATGGAGCAAGGTGGGAGGCAGAGTCTTATCTCAGATAAGGCGGGGCTCTTCACAAGTAACAATACAACATTGCATCTGAAACATGAATCAAAGAAAAGCTAAGAGAGCTTTTAACCCTTTTTGTGGGAAAGTGGCAGAATGTTTGCATGTTTTACAATATCCACCTTTAAACAGATCAGGCTCTCGTTATCTTTTAAAACTACATTTAAATTTTACCCCAGTGTAAAAAGTAACATAAAATTTTACATACATCTTATTGATAACAGACCCAGTTACAGAACATTAAATAATATAAATTTCCAATTGAATTTATTATTTCTGTAAAATTTAAAATTACCATTTTTGACAACTTTAGTTTGGAAAACACCAACTTGGTAAAGTGCTCTTCCAAGCTTGAAATCTTAAAATTTGTATAGTAGAAGAACATGAGTATACTTAATAAACAAAAAACTAATAGTGTCATCATTATACAGATGTCTTTATATTAACTAGGTTTAATTTTCACAGTAAAATTCAGAATCCACAGATATTGACAGGCTTGCAGAGTTTAGCAGTACTAGCAAAAATCAAGGATAGTCTTAAATCTCTTATACATTTAGGGAATTGTGTAATAATCAGATTAGATTAAGTCAAAGCAGACAGATATGTCAGTGTTTTAAACGGCAGTGTTGCCCTTTTATACCAGATGCAATGCATAAAATGTAGCACTCATTGCTTAAACTGAAATGAACTTTCATTTTAGAAATTTTACGGAGCATTTAGATAAGGCTCAGATAAACATATTGAGTTTCAGATGTGTACATATCTCTAGTCATGTATATTTAGGTTCTTCATGAAAATGAAGCTTGGTTATGATCTTAAGTCATCTGTGTAAGCGCAAAAAGGAAAAAAAATGGGAGACAGATCTCGACGGATTCAGAGAAGCCTTTATTCCTTTGCAGAGTCGGTGGTCATTCGGGTCCACTTTCCTGATGGAAAAATGGCCCCATTCGGGTCCACTTTCCTGATGGAAAAATGGCCGTCAGTTACAGGGGGGATCCTGATTTTATAGGGTAGGAGGAGGAGGATGTATTCATTGTGTAAGTGCAGTTTTTCCATCAGGGGCCAGCTGTACAGGTTAAAATTAGATGCTGAAGGATGAGTGTTCAAATCTTGCCCAATGTCATTGAGGATTAGGTTGACCTTGGGAAGGTCAAGGTTTAGGGCCTAGCATTCCATATCCACCCTTTTCCCCAGGGCCCATTGTTATCAGGAATGCACTGGGAGAGGTTTAATGGTTGATCAGTCTCCTTTCCCGCTTCTCAAGCCACACCGTCCCTTCATTTTATTTGGGGTGTTATTTTATAGGAATATTATTTTCTATAACCCTTCAATCTGTTTCTCTGACAAAGGAAAATCCTGAAAGCAATCACACTTTAATATTTGACATCACACTTTAATATTTGATATCTCAAGTCTTGCACAAATTGGTGCTCATCAGTCTAAGTGCAAAAGAACGGGAGGCAGACCTCAACAGATTCAGAGAAGCCTTTTTTCTTTCATGAACTCAGGCACCATTGGGGCCCATTTTCCAGATGGGGAAAATGGCCCTCAGTTGCAGAGGGGATTTTGGTTTTATAGGGTACAATGATGTAATCATTGGGAGCTGTGTACGTGCAGTCTTGACAGTCAGGGTTTTGTTGAACAGGTTAAAACCTTAATTTAGGAAGGTGGTTGTAAAAAGGTTGAAAGTCAGTGTTGTCTGAGGAGATAAGAATCCAGATCCCAGGGATGAGTACTCAAATATTGCCTTTTGATATGTGCTATACTTCCATTTAGGTCTAGTTAGCCATGGGGGAAAGTCTTGGTTTAGGGTCCAGCATTCAGTATCCTCCCCTTTCCCCCAGGGCCCATGTTCCTTGGCTAGTTTCCCTCCCTCCTCTGTAGCTGCACCTCTCTCCATTTTTCTTTGGGGGCTGTGTTGCAGGGATATTATGTTCCATGACCCTTCAATCAGTGTGGGTTTTTTTTTTTAAAAAGAGAGAGGAGGCAGAGTAGGATATCTGGCAAAGCTGACTCATTGTACAATTTAAACAACTGTCCAGGAGAGAATGAAGGCCTTTTCTTTTCTTTCTTTTTTTTTTTTTTTGGAACAGGGATTGAACTCAGGGACACTTGGCCACTGAGCCACATCCCCAGCCCTATTTTGTATTTTATTTAGACACAGGGTCTCACTGAGTTGCTAAGGGCCTCGCTAAGTTGCTGAGGCTGTCTTTGAACTTGCAATCCTCCTGACTCAGCCTCCCTAGTTGCTTGGATTACAGGCGTGCGCCACCACGCCGGGCTAAAGAGAGGTTCGTTTTTTTTTTTTTTTTTTCAGTGCTGGGAATTGAACCCAGGGCTTTGTACTTGTGAGGCAAGCACTCTACCATCTGAGCTATATCCCCAGCCCTCTCCTCTTCTTAAGGGGCTATTTTTACCCCCTGGGGAAAGTTATATCCTCCTAGAACAAATATTGGTTAAGATGACATTGATCACCTTTCTCAGGGTCCCTTTTGCCTTAAAGGACTCACTTCTACTCACTTCTAGTAGACCTCCAGCAGAGCAGGTTCTGTTTTCTTTTCCTGGAAGGCACTTGCAAATGAAGTTGTTAATTTTGGGTGAGTATGTTATATGTACATTTAATTTACACAACAGATTTTTATCCCAGGAGAGGGATCAGACAGGATGACATATTTTAAAAATGTGACTTAGATCTTTTTTTCTTCCAGTTTTCACTCAAGGGTTTGGAACACAAGTTGCTGTTTGGCCAGTCTCCCTTATCATCATCATAATTCCATCAACTTTAAGTGAATTCCTCACTGTCAGTTGTACCCAGAGACTCTCCCTTTACATACCTGTGTGTCTAGGGCCCTCGTGTAGTGAAGGTCATGTTGACCATACAGAGATTGTTAGTGACCTCACTCCAGAAATCAGCCAGGCTTGAATTCATGGGGACCCAGGGAGGCCTTCGTCTTTTAGCTCTGTGGACAACAGGCAGGGCTGCACCCAGAAGTGTCCACTGGCCAAATAGGGCAGATCTTAATCAAAGGACACTATTTTGTCCCCATGTTATATATTAATAATATCGGAACCCATTGTTTCCTTCCTTGTGATTGGCAGCTTTCATATTCCATCCCCATTAAGATAGGCTAGGTAATTGTCAGACATGAATATAATAGGATCCAAGATAGGTTTCTTTCAAACATAAAGGCAACCCTGTGAGGTTAAGCATTCCAGTCCACTCCTTTGTCCCAGAGTGGCAGGGAAAATGGAAATGGGTGTGGTCCCAAAAAACTCAGGTTACAAAAAATTCAGATTAAGGTCTAAAAGTACACAGCCAAGTAGAAAGTCATAGGCCAAGCCAGCATCCTTGGTACCCTCCCAACATCTGTACAGCATCGATTCCAATAATTGGCCCTAATGCTTTTAATGTCTATTCAGCATGGACTCTGATCAATGCTTTTATCCAGAAGCCTAAGTCCTTGAACTAGTATACTCAAGTGGAAAATCTTTTTGCCAGTTTCCCCCTCACATCACAGGGCATTCCATGTTTTTTCTTCTCCTTCAAAGCTAATTTTCTTTCTTTTACTTTTGTCCTCTGCCAACATCTGTGGATTTCATTCTTTGAACCCATGAGATGAGAACCCAGAGAGAAATCAGCGAGGCCTATAGCTCACATATGAGAGGACACATGCAAAGTCTGAGCAGAGTCCAAGCACCACGCCACACACCGCAATCTCACACAAGAGATTTATTGTCAGTAGCACTCGGGCTCACCAACAAGCTGTCTCCCCAGGGAGAGTGCAATGTGTCAGTCTTATAGAGCAGTTGTATAGCCCGCCATAGGAATTTTTATGCCTGCTCAGGGGTTGCATGATGGGCTGCGGTGGGGTTGACCTCTTAGTAGTAGTCATGTTTTACAGGAAGCTAAGCTGCAGTGGCTCAGAATCAAAACTTAGGAGCCCCCTAGGTAAAATAAGTTCTGACCTAAAGTAGCAGATCTGATGCCAATATGCCCCCTATTTTTTTATAGATACCCAGGGTGGAATGATTGTCTTTCTTCTGTAGCTTCTTCCTGCTGATGAGGGGCGAAGAGTCTCATTCCTGTACAAAGGGGATCAGGGAGGGCTTTAGGTAGGAGTAGAGTTTTTGGAACTGGAGGCGTTGATAGTGAGTCACAGATCTTGGCTTTGGGTGTCAGGGGCCAGGGGCTGGTAGTTGTGAAGGGGAAGCAGTTGATTGATCGATTGGTTGGTGAACTTGTGTATCTGATCTTATAGGAACTTCTGTAGGCAATGTAGCAGGCATGGTCCTATTCAGAGAAACATAAAGAGAACTAATAGAGGTCCTGCGAGTGGGAGAAGCCATGGCCATCCTTGATTCACCATTCCCCAGTGGGACTGTTGGCTTAGTTGCTGTCTCCTCCCTTCTAGCTGCTCTTGTAGTTGTTTGATTTTATCCTTTTCTATGCCTGATGGGTTGACATAAAGACAGCATTCCTCTGGTAGATATAGGCCGAGGCCTCTTTTTTCTGCCATTAATAGGTCCAGTCCGTGGCAGTTTTGTAGGACCACCATGGCTAAGGAATCCAGTCAATTTTGGAGGGCTGGTATAAACTCAGCTACCTGTTAGATGTTGCCATCAGCTGATTGGAAAGCTGATGGTAATAGATAGTGGATGTGCTTATTCCCACTGTTCTGTAGCTAGGCCTGCTGTGACCTGCAGGGTGGCCAATAAGGGAAAAAATTGAGCAGCCCATTTGTGCCACAGGCTCATATGAGCCATGAGAGGGATGGGACTTCCTTATCCCCTGAGACAATGTCTATAGATGGAAATGAAAGAACTAAAGCACATACGCCCTTCCACCTAGGGTGTAGGAAATGATATACAGTTGTCCCCGACAGGAAGGAGGCCTTGGGGACGAGTGGGCAGTAACACTTTTGAGACACTGTGTACGGAATGATCTGTCTACATTGGTCCTCCTGCAAGTCCCCAACAGATGTATTCCCTGATGAGTTAAAACATATTGGAGCAGGTTGGAAAAGGGGAATTCCTGAAAGCTTAGGTGAAATGTTGGCAGGTTCTAGAGAGGTCTCATTGAACCTGCTAAGTGAGCTGCTTAGGTTTAGAGGGCTAGCTATTCAATGAGAACAGCCAGCCTTCAGGCACATCCAACATCCTTGAGCCAGAGAGGGATTAGTAAGGTTTAACAGGTGGTGAGTGGTGTTGATTATCTGAATTAAGAGAGGATCCTTAGATATGGGTTCCCATCTTATTCATAGAATAAGGGGTCACTTTGTGGGAAAGAACATGTTGTGGAGTACTTGCGGCAGTTCAGTGAAAATGTGTTACTTGGGGGCTCGATCCTACATTCCACCCCCATCTGACATCCCTATGTGGGTCTGGTAAGTCCAGAAGAAGGTCTCAAGAGTGGCTTGAGCTGGCCAGGGTCATTGAGTCAGTCTAGCTTTGAAATTTGATTGTACTCTCCAATATTTTGTCTGACCCCATTTGCAGAGGGTTGCCTGAGCATAGCATCCTTTGGGAACATGGGTATAGGCAGCAATGTACCCCTAAGAAGAGCAGGCTGCAGGACACACAGGGACATTAGGCAGATTTTACTGGAGAGGGATTTGGCCTGGCAAGAGGGAAAGGAAGAAGATTAGAGCCATGGGGGTAAAGGGGAGATAGCCATTTGGGTTACTCATCCATGTGTATTGTGGCAGCCTCTTCTGGCAGAGAAGGGCCATCTTCAGGAATCAGCAGGAACTCCAGAAGGTTGATGGCCAAGGTTTTTGAGATGCGTAAAGACAGGAGGCTAGTGGGGGTTACTGCATAGTGAGATGGTGTGAACAGTTTGAGGTGGGAGTTGTGAATCCAGTGTGGAATGCCCTCAAGTTTGGCAATGGAGGGGGTAGTCAAGATTACCCTAAATGGTCCCTTAGGAGGTGTGTGTGTGTGTGGGGGGAGAGCAGGACTATATCTCCTGGAGGTAGAGAACATGAGGCAGTAGGATTAGGTAGCAGCTGATCAGCATGTGCTCAGAGTGGATTTCTGAGATAGTGTAAACTGGGGTTCATAAGATGAGGTGGGATGGTGAGGGGCTGGTGAGCAAGAATAGGAGGGCTCATGGGCAGCCACACATCACCTCAAAGGGAGAAATGTTTAGGGGTTTCCTTGGTAGGGCCCTGACCCTGAGTAGGGCTAGAGGAAGGAGTTTAAGCCAGTGTAAATGTAACTCTAATAATAGTTTGGTCAAAATGGAATTTTGGGTTTGATTGGTCCATTCCACCTTTCCTGATGACTGAGGATGGTAGGGAATGTGAAAGTGCCAGGGGATATTTAGGGCCTTGGAAATAATTTGGGAGATTTGAGATATAAACTCTGGGCCATTATTAGTCTGTAGTGAGCCAGGCAACTCAAAATGGGGGATAATTTCTCTTATTAAGGTGTTAGTCACTGTTTGTACTCTTTTATTGATTGCAGGGAAGGCCTCTGTCCAGCCGGTGAAGGTGTCCTCCAGGACCAAGAGATATTTAAATCTTTTTATTGTAGGCATGTGGGTGAAGTCCATCTGCCAATCATATGAAGGCAGATGGCCTCGGGCTTGACAGATTGGGAAGGTGTGTGTTGGGGGGTGCTGGTGAAGGTTTAAGTTGAGATAGGACCTTTGGCAGATGTGACAAGAGGCAGAGAAGGTTGTTAGAAATTTTGAGTCCTCAAGGGAAGGGGGAATATAGGACTTAATGTATTCTTACAGAGCAGAGATGTTGGGGTGAAAGAGGTTATGTAGGTAAGTTAGTATGTCTTGAGTAGTTGGGGTCTGGGTTTGAGGTGAGGAAGAAAGTGTCAGAATGGGGGGCTTGGTGGGGGTTAGGATGACCTGCCTTGCTGCCTCCTTCATTGGCTTTGTTGTTTCCCTTGGCAGTTGTAGAACTGTCGTTTTGATGGGATATGCAATGAGTTATTCCTATTGCAGTGGGGAGGTGGAGACCTCAAGCAGGGTCATCATATAGGACACATTGACCTCTGAAGTGCCCTTGGTGGTAAGGAGTTCCCTCTCCTTCCATATGTCTGAGTGTGACAAGAGGATGTGGAAGTTGTGTAAATGTTTAGAGTGTATCCTTGAGCAAGAGTAAAGGCCCATGTGAGAGCAACAAGTTCCGCCTGTTGATTGGAGGTGTTGGGGGTTGGAGGCTTGTCCTCAATGATTTCATTAAGGGATGCTGTGGTGTATCTGGCCCTGCGGGTACCCTCATAAAGGAAAGAGCTCCCATCAGTAAACCATGTGTAGGTGGCCTGTGGCAGAGGCCCCTCTCGTATGTGGATAGGGTGAGGTAGAAGGTCCTCTAGGGTCTCTACACAGGAGTAGAGTGGAGGAGGAGAGTGTCCTGAAGGAGGAGGAAGAAGACTGGCCAGATAAATCAGTGGACAGGTTTGAAAAGTCAGTGTGGAGTCCTCTATAAGAGCAACTTGAAGGGAAAGAATCCTGGAAGAAGGAAGTGTTCAAACACCTTTGTAAGTGAGAAGTTCAGAGAGATGACGTGGAGAGAGAACTGTGATAGGAGATCCAAAGGTTAGTTTCTTTGATTCCCGTATGAGGAGTGCCATTGACGCTAAAGTTCTCAGGCAGGGGGCCCAGCCTTGGAGGGTTATATCTAGCTTTTCTGAAAGGTATGTGACTGGAGGGAAGGTCAGTCCCAATTGGTGCCCCAAGGCTCCCAGAGCATATCCATCCTTTTCTGTGATACACAAAGAGAATGGGCAAGGTCAGGAAGGCGGAGAGCAGGGGCTTGAAGGAGGGCTTGTTGAAGCTTATGGAAATGTGGTGCGATGGGACTTAGGAGGGTTTCAGAGAGGGGGCTGCATACAGCCCCATATAGAGGGTGAGCCCAAAGGGAGTAGTTGGGAATCCAAGAGTGAAGGAATTCTGCCATCCCTAAGAAAGAGATGATCTCCTCTTTTGTAGTGGGAGGTGGTAGGGAAGAAATTAAATTTTTTCTATCAGTGGTGATTGCCTTGTGGGTTGGTGAATGAGGAGGCCCAGGTAAGTGACCTGGGGGTAGATCACTGAACCTTTGAGGGGGAACCCCAATATCCTAGCATGGTGAACTAGGAAGTTGAGGAGGATGTTGGTATTAGTTAGAGTGATCTGTAGAGAGGGGCTGCAAAGAAGGAGGTCATCTACATATTGGATAAGTTTAGACTGAGGGAGTGAGAGGGAAGATAGATACCTAGAAAAGTCTTGGTCAAAGAATGAAGGCTATCTCTAAATCCTTGGGGGCAGAACAGTTCAAGTTAACTTGGTGGAGCTATGGGTGTCCAGGTCCGTCCCGGTAAAGGCAAAAATGTCTTGGGATTGAGGGTGTACAGGAATGGAGAAAAAGGCATCTTTTAGGTCCAGAACTGAGAAGTGGGTGGTGTCTGAGGGAGTAGTGGAAACGGAGGGTATATGGGTTGGGAACTAATGGGTGAATAGTAATAGGAATTATCACCCCATTGATGAGGTGAAGATCCTGCACAAGTCTGTAGGATTTGTTGGGTTTCTTCCATGCTAACATGGGCATGTTAAAGGGGGATTTTGTTTGGCATAGGAGGTCCTTTCAGAGACTCTGGAGGGAAAGTGGGTATTGGGATTATGTTGGGAAGTAGGTGTGGCCCTTGAGATATATTGTCAAAGGGGGGTGATGAGCAGCTATGGAGGAGTTTTTGATGTCCCAGACCAAGGGATTAACTTCCGATGCAAGTAAGGGATAGGAGGTCCATGCAATTTGCCTGAAGTACTAACAGGAGGGGGACCAAAGGCAAGCTGGTGTTGAGGTGTGACTCAGAAGCAAAGGTAATAGAAGCTCCTACTTTGGCTAGGAGATCTCTGCCTAAGAGGGGGACTGGGCAGTGGGGAATCACCAGAATGGAATGGGAAAGAGTAATGCCCTGGAACATGCAGTGACGTAAAAGGTTTTGCAGAGGCTGGTAAGTTGTCCCTTCTATCCCCATAACAGAGGAATGAGAAAGAGAAGTAGGTTCCCAAAACTCCTTTAGGACAGAGTATGTGGCTCCAGTGTCTAAGAGGAAATAGAACGGGCCTAGCTGCTACCACAATGGTTACACTGGGCTCCCAAGAAGTGATGGTGGTTGAATGTGGGGATCCTGGGCCTTCTCGGTCATCCATCAGCAGACCTAGAAGATCCACTTAAAAGGTGTCAGGGTGGGATGGCCTTGCACCTCTTGGTGTGTGAGAATAGTTGATGGCCCAATGTCTTCCTGATGGCATTCGGGACATGTACCAGGAGGCTTCTGGGGATTCCGGCATGCTCTGGTCCAGTGACCTGTTTGACCACATGTGAAGCAGGGGCCAGGGAGTACCCTGGCTGCTTTTTAGGGTGTGGGAGTATCTGAGTGCCAGTGGTTGGGGCAGGTTGAAAGGCCTTGGCCAGCATCTGATATATTTGTTTACATGCCTTTTCATCTGTCCTGTTACACACCTTAAAAGCCACCGCTAGGACCTCTGCCTGCAGAGTTGGGAACTCTCTTTCTAGGCAATTAAGTTTAGCCTTAATATCAGGGAAGCTTTGGGAGAAAAAGTAGGTCATTAGTAATTGTCTCTCATCTGGGGTTTTGGGGTCTACGTTTGTGTACTGTAGAAGAGTCTTTGTAAGGCAGTCCAAGAACATTGAGGGGTTTTTGTCCTGAATAAACTCTTGGAGTTTCTCATAGCTAATAGTCTTTTGGGCCGATTTTCTTAGTCCTGCCATAAGGCAGGTAATAAATTGGTCTCCCTCCAGCTGAATTATAATCCCAGTTAGGATCATGATCAGGGACTGCCTCAATGCCAATTGGGTGAGTGGAGTGGTTTGGTGGACCTTGTTGGCATAATTTCTGGCCTACTCCCAAACTCACCTACATTCCTCAGGTAGGAGAGTGTTGGATAGGACCATATGAGCGTGATGGAAGGTGAGGCCATATGATTGGGCTAGGTATTAAAACTCCTTAATGTAACCAGAAGCATTGGAGGTGAAGGACCCTAGCCTCTTTTCAAGTTGGGAGAGGTCACTGAGGGAGAAAGGGACGTGTACCCTGACAACTCCCTTCACCTTGCTACTTTGTGAAGGGGAAGTAGGGGTGCAGGCTGGTTAGAGGGAGCTGTGGAAGAGCAAGTAGTGGGTGGACTGAAAGTAGGTGAGGGAGGTCCTGGAGGGGTCTGAGCAGAAAGTTGAGTTCGGTGGGGAGGGGGCTCATCAGCAGAGTCAAAATCTGGGTTTTCAGGAGTGTCTTGGGGTCAAGGGGTCTTAAGGGCTAGTAGAACCTGGGCCAGAGAGCAAGAGGAGCAGAGGGATTTCTTGGAACAGGGGAAGGAGAAGGCCTGAACATAGGGTTTCTTTCCATTTCCCTGAGCACTCAGGAAAGTTCACAATGTTGGGATCTAGAGTGCCATTAAGCAGCCATTTGGAGTCATTGTCTAAGGCATAGAGGGGCCAAATTTGATTGCATAGATGAGCTAATTTTTGTACCTTCAATTCAGGAATAAGGCTGAGTGAGTCCAAATTTGCCAGGAGGTAACCCAAAGGGGTGTCTGAGGGGCTGGCAGAGGTGGCTGCATCCATGGCAAAAGAAAGAGTTGGTAGGGAGAAGCAGAGGTGTCCCTCTGTGTTTTCTTATACCAAATGAGAAGAAGCTAACCATTTTGGGAGTCATCACTGCCTCAGGATGATAGCTGGGGCTACGACCATAGGGGTTCTCAGTGCCTGGCACCTGGGCTTTGAGCCGGAGGAGTGATGGAGACCCATAGAGAAGAATCTTTTACTGGGGTGAGGCCCTCTGCACTCATGGACTCGGTTGACAGTGAGTGTCAACCGTGGTTCTGAAAGCCATGGTTGGGGGTTCCCCCTGGCCAAACAAGGAACCCTGGGAGTGCCAGATGTTCAACAGTCTCTTCCTGGGACTTGCAGGCCATTTGAGTTGATCGAAGGCAGGGGAGCTTACCTGAATCAGCCGGTGGTGGATGAGAAGTCGAGTGCTGTGTGAAATGGAAGGTGAGTTTGCAGTGAGGGTGGGCTTAGGATGGAGTATAGGAGCCCAAGGCCGCTCAGATCCCCAAAGGGAGAGCAAGATGGGTGGGAGAGCCTATTTGAGTCATGGCGCAATGAGAGGACATGCGCAAAGTCTGAACAGAGTCCAAGCACCACACCACCCACTGGAAACTCACATAGGACATTGTCAGTAGCACACAGGTTAGCCATCAAGGCTGTCCCCTCAGGGAGAGCAGCAAGGTGTCAGTTCTTACAGAGCAGTTCTATAGCCTGCAGTAGGAATTTTTATGCCTGCTTACGGGTTGCATCATGGGCTGGGGTAATGCTGATCCCTTAGTAGTAGTCATGTTTTACAGGAAGCTAAGCTGCAGTGGCTCTGAATTGAGACTTAGGGGACCCCTAGGTAAAATGTCTTCTGACTCAAAATGGTGAATCTGATGCCCATAACAGATTTCATTTATCTGCAGAAGCAGCAAACTGAACCCTGTTCTCAAACTCCAAATTTAATCCAGTAGGCAAGTGCCATGCCCACCACTATTCCCCTCAGTGCTTGACATGGTTCCACTGGGAATAATGAAGATTCTTGCAAGGTCTAATCTTCTGGGATATGTGGATGTGGCATGCTCCTTCTTGTTTTTGTATTATTTCTTATTGTATGTTTACATTTAAAGATTTTGGTAAAAAAATCAGACATTAAGTGATTTGGAACATAAAAATAACACTGCTCAAGCCTTAATTGATTTTATGTTAATATTACCTTAAGCAAACAGAAAAATGTTGTAGGTCAGATCAACAAGTGTTATTGTCCACTTCTCTCAGCTCAATGCAGCCAGACTGCCTGTCTGCTTTAGCCCAATCCAGGATGTGCCCCCCTCTTAGTGAAACTGTTTTCACCATTCAGGGACCACAGTGGATTGCATATAAGATTGATGGGAAGCTGTGTCTTGGGTGTCATTTAACTATTAACAAAAGGAAGTTCCAGTTTATATACTACAGACAGGTCAAAAGGTATTTATGCTGTATATCAGCCTCCCAGAAATGTCTAAAGTACAGCTGTTATCCTTGACATAACTTTAAATCATGATGTGTTAAACCTATAAGGATATTCTCGGCTCTTATCGTTCCTAGTAAGATGAAAACCAGAACCAGTTAATGGTTTAGTGATGTTTTGTTTAGAAAAGTAGAACTTGATTTGTTTTGATTATACTTATGTCCATCACATTCCCTTAGAGTTTTACCACCTCCCCTTCTATGTAAGCTCAAAAGAATATACTCAAGCTGAATGTATAGATATATATAGATTGTGTGTGAAACAGCTGAACTTAGAACTTAGACATGTAACAGTAAATTTAAAACTAAGCCTCAGATCTTCAAGTCTGTTGAAGATCTGCTTCATTCTTCTCATCGCCAATGCCTTCCCCTCATCAAGCTATGCCACGACCCCTGCTAAGGCTGGACCTCTGCAGGCAAGGAGTGGCTGGAAAGCAGGGTAGAGGCCAGTTCCTCTTTGCCCATTTCTCTATAGACCAGGTAGCTTTCATGGGATTTTCTTTTTTCTCCTCTATCTCAGGACTGGTGTCCCTGACTCACAGCAGGATGATTTGCAGCTGCCTGGGACCAGGCCGAGAATTAGTACTCAGACTGTTATCACTGGGTTAAAAAGAAAAAAAAAATTTTTTTTTTAAATCCTTCTTTGCTGTCCTGCTATACACAAACATTAGGAGCATCTTTTTGCATTCAATTTAGTTTTTGCCTTTAAGACTCATTATGTAATTGCATGCATTCCTATACATAGAGAATCTCACTTATTTTATTTCTGACAGACCAATTCCCACCTGCAAGATTGTACAATAATTCAGAAAACCATTCAAAGACCAGATTGTTACAGTAAAACGTCATTTTTTCTTAGAGATATTTACATCTGTAGGTGGCCCATTCAGTGAAGATCTTTCCCAAGGTACAATCTATAGGATCAACCAGTATTGCCCATTTTTTAAGGGACCAGAAATGAATGAAAACTGAAAACAGAGATAGATAGAATCCCCAAACCATGGCTAGTGGATGGAATCTTTTAAAACAGATCAGATAAGGAGAAATTCCCCCCAAGTTCCCAACTCCTGTCTTCTATACTAGTGGTGCCACAGATATTCCCATGGAAAGGTGTTATAGCAACAGAAAACAGATTAAATTATTGTGGTCCCCAGGGGGATTCTCTAGCGCCATCGGGAGAGTCGGCCCCACCATAATCCCTTCCCTCCCTACCCACCAAAATTCCTTTCCCTTCCTGTAGCCCACCCAAATTCCTTTCCATTCCTGTAGAATCCCTCCCCTCCCTATAGACCTACCCTTATCCCTTCCCATGCCCCATAAATGCTGCCGACAAAGAACTAATGTGCGATTGCTCGGCACATCGCTTTTAGGTGTAAGGGTGATCGTCGCTGGGCAGCTTAAAAAATAAAGGCTTCTTTTGGCTTGGATGATCTTATTTTCATTGGATAAAACATTGGGAGGTCCCACTGAGATTTGATTTCTCTAAGCACTCACACCTAAATTTGTCTCCTCCTATGATGGTTGCCTGGGAGCCCTATCCAGAGTAGAGGGGAGCTCCTAAGAGTCATGCCTCAGCCTCACTCTTGGGGGGACTCCAGCCCATCTTCAGGACACTCTTCTGGATGAAGCCACCTGGTATCCTGTCTGTTTCTGGAGCCAGCTCTCTGGGGAACATGGTCAGACTGGACGCAGCCACTTACACCAGTCCCAGGTCAGGGTGAGACGTTGCTCCTGTCCACTGGAAGGCCTCTTCATGAGGTCTAATCTGTCTGGTGGGCCCCTCATGGGCCCAGTCTGGTAGGCCACATGGGGCCTAATCTGGTCAGCCATTTTCTGTTTGTATTTGTCTTATCAGTCTGGTTCATGGCCATTTGTGTTTTCTGTGTTTTGGCTTTTCTTTCTATGTAGCATCTCTCTCCAGGACAATCTACTATGGGACAGAATCAGTCAACTGAGTTCTCCAATTGTAAGAGTCGCTCAGGCTAAAGGACATGAAAGAGTTAAATGGTAGGAGAGGGTTAACTAAAAGCCAGAAAATGGCCCAGAAAAGATAATGAGACCCCCACCAGCATCTTGTTGTAATTCTGTGACTAAGACAGATAAGGGGAACTGAGCTTGGGAGCTAACCTTGTGTAAACATCACCAGGTTGTTAGTGAAACCATAAATTGCTCAGCTAACCTTGTGTAAACATCACCAAATTGCTAGTAAATCCATAAGCTGTGAATCCATAAGTTGTAAATCCATAAGTTGTTCACCCAAGGAAACTGCCCATTTGCTTATTGTTATAAAAAGCTTGCCGTACTTTGGCTCAGGGCTCTCTGCCTCCGTCCTGCTGTTAGGACATGTATGGAGCCCCAAGCATGCTTGGACAATAAACCCTGTGTGTGTTGCATGAGAAGGTCTCTTGGAGTCTTCCTTCGCGGGCGGTAGGTGTCTCGACCCTAACACAATGTTCTAACTTATTTTTTAGATAATTTTCAGGACTTCCAAGAATGTGCTGCTGACTACAGAGCTTCTGTTAATGGATGTAACTTAAGAAAGTTTTGTAAATCAGAATGGCCCACTTTCGACGTTGATTGGCACCCTCAGGGGTTTGGCCGGCAAAATCATCCAGACCAGGTGCCTTAACATGCTAACTGATAAGCCAAAATGGCTTAAGCATTGCCTTTCAGATTCCAAATCCTCTAGTTCGGGAACTAGGAGCTGCACCGGTTTGATGACAAAGGCCTGACCAGACTTAAATGCAGCTTGCACTGCTGCCAATCCCTCATGACTCAGGTAACTCTGCCAAAAGCCATTTCCAAATCCAGGAGCCAAGGGAGGGGGAAGGTGGCTCGGGGCTGCCTGGCACCTGCCCTCTCACCCTCTTGCTCTCCCATGGGGCAAAGGGAGAAGGAACCAGGTTCAACCCCCGCCCCCAGTGTTACAGCACCCCCACAGCGAATTGTTTTACAATATGTAAATGACATGTGCCTCCCCCTAGGAGGAATAACAAAAGCCCTTTACAGAGCTCTTAAGCATTCAAACCCTGTCCTGATAAAAATGGTTAAAATGCCTGGAGACATCAGGTTTCTGCTGGAACCAAATATCACGTAGAACTTATATTGAAATTATAATAGAGGAAGCAAAAAGCCCAGTAGGAGACCAATTTCCAACCCAAGGGAAAAAAACAAAAAACAAAAGAGTGTTTTATTTGAGAATAACTAACAGCCGGCTGAGTACTTGTTGAGCTCATAACTTTTGGTCAGTCCTATTTTATATTTAACTTAGATTTTTGAACATCTTATTACATTGCAGTGGAGATAAAAACCTACAAGGCCTTTGTTTAAGCGTATATTGTGTCCAAAATTCATGTACATGATATTAGATTGACATAGAGAATGCTCAAAGAAAAATATGGATCCAGATATATTTGATTCACATGATTAAAAAGGTTCAATTTAAATTTGGTAAATAACTGAAGGTAAAATATATCTAACCTCACAAGTCTCTAGGTGGTCAATTAATAAAATGTTGATGTCTATAAAATGTGTAATATCAATTGTTGTTTTAGGACTTTTCCACAAGAAAGAGATGGCAAATAATATTCAAAATACTTGTCTGATCTTGGTTATTACAGTAAAATAAGTAAATTAGACTTAATATATTACACCTTCTCTTAACATTTTGTCTGGGGGTTTTATTCTTTAGAGCAATTAGTCTTAAAAATTGGGGTTTATACAATTCTGGTTAAATAACTGTCAAATTATTGTACTATGTTACAGAGTCTAAATTTTTTCTTAAAAAACTGAATTTGGTTAGCATCAAGATAATTGTGCTGTTGCTCTTCTTTATATATCAATGTGTCCAGGTACACAAGTATTTAGAGCAGAGAATTTGTCAAGTTGCTCTTCTCCAAATTAAACTTATCTGTGTTGGTAATTTCAAACTTATAGGAATGGCAAATTTTATTGGGGATTTACTTTTATCATTTAATGTTCTGTAACAGAACCTGCTATCAATAGGGTATTATTGTCATCTTTGTCGCCCGCAACAAAGACGCGATCCCAGGAATGTGTATTCAGCTCTTTATCTTGTGCGCCCATTTCTTTCTCTTTTCCTCCCTCTCCCGTTTCTTCCCTCTTCTTCTTCCCTTTCCCCCCCTTAGCGTCTCAAAGTCTCCGTCCATCCGTGTGTGTCTGTGTCATTGTCTGTGTCTGTCTCTCTCTCTCTCTCCCTTTCTCTCTCTTATACCCTCAGTTGACCAATCACAGAATTTCCACGTGAAGCATGCATGGGCAAGCATAGACAAAGGCTTAAAGCATGAACCGGACACACGTGTGGCCAGTTTACAACCAACCAATAGGAATAACTTTTGCAAAGATACACCTGTTTACTCCGTGGCAACAGCAAAACTGGCATACCGCCAGGCGCCATCTTAGCATAGAGCCGGGGGTACCTGGAATACCCCAACAGGGTATATGTAAATTTGTAACTTTTTACACTGAGATCAAAATTTAATTGCAAATGTATTTAAAGTTAGTGAGAGCCTGATTTATTTAAAGGTTAATATCGTGAATCATAAGAGCATTTGATCACTTTGCCACACAAAAGGAAAGTTAGAACCCCTCAGCCTTTCCTTGATTTGTTGTAAATGTAACCTATTGTATTAGCAACTATTCACATAGACTCAGGAAACAATACATGTAAACTGTGTAAAATGATGTTCTAAGAGGAGGCAAAAATAACTTCAAACCTGGAACACTCTACCTAAGACTGTAAAAGGCCCTGCCTTACCTGAAATAAGGGTCTGCCTCCGGCCCTCCTACAAGTCAGAATGTTTCCAAAATAAGTCAGCTTTCAGCTCATTTAGTTAAATTCAAAAGGTTGTTTTTTGTTGTAGAATTACTGTGATATCAAATAGGAAATATAATACATAACTCAGGAAGGATCTAGGATGACTATTACAAAAACTAGACATGTTTTTACTGTTGTTAATTCTATTTTGTATTTTCCTTGTGTTATAGACATTGAAATTAAAGCCCAGTACTCTTACTTTGTAACTGGTGGAATTGGCTTGCTGGATATTTAAGATCAAACTTAAAGATTGAGATTAAAACAAAGGGGCCAAAAAGACCAGTTTTGGCTCTTGCCCTCAGAGTCAACCTGCATCCAGGTTATGAGAGAGCTTCTCTAAGGAGCTTTGCAACTCTGGGTCAACACTGCTGCCTTTGTTGCTGCCAGAACTCAAAGTTTTTGTCCATGCAGACAGTAGGCAAAAGACACCGCCTGGTTTCTATGGAGCACAGAGGGCATCACTGTGTCCAGAGCCAAGGAAATACCAGCTGCCATCCACCTCCAGATTGTAGGAACTGCCACAGCCAGAGCACAGGAGCCATTGGGGCCCGGATGCCACTGCCACCAGAGCTCGGAGCCATTCAGGACAGAACCCAATCTGAGTGAATGCTTCTCAAGGCTTGGCTGTGGTCTCCATTGAAGGGTCATGGAAAATAATGTTACTGTAAAGTAACTCCCCAAGAAAATGGAGGGACGGTGTGGCTGAGAAGTGGGAAAGGAAACTGGCCAACCATTAAACCTCTCCCAGTGCATTCCTGATAACAATG
Organism: Glaucomys volans; assembly: GCA_020662805.1. NCBI lineage: Eukaryota > Metazoa > Chordata > Mammalia > Rodentia > Sciuridae > Glaucomys > Glaucomys volans. Next base: position 47,066 of record JAJEJO010049034.1, on the reverse strand, counting down.
GGCTATGGGGGAAAGAGGCAGATGCTGAATGCTGGGCCCTAAACCATGGCCTTCCCCCATGGCTAATCAGTCCTAAACAGAAGCACAGCTAACACCAATGGGCAAGATTTGAGTACTCATCCCTGGGAGCTGAACTCTTATCTCCCCAGACAACGAGTTTCAACCTTTTGCAACTGCTTTCCTAAACTAAGGTTATAATCTGTTCAACTAGGCCCCAACTGTCAAGACTTTTCCCAATGATGACATCATTGTACCCTATAAAACCAAAGTCTCCTCTGTAACTGATGGCCATTTTCCATCAGGAAAGTGGACCCGAATGGAGCCATTTTCCCTTCTGGAAAGTGGGCCCAAATGACACCTGAGTCTGCGAAGGAATAAAGGCTTCTCTGAATCCGTCGAGGTCTGCCTCCTGTTTTCTTTTTTGTGCTTACACCCATGGCTAAGTGGGCAGGAGGAAGTCATTGCTGCTCTCACCACGTGATAACCCATGAATTCCAGGCTTGTCCCCCAGAGTTGGAGACACAGCAGAGATTGCTGAGAACAAGGAGGTGCAACAGTGGGCCAGACAGCTCAGTCCCTAACTTCTTGGGGCTGATGGTAGTGAGCAGGGACCAGCTTCTCTTTGCCATGAATGGAAGCAAAGAGCTGTCAGCTGTCCACAAGGCAGAAGCCACTGCCTCGGAGCTGCTAGAATCCAGGAGGAGCACTGCTGCCTGCCCCAGAATGCAGAGGCTGCTGGAATGAAGGAGCTGCTGAAATGCAGGATCTGCCACCACCCAAGCACAGGAACAAAGCTAAGAAGCTACTCTCAAATGCCCCACAAGTGACCCCTGTGAGAACTCAGCTGACTCTTAAGAGACAGGAACAAATCAATTTGACCTGCTTGATCTTAAACACCCAGCAAAACCAAACCATAGATATTCTTGGGCATTTAAAAGAAACAATAGTTTAATGTAACTTAAGATGTACTTGTGTTAGTCCCTAGAATAGGACTGGAGGCTACAAAAGAGAGATTCTTAGGCAAATGTACCTGATAACTAAAGTTCCCAAATAAAGGCCTCAATCTCTCCACCTTTTGATAGGCCTTGTTATGAGAACAACTTCTCAGTTTTTCCACCTGGTGAGAGATTGACTTCTACCATGTCATGATATTCTGTATTAATCTCATTTTGGTACTTATGTCATTTTGTTTCTCTCTCATAGAAACAAAATGACTTTACAACCTGCTCTTCCCAAGCAGACTTCTGCCCCTCATTGACCAGATTTCTAAAAGGAACTTCAAACTGCTTCCCCAGACTCCACCCCCTTCCAGCTCAAAGCAGAAAGAGCGGTCACCAACCCCTCTCCTTACAGCAGTAAAAAGTTCCTAATTAAGGACAGGCAGTTAGTGTAGAAATCTGGTCAAATTGAGGAATGGAAGCCATCAGAATCTGGGAAATTGGAGACTGAAAAATAACTAGTTTCCTAAACAAGGATTTGTTAATGTGGATAAGACCAGTGGGGAATGTTAGAGCAACAGAAAACAGATTAAATTGTTGTGCTCCCCAAGGGGATTCTCCAGTACTATCTGGAGAGTCAGCCCCACCCTAATTCCTTCCCTCCCTATAGACACACCCAAATTCCTTTCCCTTCCTGTAGCCCAACCAAATTCCTTTCCATTCCAGTAGAATCCCTCCCCTCCTTATAGACCCACCCTAATCCCATCCCACACCCCATAAATGCTGGTGACAAAGAACTAATGCACGATTGCCCGGCACCCCGCTTTTAGGTGTAAGGGTGATCATCGCTGGCCAGCTTGAAAAATAAAGACTTCTTTTGGCTTTACATGATCGGCTTGGATGATCTTATCTTCATCGGGTACAACAAAGGAACCAGATGTTCCCACAAAGGGGAACCAGATGTGTGGAATCTAGGGCCTTTGTGTGCACACCAGGGGAGCTTACTAAATATCCAAGGTGTCACAAATTTACTACATTGTGTCCTTTTTCTCAAGTAGACTAAGAAGGAGCAATCCTTACAGTGTAAGGAAGGAAGGCGGGATTTCCCTGAAGCAAAGGAGGCTATGGCAACTGATGGGAGTCTCTTGGTCCCTCCCTTTATTTACAGGAACAGCTCCTCTGATTTGACAAAAGGCACACTTGCCCATCTCCTAAATTTCCAGTAGTTAACTTTCAAAAACTTCACTCCATCCTCAGCATGGAAGTGCAGTTGCTTGGAGTGCCAGGCCTGCCCAAGAAACTTGGAGCAGGGGCTGCTCTGGGGTCCCACCTGGAGTACCAAATTTGTAACCAAAACCCCTGTCCTTGTCCCCCATGCTAATTAATAATGAGGATACAGTTTTGAGAACAAAGAAAAAAATTTTATTACTTTGCTAGGAAAGGGGAAGCACAGGGGACTCCTGTCCCAGAGGATGTGATTCTGCCCTTCAGGAGGAACAGGGGGATTTTAAGGGAGCTCTTCAAAGCTGCATTCCAGGTGTGCCCTGATGGGGCTCCCAGGACACCCTGATGGTGTGATAGCATTCACTTTTTAATTTGTGAGATATTCACTTCCTAGATCCTCTGGCAGATATCTCCTTCCTGTGGACCAGAGATAACTCTGGGTAATCTTGTTCCCCAACTCCAGGTAAGGGAGGGGAAGAGGGAGAAGAGGAAGAGGAGGTCTCCTGGAGCTGTCTGCCCTGGAGCGGAAGGAGTCGCTGGCTCCAGTGGGGAGTTTGGGCCCTTCGGCGCTATTTTACAGCTTCCCTGGCAGAGAGTGACCACCTGCCACCGACTGAGCCCCCAACGAGGAGCTCAGGCCTGCCTGGGCTCTCAAGCCCAGTGTCTCCATCACTGAGCACAGTTTTTTGCACCCACCCCAACTTGGTCTTGTGCTCAGTTCCACACCCTGGCCCGGGGTCTAGCACCTTGCTGTATCTGGTTGTCTATCAACACCAGGCTGCCTCTTCCCAGAGCATTGTTCATTCCCAACCTGGAGGTAGTGGGACAGCAGCTTTCTTGGGTCACTGCTTGATCAAGCACCTCTCAAACATCAGGTGAGTTACTGGAAATCTGCAGGGACATTTTAAGTCTTCACAGGGAAATTGCAATCCCTCTGATTTGCACTACTAGAGGGGAAGATACACGAGCACCATGAGAAAACACAGGAAGAAAGTGTCCCAAACAAACCTAGATGATATATCAAGAGAACCCAAAGACAGCATGGTAGAAGGAATGACAGAAAGGGAGTTCAGAATGTTCATAATTAAAATGATCCGAGAAGAGAATGATATGACGAGAGAGCAGATTCAGGCTATGAATAATCAGCTAATAGAGCAATTGCAGGAAGCAAAAAATCATTTCAATAAAGAGATAGCAGTTCTGAGAAAAAAACAAACAGAAATCCTTGAAGGAAACAAGGAAATGAAGGAAACAATAAACCAAATGAAAAACTCAATAGAAAGCATAATTAACAGAATAGATCATTTGGAAGACAAAACCTCAGAAAATGAAGACAAAATATTTAATCTTGAAAACAAAGTTGAACAAACAGAGAAGATGGTTAGGAATCATGAATGAAACCTCCAAGAAATATGGGACATCATGAAAACACCAAATTTAAGAGTTATTGGGATTGAGGAAGGCACAGAGATACAAACCAAGAGTATGAATAATCTGTTCAATGAAATAATATCAGAAAATTTCCCAAATATGATGAATGAGATGGAAAATCAATTACAAGAGGCTTACAGGACACCAAATGCACAGAATTACAACAGATTCACACCAAGGCATATTATAATGAAAATACCTAACATACAAAACAAAGATAGAATTTTAAAGGCGGCGAGAGAAAAGAATCAGATTACCTACAGGGGGAAACCGATACGTATATCAGCAGATTTCTCAGCCCAGACCCTAAAAGCAAGAAGGGCCTGCAACAACATATTTCAAGCTCTGAAAGAAAACGGATGCCAACCAAGAATCTTATACTCCAGCAAAACTTACCTTCAGATTTGATGATGAAATAAAATCCTTCCATGATAAACAAAAGCTTAAAAAATTCACAAAGAGAAAGCCTGCCCTACAGAATATTCTCAACAAAATATTCGAAGAGGAAGAAAAGAAAAACAACAATCTCAGTCAACATGGGGAGGAATTACCCTAAAGAAAGAGTCAATCAAAGGAGAAACAAAGTTAAGCTAAAAACCCCAAAAAAGCTAAAATGGCAGGAAATACAAGTCATATCTCAATAATAACCCTGAATGTAAATGGCCTAAACTCATCAATCAAAAGACATGGACTGGCAGATTGGATTAAAAAGAAAGACCCAACAATATGCTGCCTTCAAGAGACTCATCTCATAGAAAAACATGCCCACAGACTAAAGGTGAAAGGTTGGGAAAAAACATACCATGCACATGGACTGAGTAAAAAGCAGGAGTTTCCATCCTCATTTCAGATAAAGCAGACTTCAAGCCAAGGTTAGTCAGAAGGGATAAAGAAGGACATTTCATACTGCTTAAAGGAAGCATAAATCAGCAAGACATAACAATCATAAATATTTATGCACCAAACAATGGTGCATCTATGTATGTCAATCAGATCCTTCTCAATTTCAGGAATCAAGTAGACCAAAACACAATACTGGGGGACTTTAACACTCCTCTCTCACCGTTGGACAGATCTTCCAAGCAAAAATTGAACAAAGAAACCATAGGACTCAATGACACAATCACTAATTTGGACTTAACAGACATATATAGAATATTCCATCCATCAAAAAGCGAATACACTTTCTTCTCAGCAGCTCATGGTTCCTTCTCTAAAATAGACCATATGTTATGCCACGAAGCTACTCTTAGCAAATACAAAAACATAGATACTACCTTGTATACTATCAGATAATAATGGAATGAAATTAGATATCAATGATAAAGTTAAAAACAGAAACTACTCCAAGACCTGGAGATTAAATAATATGCTATTGAATGATGCATGGATAACAGAGGACAGGGGAAATTAAAAGATTCTTAGAGGTCAATGAGAACAAAGATACAACATATCAAAATATCTGGGACACTATGAGAGCAGTGCTAAGAGGAAATTCATTGCATGGAGTGCATTTAATAAAAGAATGAAAAGTCAACAAATAAATTATCTCACATTATAGCTTAAAGCCCTAGAAAAAGAGGAACAGATCATCACCCAAAGTAGCAGAAGACATGAAATAATCAAAATCAGAGCTAAAATCAATAAAATTGAAACAAAAGAAACAATTCAAAAAATTGACAAAACAAAAAGCTGGTTCTTTGAAAAAATAAACAAAATTGATAAACCCTTAGCCATGCTAATGAAGAGAAGGAGAGAGAAACTCCAAATTACTAAAATTCGTGATAGAAATGGAAATATTACAACAGACACAATTGGAATACAAAACATAATAAGCAGCTACTTTGAAAATTTATACTCCAACAAAATAGAAAACCTGGAAGACATCAGCAGGTTCCTAGAGGCATATGAGCCACCCAAACTGAATCTGGAGTACATGCACAACTTAAATAGGTCAATTTCAAGCAATGAAATAGAAGAAGTCATCAAAAGCCTACCAACAAAGAAAAGTCCAGGACCAGATGGATTCACAGCCGAGTTCTACAAGATCTTCAATGAAGAGCTCATTCCAATACTCCTCAAAGTATTTCATGAAATAGAGGAGGAGGGAACCCTTCCAAACTCATTCTATGAAACTAATATCACCCTGATACCAAAACCAGAGAGAAGGACACATTGAGGAAAGAAAATTTCAGACCCATATCTCTAATGAACATAGATGCAAAAATTCTTAACAAAATTTTAGCGAATCGCATACAAAAGCATATTAAAAAGATAGTGCACCATGATCAAGTGGGTTTCATCCCAGGGATGCAAGGTTGGTTCAACATCTGGAAATCAATCAATGTAATTCACCACATCAACAGACTTAAAGTCAAGAACCACATGATTATGTCAATAGATACAGAGAAAGCATCTGATAAAATACAGCACCCCTTCATGCTCAAAACACTAGGAAAAATAGTGATAGTGGGGACATTCCTTAACATTGTAAAGGCTATCTATGCTAAACCCACAGCTAACATCATTCTAAATGGAGAAAAATTGAAAGCATTCCCCCTGAGAACTGGAACAAGGCAGGGGTGCCCTCTTTCACCACTACTATTCAACAATGTTCTTGAAACTCTAGCCAGAGCAATTAGACAGACCAAAGAAATTAGAAGAATACGAATAGGAAAAAAAGAACTCAAACTATCCCTATTTGCTGATGACATGATTCTCTATTTAGAAGACCCTAAGAATTCCACCAGAAAACTTCTGCAACTCATAAATGAATTCCGTAAAGTAGCAGGATATACAATTAATGCTCATAAATCTAATGCATTTTTATTCATAAGTGATGCATCCTCTGAGAAAGAAATTAGGAAAACTACCACATTCACAATAACCTCAAATAAAATAAAATACTTGGGAATCAATCTAACAAAAGAAGTGAAAGACCTCTACAATGAGAACTACAGAACACTAAAGAAAGAAGTTAAAGAGAATCTGAGAAGATGGAAAGATCTCCCATGTTCTTGGATAGGCAGAATTAATATTGTCAAAATGGCCATACTTCCAAAAGTGCTAAACAAATTCAATGCAATTTCAATTAAAATCCCAATGATGGACCTCATAGAAATAGAGCAAACAATCATGAAATTCATTTGGAGGAATAAGAGGCCCAGAATAGCTAAAGCAGTTCTTAGCAAGAAGAGCGAAGCAGGGGGTAACAGACACTTTACAGAAGAAGATCTACAAGCAATCAACAGATATATGAAAAAATGTTCAACATCCCTAGTAATAAGAGAAATGCAAATCAAAACCACCTTAAGATTTCATCTTACCCCAATTAGATTGTCTTTTATTAAGAATACAGGCAACAACAGGTGTTGGCAAGTATGTGGGGAAAAGGGTACACTCATACATTGCTGGTGGGAGTGCAAGTTGGTGCAGCCACTCTGGAAAGCAGTGTGGAGATTTCTTAGAAAACTTGGAAAGGATCCACCATTTGACCCAGCTATACCACTCCTTGGCCTATACCCAAATGACTTAAAATCAGATTACTACAGTGATGCAGGCACATCAATGTTCATAGCTGCTCAATTTACAATAGCTAGATTGTGGAACCAACCTAGATGTTGGTTCAATAGATGAATGGATAAAGAAACTGTGGTATATATACACAATGGAATATTATTCAGCCATAAAGAAGAATAAAATTATGGCATTTGTAGGTAAATGGATGATGTTGGAGACTGTTATGCTAAGTGAGATCAGCCAATCCCCAAAATCCAAAGGCCGAATAATCTCTCTGATAAATGAATGATGATGCATAATGTGGGGGGTGGGGGAGGGTGGCAAAAATGGAGGAAGGATAGATAGCATAGAGAGAAGGGAGGGGTCGGGTTGGGGTGGGGTGGTAAGAATAATAACAGTATGTGTGACAGACATCATTGCCCTGTGTATGTATGAATGTACAGATGGTGTGACTCTACTTTGTGTGCATCCAGAGAAACAATAGCTGTACTCCATTTGTGTTCAGTGAATCAATAAGCAAATTAAAAAAAAAAAAAAGAGGAAGAGGAACACATGTTCCTTTAAAAATAAGCCTCAGAGCTTCAAAAGTTGAAGTGGACCACTGTTACAATATCACATAACACAAAGATACTAATGTCTACTCCATGGTTTTATTATACAAAATCACTGCAAGTTGTAAAATAACGACTTGCTGATCATGGTGGCAATGCTGATATAGATACATGATAAAATCTTTTATTATAAATAGTTCCAATGTTGACCTTTTCCTATTGAAAAGCAAAGTCAAAATTACCATTGTTTTAGGAACATTAAATGACTCTAAAACACAATAAACTTGGAAGGGTTATTGAAAATAATATTCCTGCCAAATAGCCCCCAAAGAAAAATGGAGAGAGGTGCCGCTGAGGAGGAGGGAGGGAAAACTAGCCAAGGAATAATGGGCTCTGGGGGAAAGGGGAGGATACTGGATGCCGGGCCCTAAACCATGATCCTCCCACTTGGCAAATCAGTCCTAAACAGAAGCACAGCAAATACCAACGGTCAAGATTTGAGTACTCATCCCTCAGGATCTGGATTCTTATCTTCCCAGACAACACTGAGTTTCAACCTTTTACACCTAACCATCCTAAATTAAAGTTTTCACCTGTTCAACTAGCCCCTGATGGCCAAAACTGCCGTACATGGCTTCCAATGATTACATCATTGTACCCTATAAAACCAAGGTCCCCTCTGTAACTGACGGTCATTTTCCCATCTGGAAAGTGTACCCTGATGGCACCTGAGTCCGTGAAGGAGTAAAGGCTTCTCTGAATCCCTGAGGTCTGCTTCCCATATTTTTGCTCTTACAAACTCTTTTTTGTTTTTCTTTTGATAGTGATGGGATTAACCCCAGGGCCTTGTACATGCTAGGCAAGCATTCTACTACTGAGTTACATCCCCAACCCTCAAAATAAACTTGTGATAGCATTTGCATTATGTTTAAGAGCCCAGAGTAATAAAAATGTAAGCCTCATCTTTCTTTTATGTAGATTATTATAAAAGGATTATAGCCATATTTCAAATGAATATTTACAAGGTAAGTAATGATTTAAGAATGCTCAATGTAAGGCCTCATGAAGCTTTAAGAATTAAATATAATATTATAAATCACTAGTTAACAAGAACATTTTATGAGCAGTACACTGACATTTCAGGAATGCAGAGAAATTTTAAAAGCAGAAAACCCAGGACTAAATACTTCACTAAGAACTTCTATTACTCACTTAATAGAAGACTTACATAGAAAAGGCTAATGTATTTAGGTACAATGCCAATTCAGTGTGTGTGACAAAAACACAAAATGATTAACAATTCAAATTTTTCAGGTCTCTAATACTAGACATTTTTTAACCATATTTTGGCCACTTCTTCAACAGAAGCCAATTCTTCATTGTGAGCCAGACTCAGTGAATATATCAGCATTTCTCCCAGGACTGGTTTTCTAACGAGTCAGGGAAGAGACCTTAGGATATATGGGTGAGCCTTCAGTGTTCAAGGGGCATGGGCAGAAAAAGGACTGCAACAGGCAGTTAGCTCATACTGGCCATTCCAGACCTTTCTGCTTTAAATACTTTACTAGCTGTGGATAGAGCTGGGAAGGTTTCTAGGGGGCCACTGCAAGAGAAAACTTTACTCTATGCTGTTCATTTATCTAGGATTTAACTTACCTGTGTTAACATTATCCCTTTATCAGCACAAGTAATTGAGTTGGTTATGTTATTTCAAGAAGTTGCACAAAACCAAGATGCACAAGGAGGAATGCAAGCTCTCAATATTGGATTATATAATGAAATGATGCCTTTGCAATGTTTATGGCTTATAATGTCATTACAATAAAGGGGAAACTATAATATGAAGCTGCAATTATTTACTGCCCCCATTCTTTTGCTGCAGCTATTCCTCCCCCTCCCATCCTACAACGCAGCTCGTTCACGCGCAAACATCCTTAGTAGCCATTGGCTTTATCCACTCTTCCACCTGGAAGCATCCTTGGCAGCTATTTGCCTGATTGTTGTCAACTTCTGAAAGCTACACCACTTAAAAGAGGCTTCCCCACCATCTTTTTTCTCCTTTTTCCTCCCAGCCCTGAGAGTGGACACTCCATTCATCCTCCTAATAAATCTCTGGCATGAGCTCCTGTGTCTGGAGAGGTCTCCTGGGTGCATTCACTGGGCTGCGACTCAGACTGGGCACCCCGTAGTGCCTGCTTCCCTACATTTAGGGTCTCAGTTGCCTTGGGACCCAAACTGAGCTGCATTTCTCTTACAGAAACACCCTATGAGTGTCACACAATTGTATCTGACTATAAAACAGTACAATAATATAGAGAAGTTTATTTAGTTCACACAAATAGTTTCTTAGATCTGTACAGTGACAAGCAATACTGACCTGGGGGTTAAAATTCCTTACAATTTATAGCAAAATATCTTCTAGCCCCATAAATCATGTAATCACTTGTTAAGGAAAAACATTCCATAACCATGTGGGTTGTGCAGACATTTTTTAATGCCATTTGTATTTACTTTTTTCCAAACTGGGCAAAAACAATGTAATCTTTCACTTTTCTGTGCATTTCAAAATTCACTTTTATCAATGTTCTTTTCCACCCCAATCCATCTATTACCAAACAGGAAAGAGGTAAGGGTAAAGTATTCTTGATGGTTTCTCATTTTCCTCCTTTTCCCTTGGAATAAACCAAGACTTCATTAAAACTTTGTTGAAGGTGGAAAGATAAAAAAGTGTCAAATTTTCCTCAAATAAAATGGAGTGAATAAGTAAATAGGCATTCAAAAGTCAGTAAGCTAGTTAGCCCCAATATAGATGTAAGATAGCTTCACTTTAACAGGGAAGGGTTGGAACAGAAGAGACGCTTCCTGACAGGCACTCATTTACAAAATAAATTATAGCTTGTTATTTCTAGATAGATTATTCCTGGCAAAGACATAAAGAATGAATGTTTCCCTTCCTTTCATGAGTCTTGTAAGCCTAGGGTATAGTGACTTGCAAATATCATATATTGGACTGTAAATCATCGACCATATTGATTAGCCATGTTTATTTAAAGTATTCTCTGGCTGGGGAGATAGGTCAGTAGTAGAGTGCTTGCCTAGCACGTACTAGGCCCTGGGTTCAATTCCAAGCACCACAGAAAACAAATCATTCTTAACATTAGACATTTTTAATGGAAGTAAAAAAATAATTAAAATAACAATTTCACTTTTGCTATTCTAGCCACATAAGTTCCCTGCAATAAGTGATACAGATTTCAGCTCTAATTTGTAAAATATTCCAAGAGCTCCCACAGTCCCAAGAACTAGAGAAAACTGCCACCCTCTAATAAACTACCAAGGTAAATGTAAATACAGTGTGGTTCTCATATTCTTTCATATAATCCCAGATATCCCCAAGTAATTTTATAAATACCTGATGAAGACAATAACCTATCAAAACTGTTTAAAATATTTAAATGCAGAAAACTCAAATTTCCTTCAACCAGGTCACAAATCACCCAACAATTGTGGTCACAGTTAGAAACAGATCGAGTGGAATGTTTATAAAGTTTAAGACAATCAAAAGGCTCCAGGTAACTTTTTAAATATGATCATTTCCTCAAATATACTGTAAATGGGAATGGTTATAACACAGGAAGCAAAAATAAGTTTACAAGTAAAATTTCTAGAAACTCATGAAAACAATACCATCTCATACTGCAGATACAAAAGGGAAAACAGTTTTAATGGGGTTAAAAGTTCTCTGGTCATCTTCTTTCATTGGTCTTGCAAGGCGTTAACTATTTCCACTTCCCATATCACCATATCACAGGAGGAGCTGGTGGATCCTGTGCATTATGAGAATTGGTTGACTTTCCAGATAAGTTGGATCCTCGTGGATCACAAGGTGTCAGCAAGAACAAGATCACTGCAATAACCATCCAGGCCATCAAGATCATAGTAATACTTATGCCACCATCACCAGAGGTCCCAGTATAGACTGACCAGCCTTCTCCTCGCATGTTGATGACAGCAAACACTTTCACTGGGATGGAATCCACCTCCTGCTAGGATTCCTCAGCTTGATTTACTTGACTGTTTAAATTTGCCCAGACAACAACCCCCTGGGTAGGAGGGGGTGGGGTGGACCTACTCTAGGCAGAGAGAGGTCCCTAGGCTACCAGAGCTCGGTGGCTGCTGGGGACTCAGTGACCTCTGGTGCCCCTGGATGCCAGCGTCCTCCCCATCCTCTCTTTGGATTGGGTGGCCCACACCACTCTTACCAACCTGGCTGGCCACTGGCATCCTTTCCTCCTCCCTTTGGATTGGGTGGACCATGTCACTCTTAGCCACCTGGCCACCGGCATCCTCCCCATCCTCTTTTGGGATTTGGTGAACCTTGTCATTCTTAGCCACCAGACCCAGATTTGCCGGCTCCTTTGGAGCTCATTGAAAAAGGTTGCAGCCCCTGGGGACCCCAGAGACCCTGACTGCCCAGCATACACTGGCCTCCTTCCTGTGGTGGGTGACTTTATGCCTCTTCACAATGGGTGCTGGGCCATCATTGTCCCCTTCTCCTTGTCCTTTTGAAGGATCCTTGGGAACTGGAGGAGAGAGAAAAGAGAAAGATGGGTAATAAGTAAGCAGCCTCAGATCACTTGTGTTTATTGGCACCATCATATTATATATGATACTGGGATTCCTCGTCACCTATGTGTACGTGCACATGACAGAACAGCACAAGTGGGCAATGTTGCTCCCTAGTTCCTCCTCTTGCCCTCCCTGCCCTCCCTGCCCTCCCCCTGGTGCCCTTCCTCTACTTCTCATGAGATTTCAGCTCCCTTCCCCTCCCTGCTTTTTTCTTCTCTAGCTCACATATGAGAGAAAACCTATGACCCTTCATTTTCTGAGTCTGACTTATTTGACTCAACATAATGCTCTCATTCCATCCATTTTCCTGGAAATACCACAATTTCATTCTTGATGGCTGATTCAATCTCCATTGTGTGTATATACACCATATTTTCTTTGACCCTTCATCTATTGATGGACCCAGGCTGGCTCCATAGCTTGGCTATTGTGAGTAGTGGTGCTGCACACGTGGGTGTGCCTGTCCTGCTGGAGGAATTTTAATTCTCTTGAATAAATACTGAGAAGTGGCTGGGTCATGCTTGTTTTTAAAGCGCTCATATTTCAATTTTTTATGGTAGTATGTTAGATGTAACTGTGATATTAATATTATTATGTATATTATTACATTATTCTATATGTATTCTAATCCTATGAATCTCTGGTAGTGAACTTAGGTTTGTAATCTGCTCAATGATTAGGTATCCAGGAATCCTAGGCAAGGATCCTACAGTCATGGAAATGAGCACTGCCCAAGGATGTGGCCAGCTCTTACTGCCACCTGGGCAGTGGCTGCATCAAACATGCTGGGCCCTTCTGCATTTTCATCTCTCCTCAGAGGCGGGTGAGATAGCCAGATGGCCTCAATGATTCAATGATTCCCATCTCCTGGAATTTATCTCACCTTTGTGTAATCTCCACCCTCACTTTACCAAGATGGTCAGCGTGACCAATACAATATAGCATTTTGTAAAGTGACCATGTGACTTTCCACACCAGGTTATAAAGGACACTGTGACCCACCCCTTCACCCTGCAATTGGGTCATTAGCTCTGGGTGGAGTCAGTTACAATGTCTTGAGGACACTCAGCCAAACCTGTGGAGAGGCCAGTGGGCAGTGGAGGCCTCCCCACACCACTTGAGGGAGGGCTCAGTTGACTGCAGCCTCATGATAGACCTAGCAGCAGAATCAGCCAGTTAGGCCACCCCCAATTCCTGACCCTCAGGAACCTGTGTGAGAGAGAACATGTTTGTTGCCTGTTATGGTTTGTATCTGGAATGTCCCCAAAGTCTCCTGTGTTGAAGGCCTGTTCCCAGGGCAGCAGTGTTCAGAGGTGGGGTTTTTGGAAAGTGATTGGATCATGAGGGCTCTGATCTCATCAGTGGATTAGTCCATCCTCAGCTGAATGAACTGCTGGGAAGTGGTGGAACTTTGCTGGAGGAAGCTGGTCACTGGGGGTGAGCCCTGGAAGATGTTTCTTTTCCCTGCTCCTTCTGTCTCTTTCTGCTTCCTGGCAGCCACGAGCTCAGCAGCTTTCCTCTGCCATGTCCTTCTGTGATGATTTTTCTGCTTTGGAGCCCACAGACTGAAACCTTGTTCAGCAGCTAAGTTGGGAGGTAAATCGACCCATAGCAATAGATAACTAATACAGAGTGAAGTTCATCTGTGAACGGCTCTGCCCTTCCCTCCCTGTGCCCCTCCACTCTGTCCAGGTCACTTTGAGAACTCATAGGCACACAGCTCACAACCAAAAATGTGTCCTCTGTCCACTGAGGACACTGAGAACTCCTATGGGACTGGGGCCTTCCCTGTCACCAGACTTTTTTCTCTACTAGCACAGAACCTGCCCTCAGGAAATGCTCAATAAGTATTTGCTTAGTAGATCTGGGAATTTTTGTTTCTTCCCCAAAGCCTGAAAAGTCATGCTTTGCTCATTGTGAGCACTCGGTCGATATGTGTTGATCAAGTACACAGCCTGCAATTCTTATTAATAGTTCAAAATTATGCACCCCTTCAATATCAACATTCATCAGACATTCTTCATCTGATAATCTGAGCATAAAAGTACTTCAAAATATACAGTACTTGCCATGAATATTAATATTTATAGTTAATTAAAATCAGAACAACTGTAATTGGAATTCTACAAGGAAAAATGTCTTTCTTTTTTTCCAGGAAAATATGCAAATTTTGATATACTTCATGAGGCAGTCACCTAAGCAAAGTTTGTCCAAGTTACATTCATCAAGAAGGATCTGGCTTCCGTCCTATTGAGAGCAGTGCAAGAGAGAAAACATGAGTGACATTTCTAAAGCCTGTCACTATAAGAAGCTCAATTGATGGTCAAGTGTGTGTGTGTGTGTGTGTGTGTGTGTGTGTGTGTGTGTGTTTGTAGTGACAACAGGTATGGAAAAGGTCCACTCAACTCACTTCAGTGTCTGCTGACTGCCTACTGTGTTCCAGATGCCATGACAGGTGCTGAGGTACAGGGGAGCAGGTAGCATGATGGATTCCACAGATCCACACTGAACCTGCTTCCTGCCAGGCCCTGTCCTGGTATTTGCAGAGCTCACTATGCAGTGGGAGAAACAGACATGGGTGCTAAACCATCCTGAGGCAACAGCCATTTGAATAAGAAGCCTCTTCTGGGGGCCTGGAGCAGTGTAACTGACTAAAGGAAGATGCACTTCCTCCAGAGGTGAGTTGTGACCCCTCACATGCTCACTCCACTGACTGGCTATCCAGCACTGTCCCTGGTACACACCAAGTGGACACACAGAGGTGGTTCAAGACAGATCTGCCCACATGGAGCCCGTGGTGTAGCCAGTGAGACAATAAGTCATGTGATTAGATATTAGAGAATATAGATGGGGTGCAAAGATTTTCTAGATGGGGTCAAAGAGGCAATTGGGATCTCAAGAACAGCATCTAAAAAGGCAATGAGTGGCTAAAGACTGTGAGAAATGGCCCTGTTAAAGGAAGTGACAGCAGAGGTTGTGTGTATACAGCCTTGAGCAGGCAAGTTTGAGATCACCTCTGAAGTGGTAGCCAGACTGCCCCATGAAGGCAGCAGTGGGTTTCCCAAGGGGCAGGTTCAGCATCCCCTCACCCAGCAGGGAAGCTGAGGCATTGCTCGAGTGCAGCGGCAGGGGTGCAGGGACTGTGCCTATGCTGTGGATCTGAGCTTAGCACTGAGCCTCGCACAAAGTAGGTGTTCACTAACTGGACAAACACAGGAGGTGAAGAGTTTACAGAGAGTGGACTGGGGCCTGTGGAGGTCCAAAAGCAGCCAGAGAAACAGGTCTCACTCTCACAATGCTGCCTTGCTTCTCCTTTCTGAGCAGGACACTGTGTTTTCAGAGTGGGGACTACACTGTAGTTACATGCAATCCCAAACCCAAGTCAAGATTGGGTTTTCTATGTAAAATATCAGTCCTCATGCAGATGAAAAAATATTGAGCATTAATGTCTTCAAAACAACTCTGCAAGGAATGAGGGTCCTGTGAGCATGTCATGTTGCCCAACATTTGAGCCTGCTGTCTGCTTGCGTGACAAGGACATCTCACAGCCTTCCTGAGGGTGGCAGGACTAGATGTTCGTGTGTTGGCCCACTGACAATTGGTATTAGGTAACCTTTCTCAAAAAGAGTTAAGGTACTTATTTAGTTCCTGTGTTCATTTCTTCTTTCTTTTCCTATCCATTCTCACAAAGGATTTCAAGAGACCTAAAACATATAATCTGGTTTCATGGGATGGGCCCAAAGATACCTCATTGCTTCTTTTCTGTTTTGTTCTAGGAACATTGGAGTCAGAAAAAGATGCAGGCCCAGTCTCCGAATGACAGGTTCCTGGAGGTCGGCAAACCAGCAGTGATGAAGAGTACAGTTTCCCCATGAATTGGGTCAGGTAGGTATTCACAAGGCCTTTCTCAACCTCCACCATCTCTGTCACCACAGGTTGTGAATAGCCTTCCAGGCCCACCCCAGTGCCAGGGACTTTAGCCACTGGCCCCACCCCACTCTTAGGAACAAAAAATCTGGAAGCTTTTGCAAAGGCCACTATTGGACAGGAAACCTGAGTCTGCCCAGGGAAGGCCAGGCCAGGTGGAGAGAGGCCTTGCATTTTCCAGACTGAGGCCCAGCAGCAAATGCAGGACTGCAGAGGCAGCCCTGTCATCTGCCTTCAGGGACCTCTGAAGACCTAGCTGTGGCAGAGTCAGATGGCTGCCTGGGTCACTGGACCAACTTACATTCTGCAGGCAGGAGGGGCTGGGAGAGGGATGATGAAGTATCTCCCTGGTACCCTGGTAGAGCTCTTCCTCAGAGGAAGTCTCAGGACTATCACTCATACAGTCAGCTAAGGGGCTTTGGGGATCCCCAAGGAGGGTTGATGGTAGCAGTTATTCAACACAGTGACTGTGGGAGATGGATGAAGGAGGAACCAAGAGGATTTGGTGGTCCAGCATGGAGACTGGAGGGACAGACAAGGATGGGAGAAGGTGCCTGCCTCTGGCCACAATCATGATAGTGATTGCCTTCTGAGAATCTGTGCACTTGTCCCTTGCCCTAACCCTCCAACTGGGAAGGGAGGCATCTGTCCTCCTTGGGGAAACTGAGACCCAGAATGTGGGCAGAACAAAAGGGGTTGGGTGTGCTATGAGGAACCAGTGCCTCATCGGGGTTGGGAGGCTATAAGGAAGGGCCTCCCAGTTTCTAAGCATTCCAGCCTCTTTCCCACTTCTCTTCATCCCCACTATAGAAGGTAACAAGAGCTCTCTAGAGCCCTCAGAGCTAGATCTTAATCCAGAATTTTCTCATGGAACCTTGAGCAAATCACCAAAGCTCTTGGGAGTTTCTAGATTTATTTCCATTTCTGTAAAATGGGATACCTCCAGCCTGCCATAGTTGTCAGGACAGAGGAGCTCAGAGGGGCTGGCCTAAGCAACCATCAGGCCTGGCCCAGCCTAGAGTTTCAGTCTCACTGCAGAGTTCAAGGTGCCTGCAGGGGCCTGCCAGCCACTCTGGAAACTGCCTCTGCCTGGTCCCACCTCATCCCTCTCTCCAGTGTAGGGCTGGTAGAGATGGAAGCTGGTGTCCATCTTAGGCAGCAGATGATCTGCTAATGGGTTTCACTGGTGAGTGTTACTAAAGTATCACACAGATGCCTTTGGGAAAGTCCTGCAGGAAGGCCTTCTATAGCACATTCGTGGCTTCTCAGTGCCAATGGAATCAGCATCAAGCAACTGGGGAAAGAAGAGCCCATGGTTAATGATCCTGACAAAGAGCTGCATCAGATGCTCTACTGCAGAGTGGGGAGTGAGAGTGGGGGACTACCACACATACAGTTTTGTGGACTGAAGACACAGCAGACAACTGGGCAATTCTTGAGTTAAGCATAAAACAGATTTTGTTTTCCTTGTGGTATGGAAAAGAAAAAGTATCAACAACAAAAAGTCAGGTATGATTCATTTGGAACCAATGGCAATGTGTACACAAGGAACACACAGATGCTTGTTTCCATCTGGGAGCCACCCATGAGCCACCTATGGGCTCTGGCCAAGACACCCCCTCTAGTGAGACAGCCTGTCAGATATTCCTCCTCACTGTTATCCTCTCTGGGTGTTAGCAGGCACCTCTGCAAAACCCAAGGGAACTTTTCATAGTGTCCTGTGCCACTCTAAAGACAGAACACCACTGAGGAATGAAATACAAGCAGTTCCTAAGACAATCTCAGCATGGCTGGTCCCAGTATGCCATTGCAGGGATGGAGAAGCTGCCTGTCTCCTCTAGGACCACTTGCACTCAGAAAGGCTCCACCATCAATGGACCCCTAGAGCCAAACTGTAGCCACTTTATGGTTATGTCTGGCCCTGATTGGCACAGCACCACCTCAGGTCCTCCACTGCATCAGCTTCTTTGATGCTCTGTTCTAGGTCATGATAAATGCTTTTGTAGCTAAATCAAGAGATTTTAATCTCCTATTACAAAACCTTGACTTGCAATTCATTTCTCGATGGTTCTGCCAGATAGATGACAGTAATAGACTTCTGCCTATGCCCTGGTCAGTCTGGACCACTGCCTTATTCAGGCATTGCAGAACCAAAGCCCAGGGAAGAGCACAGAATACTACAGCTCCTGTGTCACTTGGAGCCACTGAGAGGTCAATGGGCAATCTGGCAGCAAGGATAAGGACTTCATAAAGGGCATCAGCATAAGCCTGTCCTGAGGCAGGGCACATCTGGCCTGGGAAATGCTAGATTCATCCAGCCCTGGTGGCTGATGACCACCTCAGGCTAACCAAGGCCTGAATAGTCTCACTGACTTTGGGTGCTGCTCTTAGAAAAAGCAGTAACAGGACCAGTTGCAAATTTGGGAGCAAAAGTCAAACAAGAACAAATTGAAATCAAACCTTTTCAGTTGTGCAAAGGGACTTGTCTCTAGTACAGAATATCCAGGTTAAGGGCAATATTGTTAGAGGAGTGCTAGAGTTTTGAGCTCTGCCCTGATGTGCAGTCTTGCCCCTTTTTCCATGCCTGTGAATGGTTAAGTAAGGGCTCAATCTAAAGAGTGCACATTAAAGCAGTCACTGGTATGGCCCTGAGTAAATGTCAGTCACATGGAGCTCAAGCCTTGGAGTGACTTTTCTCTACCAGTTGTGACAATGGCGGCAGCTGGAGTTCCTGGGAGTGTGGGAGGGAGCTCTACCAGTGAGGTGGCCAGCAGGAGAAACCAGGCCAGGAAGCATCCTGCAGAGGGAGGTGCCTCTTTCAGCTTCTTGACCCAGTGCTCCCTGAAGGCTCCCATCATCTGCTTGTGAAAGCCTTCCTTAGGCCAAGTCTAGCCGTAACCACACACCCCAATTGAATTCTTTCCTCCAGACTCACTGGGACAGGATAAGCCTCTGGTCTACCCAGAAGCCACTAGTTTTATCCACACTGCTGTCAATGCATCCTATTCTTTTGCTCTACTCACCTGCTTAACCTCCCTCACTGTCAATGACAAAAGGCAGAAGTCCGGTTCACCAGCTTGTCCCCTTAACAGTTGATGGGAAATTTCTGAACCTTGCAGATTCATATGGCAGTAGAGTGATTGTTGATGTCCTTGACACCTGATGGAATCAAACTCTTTACCATACAACAAGCACACATGTCCTCTCTTCCTTAGAATATGCTATTCTTCTCCTTCTCCTCTCTGGTTCTGGCCCACCTGGCTCTCCCTCTACTTTAGAAGCTTAAAAGGAGACTGAAATTTGACTCCAGTTTCTGGGGAGTTGAAAGTACCATCCATGGCTCAGGTGTTGGAAAGTCAGTCTGGCTTCTGGAAGTTGAAACTACCATAGCCCACCAACAGTGGCCCCAGCTTCTAGAGAACTGAAAGAAACTTCTATAGTTCAGTCACCAAAATCTGCTTCATGCTTGAGGACTCTCAGCTCTTCAGCAGCTATCCAGGGATCCCTGACCCTGTTCTGGCTTCTGGGGAGTTGAGAGAAACTCTCATAGCCCACTTGTGGTGATTTCTAGAAGTAGCTCTACTGCTGTGATTCCAGCATCTGAGAAATTGGGAGAACACCTGTAGCTGAGCCACTGGATCAGGAGTACTTGGTAGGAGCCCACAGGCTGTAACCTGTCCTTTTGGTCATTTCCTTACTCTTGGGCCACACTATCCAGGCTCTTTTCTCCAATAGGCTCATCCATTTTATCATATAACCTTTCCCTCTGGTCCTGCATATGTAGGTTGATATTTTCTTTGTTTGACATATTTAATTTAGCATTTCTTGTGAACATTTTCTGAATAACTCTTAGGCTACAATCATAGGGTTAATTATAGAGACCACTAGTAGTTTTTCACCTCTTTCCCACCCCCTCTCTGCTACCTTTACTAAGCTCATTTCTGGTTCAGAGTCATTTGATAGATCCGTTATCTCAAATCATCCTTGGTAGTTGTGATATTTACAAATTAACTCATAGGTTTATGTGAAAGAAGAAAATAAAAATTTTAAAGTACCTCTAAGAATATAATCTACTGTAAAACCAATGTTTTAATGTCCAGAAGGAGAACTTGATTGATTTCTTTCAAACCCCACACCCTGAGTAGATCTCTCTAGGGCCAGTTTCTGGTCCTGCAGGCTGCTCTTGGCTTACTGTGACATGTCCATAATCAGAGCCCAGAATGACTGTTACCACTCTATTTATATGGACACTTGTTCCAGGGATTGGCACCGCTCTCCAGCACCACTCATTATGGGACACCAAATTTCCAGTGGTCTTAGATACAGGGAACATTGACAGCAATCCAAAGAGTCCCTTCTAGAGTAGGTATTGAATAATTGTAAAAAATTCAAACTAGATGATATAAAGAAAAAGAAAAAAAAATTTTTTTTTCTGCAACACTGCTTGGCCTCTATATGTGCTTGATGGTCAAGAGGGATGACTGCCTTGTTTCAACACCATTTACAACTAGATCTCTACTTCAAAAGACAAAGAAAATAGAAGTCCCATATGTGCAGGTCCTTGTGGCCCTAGGTGGAGATACAAAAAGTTTTCAAAAATATGCAAGTCGGACTCCTATGACCTCACTGGCAATGGGAATAGCCTGATTGTTCCCACATGGGAAGACCTGCCCCTCTTGTTCTCCCTGGAAAATAATTCCTCCATGAAGTGACAGGGTCCAAATGCCCCTAGGGGTTCAGGAACCCAGATTTTTATCACATTGGAGGAGCCATGAGTCATGTGTGGCATGGCAGGGGATTTGACATGCCTACTTTAAAGCATTTTTTATAAACAATTTAAAAATAGTCCTCCACTTGCAGTGACAGGGATCACCTGCAAGTTTTGGGGATTTTCTCTGTTCTGAATCTCTGCTTTTACTAAAAATAAAGGTGTTTTCAGAATGTAAGCAAACATTTTTCCCTGGGTGGCTGGCCAGCTAAGGCTGTATTTATCTTTGTTGGATGTTTGAGGGATGCAATGTCTATTGTTTTCTGTATTTCAGGTGTGATGACCCTTATTGTATTCTCTGATGAAGAAGCAACTGAAAGTGACTTATCTTGATTCCCCTGGGTAATCTACAACCATTAGAAATACATTAAATATAAGTAAGATAAGTATTTGTACTTCCATAATTTAAAATCTGAGAACTATATGAGAGAGGTAAAACATCTGAGTCATTTGTAAGTTAAAATATGTTTTTAAAATGTCCTTGAATATATCCAACTAAAATGGTAAGGCATTTTCCTACATATGAGATATTTTCCCCACTATTCCAAAGACATCTAAAAAATAATTTTATAGGAAGAGCCCAGATCAAAATGGAAGTGAACATGTGGCACCTGATGAACACAATTCCCAGGTCCCCGTGTGAGTGCTGAGGCTGAGTAAACCAGCAAGGCCAACACCACTCCCAGCTCAGCCTGCAGTTCTTTCCTGCCTGGGCCCAGCCAAAGGTTCCAATCCACAATATGGAAGAGCTCCATCAGGTGCAGCCCAGGTGGTGGGCGAAGCCAGTGGACAGCACTGAAGTGGTCACAAAGTGTCCCCATACCACCTTGTCCAGGACTGGCCTAGATCCTTAAGTCTGGCTCCAGGAGGTGCATCCTCCAGCAGTGTCTCAGTGCCCAAGCTGCAGCGGATCGTCATGCTGGGAACTTGGTCGAGCTCTCTCCCTAGCACTACTTGGCTGTGGAATCCCAGTAAGTGTTCTCCTGCTGCACACTGGGAAGAGGTCCTGCACTTAGCCAAGCACAACTGGAAGTGATCTTCCACTGTCATGAAGAGGTTCTGGAATGACACAGCTGCCCTGTTGAGGAAGCGCTCCAGGAGAAGTTGCTTGTTGGGCTGCAGGCAGCAGGACACAGAGAACTCATAGGCACTACAGCAGCCATTGGTCAGGCAGTTATTGCAGCAGTACTGCTTTGTGCTGGGGATGCTTGACATCACAGCAGATCCTTCCTTTAACAGACATACTGTAGGACATCCATGATGAGGTGCTTCCCTTGAAAGGAGTTCTGGCAATGAATGCTTGGCCGGCTGCTATTGCCCAAGTTAAATAGCACTTTCCATGGACTGGGTTGGTCGTGATCCTGAGCCTGGAGGAGATTCCTATCTCTCACTGCCCTCTCCTCCCACTTCAAGGTGCTGCTGAGAATGTAGTCTACCCAGAGCCTGAAGACCAGGGCCAGCACCTACGTCTTCTGCAGGAGCCAGTGCCACACCATGGCCACCAGGTTCACCATCATGATGGGGATATGAGGGGCTGCAGCTGGGGAGCAGAGCAAAACCAGAGCCTGAGACCCAGTGGCATGGCCCCTTCAAGCCTGGCAGTCCCACCACTTGGCTAAAACCCTGGCCCTACAGTCTGCAGGCCAGCTTTAAATTAAAATATCGAAACAATAATTGCTAATTACAAATTCAAGTATTCTTGAATTCCTCAGGTCTACAAAAGACAATATATTTGGGTCTCTTAAATGTGTTTTCACAAATTGTTGAATGTAAAAAGCAGTAAAAAATTTTATGTGAAAAAGTATAAAAAGATGGTCTTCTTCCTGGATGTTCATTCAAATATAAGATTACTAAGAATTAAAATATAATTCACATGTAATTCAAGATCCTAAAAAGTAACCCCAAGGAGCCTTGACTGACCTTAACAGAAGTGCACCATCTACTCAGTCTTGAATACCCAATAGGAAAGTATAACCAAGACAATGTGCCTTCACGTGGGTAAATGTGCAAAAGACGGGGTTTAACGTTAGGGATCTAAACCACAGAAATGGGGGCCATCCCAAAACCAGTACCTCATTTCTCCAAACAGTTACATCCTATGTCAGGGGTTCCAAACTCTTTAAAAACAATGGCCATGACCCCTTTGGTAGTTAACAAGGCCTCCCAGTTAACCTTGGGACAGCTTGTGGATGTCTGGTCCTCCTACCAAGCCCATACCATACAGTTTTAGAAGTCAAGGATCAAAGGGGGTAAAATATCAGTCCCTCCTGTTAGGCACTCCTCATATCCAACATTTGAAGGTATGTCAAACTTTAAATTAGCTACCCTTTTCCCCAACTCAGCCCCTCTAAAAGACAAATGTGTGGACATTATTGAACAAGCTTCATAGCCAGTTAAATCTAAAAGGCACGCCTCTTGATAACTCTGTGGCTAAATGATTCACAGGTGGAAGCAGTTTTATAAAAGAGGTGCCATAAAATCAGGGAATGCAGCAGTCAGTTACTATGATACCATTGAAGCAAATACTCTCCCCCCTCACACTCCTGCCCCAAAGCAAAACTCATCATTTTTTTTCAGACCTTACAGTTAAAACAAGAAAAAACATCCACACAGATTCCACATATGGGTTTCTAGTACTTCATGCTGCTATTCAGAAGGAAAGGAAGATATCAACAGCTAAACATACCCTAATACAATACATAGGTCCTCTGGGTCTTCTATCACCAGATTGCTCTTTGCTTTCCAACATCCTGCAGGGCTTTAACTTCTAACCAGTGAACAACTGTGTGGGGTTCTTAGATATGTAGACAGGGCTTTAGGTGGTGTATTAAATTGGGAGTGCATTTATAACCAACACTTTTGGAGGGGACTGGTGTCTTTTTTGACATGTTGTCCCTGCACATGTGACAATCTATTAGAAAAAGAAGGACCTCAGGACACACTGGCATAAGCATTCTTGTGGGAGTCAGAGGGGAAGTCATCTCTCTTGTTCCCTGGAGTAGTATTTTAGTCAGCTTTTCCTTCACTGTGACCAAAAGAGCTAACAAGAACAATTTTAGGGGAGGAAAAGTTCACTTGATGCTGATGGCTTTAGAGGTATCCATCCACCGACAGCCTCCTATGTTAACTTGGGGCCCAAGGACAGCAGAACATCAGAGTGGAAGGATGTGATGGAGGAAGGCAGCTCAGGACAGTCAACCAGGAAGCAGAGAGCGCTCCACTTGTCAAGGACAAAATATCTACTCCCAAGTCAAGTACCCAAGGAACCATCTCCTCCAGCCATACCTTACCTGCCTACAGTTAGCCCAGTTCATCTCTAGCAAGGGAAGAATTCCCTGATTAGCTCATAATCTAATCATGTCACCTGTAAACTTTCTTGCATTGTCTCACCCGTGAACTTTTAGGGGACACATAATATCTAAACCATAACAAATGACCTCACTTTCCTTGAGGTAACACCAATACTGTGAAAAGGGAAGGGCATAAGACTTCTTATGAGCTGAGCAGGGAGGAGTTTGTGCACACTGAGACTCCACCAGTTGTACTGGGGTAAACCCCTCAAAGTAAGTAGTGGTTAATATTAACCCATTATGTCAGGTGTCCTATGTATTAGTTTTTAGGGGTGTCTTTTACATTAAACTGAGCAACCAATTGACCAGTTATGGTTAACATTGAAGTAAATATTGTTTTTAGATTGTTATTCTTTTGAGGAATATCACTGGTGAATGATGAGATGATTTGAAATATTTTAAAATATATTGTGAAAACAACACAAAGTACTGCAAAAGTTACTTTTACTAAATGTTCAATGGAATACCAGTATGAACATAACTGGCATGTAATGTAACAAATGCACTCATGAAAGTATTTTGTAGAAGTTGGTTGTCATTTTATATCTAGGAATGTGCTGTATTCCAAATTATTGACTTTTGAAAACAACTGTCCTATGAACAGGGTACGGGGACTATGTATATTGCTTAGAAATGTGCAGTGTGTTCCACTGCTGCCTAGCAACCTCTAACATGTTGCTCTTTGTTTTGGATTGTGGCAAAAGTGCTAAGAAAGGTCTCCAGTGATCTTTAGCATGGGAGTGAGGTGGTTCTCCAAATGCTTGAAGTGGTAGAGAATCCACTGTTCACTGGTTATGACTTGTTGACATACCTTCTGAACACTGGTTTTGAGGAAGACACTGTGTGGAAGAGCCAAAGCAGGGCACACAAGTATCATCTGAAATGACAATAATGATGAAAAAACAAGGGCATATGATTAGATTTGATGCAAATAATGAAATTCTCTTTGTAAAATGGTGAGATTATAAATCCTTCCTTGGTGCAGCAAACGATGATACAATGGAACAACCTGGTAATGTTTCACCATGAATAAATAAAGTGGAACCAATATGCTTCAACCAGAAGTAGTGGGTACCTGTAATAATATCAATGGTGCTATGGATAAGCATGATTGGTTGGTATGCAAAACGTATTAGCCTTTGTTCACTCATATAAGTGGCATGGGTATTGTAAATGCACAGATTGTTCACAAACTTGTGAATAAAAACAACAATCTCATAAATTGGTAGGATTTCAAGAGACATCTGCTTAGCCTACCTAGAACAATGCAATGAGAAACCACTGGGAGGAAGAAAGTGTAATACTCCTGAACCTACTAGTGTCCAAGATGATATCAGATTTGTCATGAGAAATAATGCTGTTCTCAAATAGCAAGAAGGATGAAGGTGTAACAATAAGCCACGTCATGTAAAACTGACAAAATGTTCTCAAAAATTTAATATAACCCTTTGAAAATATTTTGTTCCTTTCCACCAAAAACTAAATGGTAACAGGTCATTGAGGTCATTTCTTTTTATATTGTGCAGTGTATGAAAGGATAGCATATTTGTCCTATGTATAAGATGGCTTATATATGTAAAAGATATTATATTGTCCCAGTGTCTTACTTAGATGACATTCTGTATTTTTGTTCTTTTTTATCATTTTATTTTGTAGTTGTGGATGGGCAGCATGGCTTTATTTTACTTGTTTTACGTGATGCTGAGAGTTGAACCCAGTGCCTCACATGTGTGAGGCAAATGCTGTGCCACTGAGCTTTAGTCACAGTCCCTGCATTTTCCTTCTTAATGATAATCAAGGATATATAAGATCTAGATGATGATTTCCAATCTGTTTTAATGCCTCTTGTCAATTAAAAAAATTCCCAGAATTAAAAAACTTGGGAGTTAGTGGGTTAAGGAGACATACAAGGAAGCCAAATGGCTACAAAAATACAACCAAAAGGGATCCATGGAAGGCAAATGCCAAATGCTATCCAGTCTCACTTGGCTTCTCCCACTTTCAGGGCTGTTGATCACCATTATCCTACTTCTGATTTGGGGTGTTGCATAATGAAGATAATTGTCAGAATTGTGGCTTCTGAACTTCAGTAGATCCAAGAAAGCTGATCTTTTTCAACCCTCCCAGACCCAGAGCCAATCTTGCTCCCTTTCCAATCAGGCAGGGAGGGATTTTCTAACATCCACATGTCATCCAGAAGTTATAGGAAATCAGACTCCTTCACCTCTTTCCCCTGACTAAGGATAAGGATAAAATCTCTCAGGGGGAATGAGACTGTAATAACCAGAATGGGGGAGGGGGGACAAAATGGCAGACAAACTCTCAAGCCTTAATTCATAGTGTTATCTATGAATCTTTTCCTAATCTTCTACCTCACAATGCATGGAATGTGCCTTTTCACACCCTTCTATTCTTCATCAGATCAAGCATGAACAGGTGTTTATCAACCGAATGGCCCAGAGAATTTCACAGGAGTCTTCCCCAAGATGAAAACTCCTTTAAAGCATTACCAAGAAAATGCCAGCCCTTCCAACCAGCCACTCACTGGAAGCCTGGCTCATTCCATTTCTCTGAATCAGGGCTGTTCCCATTCTCCTCAATGTAAAGTCCCCCCAATTAAAGCCTTGCCTATACGTTCATGCTCATCTGAGTCAACCCATTTGGCCTGAATGAGGTAAATTTTCTACTGAATCAGAAATTCTCATCTTCACTATCACCACAACAGAGGCCCCTAAGCCAACCAGGGCCTTCCTGCTTACCCTGGGGTTACAGTTGAAAAATACCCTTTGTTGTTCCCTGATGAGTCTCCCTGTTTTTATTACCACCAAGAACATACAGGTCAGAGAAACAGAGCTTCTCCAGGTATCCCAGGCCAGGGACTAAGCAGAAAATGACCCATGAGTCAAGGGAGCAGGTGGACCAGCAAAGTGCAGAGCTGAGGATGCCCTGGAGGGCCTCTCACACAGACCCAGGGGCCAGGGACAGCTTCCCAGACTAAGGTGATGTCTGAGTGAAGCTTTCTGCTTGGAGGTCATCACATGCTGAATTGTTACTTCCAAATTATAGCAATAAACACTATTTTCCCCTTCCTGGGTACCTGCCATATGCCAGGCATCAAGATAAGAGTTTCATGCTTCCAAACATTGCCACCCCTTATCAATAGTGATAACAGTGGTTCCACAGATGAAGCATGAGTAGCTCAGAATAGTTAGAGTCTGTCAGGATCTTGCAGCTGCAGTGCTGGGCTGGAGCTGAAGGCAATACAAATGGTTCCAGGTAGAAGGGTCTCAATGGCAAACCTCTTACTCTTGGCTTTATTAGGAGAGGGGTAAGCTTTGACTGCTTGTTTTCACTATGAAAGAGGAAACTAGCTCATCTTAATGATAAATAATGGAAGGATAATTGAGAAAGTCTTAATGGCTGATCTGTGTTGAAAATCTTCCTTAGGCTGATGTGAAAGGGCCCAAGGCTGCAGACACTGGAGCACACACAGGAAATGGGACAGAAAAGGGATCCATCAAATTTTTCTTATCCTCTTTCTCAAAACTCTCAGCCAACCTGTTGTCCGTAATAGCTTTTCAACAGTCTCTACCCAGCTGTTCATCCAGGATTTTCTATTTAGATCCAGCTGGAAGCTCCCGGAGAAGAGGATGGACTTCCACCTGCTTTTGCAGAAAAGGGCACAGTCCTCTTGGTGGCATGGACTGGAGCACTCTTGAGACTCCCTTATACTGAGCTGAGTCAGCCAGGTGAGGGGGAGCACTGTGGGGAGGTGTGGCAAGAATGCAATGGTAGCAGTGGTGACACCTTGAAAAAGGACAAACACACAGGCCCTGCACAAGAAGGGCAAGGGACAAGAGGGGGCCACAGCACCAAAGAACTGTCCCTGAGGGCAGATTGTGGACAGGCTGAGATGACCCCTCCTGTAAGACCCAGAATCCAGCTGAACATCCTCAGTCCCCTGAAGGTAACTGGCTTGGGCAGACATTTCCAGAGGCTGGGTGTGATTTCCAGCCTGCTTGCTAAAGTATGGGGACAGCTCTGGGACCCAGTAGTTATTCCCTCCACAGACCCACTCCAGTTTAGGTGTGGCCCAGCAGGAACGCCTCAGCAAGGCTGGCAGTTCATCAGAACACAGGGGCTGAGCCTGAGCTCTGACTCTGAGCTTCAGCAGCCAGCCTTCTTTTGAAGGCCAAAGCCAGCATATTCTCAACCCATTGAAGAGACAGCAAGTGCTCACTTCTAACAATGTGCATACACACACATTATTACATCAAGCATTATGGATTTCTGTTGAGAATGAGACATCTTGGACAGTTGACAGACTTTGAATACAGTCTCTCAGTTGTGTTTAATACCACAAAGGACCAAAATCAGGAATCTCCCAGGAAGTCCTTTACATCCACAGGAGAAAGACAGGGCCCTCCAGGAGGCTCAGCAAAGGACATGAGCTTGCAATTTTAGGACTTAGGTAGCTCTTTGTCCCTAGAGACTGGCAAATCCTCGAGTGTGGGAAATGCCTAGTATGGGGCACAGGCAAAGAGATAGCCCTCACTGTAAGTATTGGTGGAAATGGAAGACAGGCACCTTACAAACAACCAGGTGGCAGGTAGGTCATTAAGCCCACATGGGCCCCATGAACACATCATTTTTCTGTTGACTTTTATCTCCTCAGAAATGTTATCTTGTGTCCCAGGAAAGGCAAGGCACTACTCCCTGGGGAAAGCACTTTTCACTGTGTGGCCCAGCACTGCAGTTGGTACAAAGATGTACAGGCCTGGGTGGAGACATTGCAAGCTGAACAGAAACAGAATGGCATGGGATGCGACATCATGTAGGTTAAAAAGGGATGCTGTTTACAAGACCATGTAGCAAAAGCCCCCAAAACATTAGAAGGGAGGAGGGGAGCAGGTATGAATGGGAAGTACAGATGGGAATGATGGACTTGCCTCTGCCGTGATCTCTTTTCCAGAATTTGGAAGCCAGCCAGTTGTGTCTCTTTTTGGGAGCATTTCTCCCATGCATGCCAGACCACCAAGGGGGTCCCCCTTCAGGGGGAATGATAGGCAGGCGGAATCTTTCCCAACCCCATTTGAAATCCTCAAATGTTTCCCATCTGGGAGCCACATGGGCCCTTCCACAAAGGGCCCCCATAGTCACAGGTGCTTCAAAATGAATTCAAACCCTGCAGCCTCTAGTCCTCAGCTAAACTGAAAGCCTTTTGGCAACAGTTACCACTGGGTGTGTCATCTTCAGCCGCATCATAATAGAGCATTGCTGAGTTTTGCCAGCCAGGGTGCCCACACTCTCCCTATGTCACCCCATGTCATAACAATCCCAGCCAGTAACAAGTGTGTGTCTACTTTTGAAAAAAGAAACAGGTTTGAAAAGGTACAGTCACCAATGACTCTGCAGCCAACATGGGACAGAATCCACCTGAGGTGGCCCCATCAGGTCAAGTTCGGAGAGCATATGGAGTTACAAAACAGTGCCCAGGCTCCATTTCTTTTTCTGCCATATGCTGATCGGGCCCATCCCAGGAACCCCAGACCTGTACAGTACTGGAACCACTTCCCATGATGCCCTTAATTTTGTCCTCAGAATGACCAGGCCCTTTACCCTTGACCCTGAAGGGAAAAGCCCACACCTACCCCTTTACAACATCCTGAGAAAGGTTCAGAGTGAGCCAACCAAGCCACACCAGCCAACAGAAGGAATGGTTCCTGACAGTGTCTTTCTTGGCAAGCTCACAGACTCAACAGAATGTTTTATCCAAAGCTGATAAAGGATGCCAAGAAGCTCTGGCTCCTTCTCCATCAAGCTTGGGAGACAAGAGTGAAGGATGTCCCTTTTGAGATTCCTTAATAACAATCCTGCAGATGTAACCAAATGGGCTGAGATTCTGATATTCCATTCAAATCCATGGGCCATCCAGCCCTCTTTAATGAGGTTGCCACCACTTGCTCTCACAAGGGGAGATACACAGAAATGACTCAGAACCAAATATGTGGGACCTCATAAAAGTCTCCTGTCTGCACATTTCTGTCCCTTCAGCTGTAAGGTTGGGGCTGAAACTGAGCATGTAAATCCACATGCACTGAGTACGGTGGGCTTCCACTGCCGGCCAGGCCTCCATCAGCAAGCTCTTGCCCATCACTTGTCAAGATCCTACATTTTTCTGGCTGTTTCTCCATCTTTTCCATGCAGAGAGGGAAGAAGAGAGGCTTACTTGAACCTTCAAAGGTCCTTCACTGTTCCAGGATCTAAAACTGAGCTCCATCTGTCACTGATGGCAGCTGGCTGTTCCCCATTGAAGCTCTCCTAACTTCACTTCCAAGGGTCCAGCAGCACCCTCCTGCCACTTACGAATACTCAATATTCAACACCTGTGGGGTACCATTGGTATATGAGGCACAGGGACATAATGCTGAACAAACTGTTACCCCCCTCATGGGACTTATGGCCAGGTAAGTAGCACACTCATCTGGAGCTGAGAAGTCTGAGCTCCATACAATTCTTTCCCTCTGTGGAGTCTTCCCCTGCAGTCCATCCCACCCTGGTCACCTTGAGTGGACTCTGTTCCCACACAATAAATTTCTCTGAAGAAATAGGCTTTGAGGCTGAGGCCTGTGCCTTTATTCTTCACCATTCTCCATCCCAGCACACACAGGGAGCTTCAGAACATCCACCCAGGGCCCAAATGTGCTGGGAGCTGGGATTCCTATTCCGCATGAAGAGGGGGAGACTGATGAGTTGCTGAGAGTCCAGAGGCACAGACAACAAAATAACTTGTGGTCTTTATTTTTCAAGTTTTTTATCCAGTGAGTCACGCCTACTCTTCCCACAAATAGTTCAAAAGAACCAACTCTTGGTGTATCCTCACAGTGACTCCATGGCAGGCAGGTGAGCAACTCCCTCCCCTTGTGTCACATGACTGGTGGAATAACCTAAGCACAGACCATTGGGATTTCCTTGTCCCCTAGCTGCAGCCTTCAAAAATTCTGGTGAAGTTCAGGTCTGAGTTAGTTTATCCCCAAGCCTCCCCATGTCCCAGACAGGCCAGGAGGGCACAGGACTGAGTCTCTTCTCACCAGAATGTGCCCTGCAGCACCACTACCTCTCACAATGGTATCCTCTGTACACCTGGAGAGCGACCCCTGCTATAACCACAGGGTCCCCATCTCAGGCAACTTTCTTACCACCCATCCCCACCCCTATTCTAAATCTTCCTTCCAAACAGGGGTGACAAATGATCTTGGGCTTGTAAAGTCTGTCATGAGTGCTTAAAGTCCCTAAAGCATCATGAGCCCCTTCCTAGAGGGTCAGAGGCTGGCATTCCTCTCCTGGGCCTGCTGCTACTGCCATTGTTTTACCTGCAGCCTCCATTTCCAGCCCACTGGAGTTCATCTGCAAGCTCTGGGCTGGACTAATTCACCCCAATGCCTGCCACATCTCAGAGCCATGCTGAGCTTCCCACCCCAGTTGTTTGCATGTGTGGTCTCCCCCAAAGCTCCTGTGTGAGACAATGCAAGGTTCAGAGAAGAAATGATGGGGTTGTGAGAGTCTTAACACAAGCAGTGAATGAATACCCTCATAGGGGTGAAGTGAATGGTAAGAGTGGTAGGGTGTGGCTGGAGGTGGGAATTGGGGTAGTGACTTTGGGGTATATATTTGTATCTGGCAAATGGAGACCTCTGCTTTGTGATCATCATGTGAGCATCTTCCTTCTGCCACACTCTTCTGCCATGATGTTCAACCTCACCTTGAACCCCAACTAATGTAGCCGGCCTTCCACAGACAATGACCTCTGAAAATGAGCCCTCAAATACACTTTTCCTCCTCTGCAATTGTTCTGGTTGGGTCCTTAAGTCACAGCAGCACAAAAGCTGTCTAAAACACCCAGAAACTTCAGTTTTGGATTGTAATTCCAAAGAAAACACATGAAATAAAAGACATACAGAGGAAGGATGTGTTTAAGCAAAGTTGATATTGAACTGAACTCTCCCTGAGGCCATAGGCCAGATTTGTTGTACCCAGAACCCTCATTGCAGGTTTGTGTGCTGTAATTTAAGGAAGGGCCAGCAATGCCCCATAGGGATGCTCATGAGGACAGCACAGGCCAGCCTTAGGTCTCTCCAAGGATCATCATGTCAGAAGCACATACCTCGTGCAAGTGCAAGCACATGCTCACTCACCAGCACATGGCAGGAGCTTGGTCCAGGGCTGCTCTGGGGTCTAGCCCCTGCCCTCATCACTCTCCTGTGCTGCAAGGCGGTACCTGATGAATAGCAGTTCAGAACTGCACCCGTACTGAACATGCAGACTTTTTTCCTTGTCATTATTCCCTAAACAGTACAGCCTAACACCTATTTGCCTAGCATGAGCACTGCATTAAGAATCATAATAGTCTAGAGATGATTTAAAGTGCATGAGAAGCTATGTGTAGGTTCTATGCAAATACCATGCTCTTTTATATAAAGGACTTGAATATCCATGGAGTTTTGTATCCTCAGGGGACCTGGAACCAATCCCTGGAAGATACCAAGGTATACAAAATTTTAAGTACTTACTAAAAACCTTAAAATGTGACCTACAGAAAGTACTGCTGCTCAGTGAAGCTGCCAAACAATGTACTTGCAACTTAGCTGCCAAAAGGTCTGTGTAAGGGAAAGAGGCTCCTATACAGAGTGGAGCACCAAGAGACGGTGAGTGCCCAGGGGCTCTCCTCAGTGAGGAAGTCTGTGTGCTCTCCTAGGCCTCCACTGTCTATATCAAACTTAACTCTGGTAGCAAACAGGAAAAATGAAAAGCAAATGTCAAGTAAGCATGGTACTTAGTTCACTTGCTTGCAGTGCTGGGAATGACACCCAGGGCTTTGTGCATGCTAGGCAAGTCCTCTTATCACTGAGCTACACCCACAGCTCCATATTCTTTATCTTGACTTCTCTTTTTTCATTTTTGCAGTGCTAGGGAAGGCCCCCAGGGTGTCATGCAGGTGAGGCAAGTTCTCTTCTACTGAGCTGCAGCCCCTCCCCCTCCTGGCATAGGATTCTACATTAAGTCATTTCAAAATGCATCTCAAGGACAAGCAAAACTATTGTCCATCAACCCTAAGGACACCAGAAACCCTGAATGGAACATAGCTATGCAGCAAGCTGTCTGTGCAGGTAACAATTATGCCCAGTTCCTGAACCTAAATACAACCACTGTACTTTTGTTTCTAAATGAAAAATTCTCAAGAAATTGTAGCAATAAGGGAAACAACAGGTTTTAGGTAAAATCCTTTCATGATACAGATTCTTTTTTACTTTTTTCAGAATATCATCAACAAGTTTCAGAAATATCTCATCCACATTGAAGTTGTCCTTGGCACTTGCTTCACAGAAACGCATTCCAGTTATCTGCTGTGCAAACTGAGAAGATGCACATACCTGTTTTCTCTGTGTGAAGCACAACACAGACCAGCGTTTGTGCATTAGGCCTGGCTTGTGATGGGGAGCCAGGGCCTTGGGCTGCAGCTTTAAGGGAAGTGGGGACTGAAGATCTGTGGAGACCCATTTATGATCAGATATTAAGATCACAAGTATAGCAAATTCCTACATTATAACACATACACACACATATATTTATATGTATAAATATATAACAAAATCCCTGGGATGATATTAGGACCTTTCAGTTGAATTACATGCCTAAGTTTCTAAATATATAGTGTATCTGACATTTAAAATGTGAATTTTACTTTTCCATGATTGCATCCTTAGCAAAAGTCAAAGAAGGTGAAAATACATTACAGAACCAAGAAAATCATGAAAGTAATTTTATAACTTAAAAAGTGTTTTTCAGAATAAAATGTCAGCTTAGATAATACTGCAAGTACATAATAACATGCCTTATCACCCCCCCCCACTTCAAAATGAATTTGAAGGAACAGATAGAGGAAAAAAGCTAACAAATGAGAAGGATGTGATTCAGTGACCACTACTTGACATTCATTTTGTAATTTAAAAGAATATGCAATTCATGTAAAGACAGTAAGATGCAGAATGTGGGAACCATGGCTTCTCAGGGGACCCCTATTCTCTCATCTTTTCGCTTGCTGTCTGGTGATTTCTCTGTCTGTTTCACAGTCCAACTTATTTCCAACTAAGAGAAGTTCAACATCTTCTGAAGCATACTGTGGAATTTCAAAGGTGGGCACTGTCATACACTAACAAAGCAAGGGTAAACCAGCACAATATTTGTCACTCACTGACTCCTGTGCTCATTCCCTTCCACCATCTGTGAGTGTCACTAGGGCCCCAGGCAGGACTGGTGATGGACAGGGCTCGCAGCATTTTAGAAAGTACACTTGTGACAGGCTTAAGAACCACCATGCTCTTGACCTTTGACCTAACATTTCCCTCTGCCTTAAGGAAATGATTTGAAAGTAGGCCATACTTAGAATGGTTATCAATTGAGAAACACCTAAAGTTCAACAAAATGGATTAAGAATGAAACAAAATACAGCCATTTAAAGAAAAAATAAAACTCTATGCTTTGGACGAACCCTTAATGACAAAGGAAGGTCCTCAAGATAGAATAGTGAAATAAGGAGAATGTAAAACTAAATGGATTGAGTCCAGGATTTTAAGTTATCTTTGTGGTTTTCATTTTTTCCAAATTTTATTAAAGAAGTATCATTAATTTATAATCAGGAAAGAAAACTCAAGTCACATTTGTAAAATTTCTAAAATATGTGGGCACAACAGAATATCTCTCTTTAAAAAGGTTAAAATATTTAGTAACTCATTTAAATTTGTGTATTTCTAAAATTATTTAAAATGGACTCCATCAAAAGACATCTGAATTGGTGGCTGCAGCGAGTTGCTTGGCCAAGAAAGAGTTTCCATGCTTGGCACATGGTTAGCACTCAAGAAAGGATAGCCTTTATACAATGGTACAATGCAAGACTCAAGAACCAAAGGGAGGCAAGCTTTGGAGCTCAAATCTTGGCAGATTCACAACCTCCCATTCCTAAAGGGGCCATTAGGAGTTAAGGCATTTCTTCCTTTGTATTTATTTCTTATTTCATTTTTTGGCTGTACTGGGAATTGAACTCAGGGCTTCATGCATCCTAGCTAGGCTAAGTGCTCTATCAACTGAGCTATATTCCCAGGCCTTTTTATTTTGAGACAGGATCTCACCAAGCTGCCCAGACTGGCCTTAAACTTTTAGAAACCAAATATTTCACACTATCACAAGGTGGATGAAGACAAGTTTTTACCCACAGATAAAGGGCCACAAGATAAATGCTCCCAGAGAAATTTTGTCTAGTCTCTGGGCTGGAGACCTAACACACAGCAGTTTACTAAATTCCTCTGTATCCAGGCTGCACTCTCTGTAGGAAAAGAGGCTGAGGAAGCCAGGTAAGCAGGCTTGTAGCCTCTGACAACATCCTTTTCTATTTCTTTTAAATTTTATTTATTTATTTTTATTTTTACACACTGCATTTTGATTCATTGTACACAAATGGGGTACAACTTTTCATTTCAATGATTGCACAGAATGTAGATTCACACCATTCATATAATTATACATGTACATTGGGTAATAATGTCTGTCTCAGTCCACTATCTTTCCTTCACCAGCCCCTCCAAGCTATCAATTAGATCTTCTGTGGCCCATAATGCATTATCTCAACCTGAATTCAAACAAGTTTGTATCCAAGTCCACATCCTTTCTGCATTTTTAATTGTGCACTTGGGCATATTAGCTGAATGACAGCCAGCATGCAACTCTCTGCTAAGTCCTTTCCAAATACACAAATCAAGTGATCCCTTCTTAAAGAAGCAAAGAGAACATTTAATAACAAATTCTAAAAGCTGCACCATGTGTGCTTTTTCATCTACAAACATAACATAACTCTCTTTAGAGTTTAAATTTCTCATTCTTAACCTCAAGCTATCTTAAAGATTCCTCCCTTCACTCTCTCCCTCTTTAAATTATCTAGCATGTATTTTTATAGGGGGTGGAGGCAAGGACCCGCCTGAAATTCTTCCTTCAGAATTCCTCTCCAGGGCACCTGTTCCAGGTGCAAATTCTCCAGAATGACCTGCTTGAGGAGCAAATGAGTAACCCTCAGAGGGTGGGCTGGCTGGAACTAAAAAGTAATTTTGTGAAAAAGTAATATGAAGAAATAAAGGAAAATCATGGAAAATATTTTTGAAGTAGGGGCTTGATGGGTGGAAGACATCTGATGGGTCTGATCCTAACAAAGGAAAAAGCCCTTGAATGCTTTATTTATAGTGAAGCTCGCCAAAGGAATCTTGAGGAGGGGTTCTGAAAGGTAAAGAAGAAGCAAGATGCCATGGGGAAGCTGGCCTGATTGGGGACTTATCACTTGCTCAGTAATTCTTCCTCCTCCAGGCAACTAGTATCTCTCTCCACCTCTGGGGAGTTGCATTTGAACCTAGGGCTGTCTTAGCCAATAAATCCTGAGGTATCACAGATTTCTCTCTGAGCAGGAGGTCTGCCAAAGCAATGGAGCAATCTCAGATCAGTGAAATTGCACTGAGAATTCTCCAAAGGATCTACCTCCACGTTAGAGTTGGCTCAGACACTCCCACGGTCCATTCACGGCTTCCCACACCTTGGGTCTCCTCCTCCATGCTTGGCCACCTTTCAAATAAACTCTTCTGCAAAACTCATTTCAGTGATTGGCATACCATGTGGAGGGCACAACAGGTCTGGTTTGGTAACAATAAGTAATGTTCAGATGATTTAAATTATACAGAATGTTGTAAACTGGTTATGTGCAAATACTGCACAATTTTATGTGAGATCTGAATATCCATGGGTTTTGCCGTCTTGGGAATCCTATGCATACTGACTGACAACTACATTGTTATCATCTTATAGTTTGTGAACAAAGGCCTCTAGCTTCCAACAATTTCTGTAGTGAAGGTGTTCTTGGTATCCCCAAACAGGTTTTGGAAATATGATGTAGAGAACTTGTGGAAATACCCTTGTTAATTCTGAAACATAGAAAAATCTCTTAGCTGTATTAAGTAATATGAAGGCTAAAACATAAAACAGCAGACTATAGCACACATTGAAACACTGACACCAAAGGCCTTTTGATGGCCAAGCTAATTAACAGAGGGCAATGGGCTGGAGGCCTAGAAGAAATTAGGCCAGGGGAAGCCCTGCTCTAGGAAAACAGAAACAATGACTACAAACTCCTCCCCCTGCCTGAGCCATAATTAGGCTGTTACTACTTGGGAGCCGACTTCCCCATCACCTGAGCAGGGATCTGCACAGTGCAGGGGAAACTTTTGCAACAAACTACACTGTGACCTAAAGGTTTTCTTTTTCAAAAAATTGATTTAAAGTCCAGGATAAAGAAATGAGGTTCAGAATTGTTGCCAAACTAAAAGAGTAATTCTGTTTTAAAAAATAGGTATTTCTGTCTTTACACATCTACCTACCTATCATCTATCTAATCAGGTGGTTTGTGCTGGTTAATTGAGAGCTATGGCTATCCTACTCTTTCTGCAGATGTTTTGAGGCAGCTAATGCTTTGGCTAAGGAAGCTTCCTAAGACTTTGAAGGGGAATTCAAGGTCCTACTAGATTATGGGGACATGTGGCTGGGACTGAGTCATAACTCAATGGTAGAGAGCTGCCTCACACATACAAGGCCATGAGTTCAATCCCCAGCATACATGCACACACACGTATGCACACACATGAAGACTTATGGTTGCCTAGGCAATTTGCAGAGCTATTGTCCCATGACAATCTAAGGAAGAATGAAGTTAATGAAGTCAGAGACCCTACAAACCCCTACAATCCCTGCACTGTGCCTGAGTGCCCAGGACTGCAGTGAACAGGTGGTGAATAATAAGAAAAGGAGAGATGAAAGGGGAGAAAGACATATTTTCTCTAGAGAGCATGATTTCAGGCTACATCACTAGGAAACGAGTAAGAAAATGAACCAGCAGAACCCTCGGGAAGGGGACAGAAATTTGCTGCTGCAGTGGCCTCAAGGATTCCACCAACCTCGGAGGCCTCAGGCAACCTCATCTGTAGGTGGAGCTGTGCACTTGGATGGTTTCTGCTCCCCCCTTGTTTCCTTTCTCCTTTAGATATTTTATTCTTGTTAATCAATGTAAACATCTTTTTGTAACACTCAAAATCACAAATACTCAGAATATAGTTGAATATTTTTGATTAATGTTGTAAATACTTGAAGAGACAATGCTCAAATGAGAAGAAGGGAGGAGAAGTGAGGGAGGGAGAGAGATATATAAAGGGAGAAGTGTAAAATGAGGAGGGAGAGTGAGACAGAGGAGAAAATTCAGAGAGGGACAAGGACAGATGCAGAGAAGGAGAAAGGAGGGGTTGATTTATCACTTAGAATTTCTGAATTCATTGGCTATACACAAACCAATATGGTCAGACATCCAGTCCTCCTGAGCCCTCTGAAGGATTTTGTCTGCATGTCCCTTCTGCTGGCT
This sequence comes from Glaucomys volans, assembly GCA_020662805.1. NCBI lineage: Eukaryota > Metazoa > Chordata > Mammalia > Rodentia > Sciuridae > Glaucomys > Glaucomys volans. The sequence goes on along the minus strand of JAJEJO010049034.1, from coordinate 8,229 downwards.
ATTTGTGGTTCTGAATAGGTTCATGAATGGAAGGGAGTTATCAATGGGGGAGAAGGGTAAAATCAGAAAGAGATGTGAAAGGCAGAAGGCTGGTGGGAAGTGGGAGGGGACATAAAATAAGGGAGTCAGTAGGGCCTGGGAATTTGGGGATAAGACAGAAAGAAGGCTCTGACAGTCACCTTGAAGTTTGGGAATTCAGGGATATGGTTGGGTAAAAGGTTTTCTAGGAAATGTCCCTGGTGTGTTTTGCTGTTTAAAATCTTTCTTTGGGGGTTAGGCTTATGTTTCTTTTGGATGTGGCATTGTGTGGAGATAGGCACTTTGGTAGATTGCAAACTTTGTAACAGATTCTTCCCATTCATGTTGAAAACTCTTGCAACCTAAGTTTTGCAACTTCCCAGTCAAGAAATGAAGTCTAGGGGAGGCTGTGACAGGAGTATTTCTAGTTCAAAGCCAGCCTCAGCAAAGGCAAGGTGCTAAGCAACTCAGTGAGACCCTGTCTCTAAATAAAATACAAAAAATAGGGCTGGGAATGAGGATCAGTGGTCAAGGGCCCCTGAGTTCAGTCCCCAGGATCAAAAAAAAAAAAAAAAAAAAAAAAGGAGAGAGAGAAAGATGCTTTTTTCCCTCTTGAATCTGGGCATGGTCATGGGACTTGGCCAATGTGGTGTTGGTAACTGTGAGGCAAGCAGAGGCTTGGGAAGTAAGTAGACATTGGCACTTGCCTCTTGCTGCCCTTAAAATTCCTGGAACCACTTCCATGAAGGATCACACCTACCCTGCTAGATGAGAGTGACATGACCTGGTTTTCCTCATTGGCTCTGGCAATAGCCAGCCACCTGCCAGACATGAAGAAGGCCACTGCCAGGAATTCACAGACTAGTAAAGAAATAACTTTTTTTGTATTGGGGATTGAACCCAGGGGTGCTTAACCACTGAACCCATCCCCAGCCCTTTAATATATATAACTTTATTTATATCAATATATAAAATACATCATTTATTTTTTAAATGTGGTGCTGAGGATCAAATCCAGTGCCTCACATGTGCTGGGTAAGTGCTCTAACACTGAGCCATAACCCCAGCCCCCCAGCCCTTTTTAATTTTATTTTGAGACAGGGTCTCAAGAAGTTGCTCAGAGCCTCACTAAGTTGCTGAGGCTGGCTTTGAACTTGCATCCACCTGCCTCAGCCTCCTGAGCCTCTGGGATTATAGACTTGCACCAGTGGCACCCACCGTGGTGGTTGTTTTAAGTTACTGAATTCTGGGATGGTTAGTTGTGTAGCAAAAGCTAACTGACACAGGCAGGAAAGAGTTTGCTATTATGTGATGATGATGGGGCTTTGTTAGTGCTCACAATTAGTACCCAATATATAGCAGCTGCAGCCAGTTCCCCAGAGAGCTACCACTGGTGCATTTTAGCAATGTGAGTGCCCCTGGAGTTCGTGCTTTGCAACCTGCCTGATGCAGGAATCCCTTGGCAGCCCTCTGCCTCATGGCTTCCTGGGGCAGAGAATCCCCCAGCTCTCCTTGGCACTCCATCTCACTCAGAGAGTTTGGGTTAGTGACATGTTCTTCCTTATATTTAGCCAAAGGCAGCAGCTTTGGAAGCAAGAACAGTATTTTATTTTTAGAGAAATCCTGGGTCCAGGGGAGATGAGAGGTGAAGGAGAGAGACCAATACTCCTTTGCACTCCTCTCTCCGCTTCCCCTGTACTTCTCCCTGAAGACCTCTGCTAGGTTCTGAAATGTGACAGCCTGTTCCTGAGGGATGACCCAGTTACCTGGTTGGGGTGATTTACCTGGCGCCTACCCAAGGGTGTAAAGCCTGGAATGCTGACTTGTTAGGGAGTCCAGGGGGTTGAGGAAGAAAGGACCAAGTCACAGCACAGGCCAAGGAAGGGAATAGGCAGTGGGCTGGGTGTGCAAGATGGGATATGGTGGCAGGTGTATGGGATGGTGTGGTATACAACGCGGGGAGCAGAGCAGGCATGCCATTCTCAGTGAACCTGATTTTCTATGCTCAAGGGACAATTTGTACAGGTTTTGGGTGGAGTCAACTACTGCTCATAAAATCAAATCAAGAGGTTTATCATTCTTTCATGCTCTCATCAAATATTTTCCACATACTCATCAGAGCCTACAGTGACTAAAATATGAAGAGTATGTGAATTCATGGGCTTCTCTTCAGAGGGGAAAATACCCAATGAATAATTTGTTATATAATTTTGGATGCATGAAGGTGATGAGATGTGATGTCTTGAGATAAAATGGTCAGTAATGGCCTTGCTGAAGAGGTGATGTTTGAAAAGAATCCTGAATTAGTGAGGGAAGGAGTCTGTGACTTCTGGAGGAAACCACTCCAGGCAGAGTGCACAGGAAGTGCACAGGCCCTGGGGTCACAATGCTGGGTGGAGGATGCAGTCTGGATGTGATGAGTTCATTTGAGGGCTGGAGCTGGGGCAGGGGTTGGAAACCTGCATAATGCATGCTGGGCCTCACAGGTTATGAAAAGAACTCTCACTTGAGTTATGTTAAGTTGCCGGGGAAGCCTTTAAAGATGAAGGGCATGGAACTAACTTGATCTGATTTTCCTCCTTACGGGATCCTTCTGCCTATTGTAGAGGAACAGAGGATTTTGAGGGAGACCTGGAAAGAAGGATGCTGCAATAGTGGTTCCGCCACTGACTGACCCTGGCATGTATCTTAACCTTTCTGGGTCTCAGCGTTCTTGTCCACAAATTGCTGACAACAACCATACATACACACATGTGCCACAGTGGGAAACTGCCTTTGTTACTCTTAGGATCTCCTGCTGGGCGGTGCATATTCAAAGTTTCACACAAATGCCAAATGCATATTGCTGTATGTTCAGGTCTTCTAACTAAAAAGTGGGTTCCAATGATCCAACTTAGGAAATTGAAGCCAGAATCAGGGAGAGGTAGTTAGTGTAGAAATAAGAAATCAGGTCAAATCGAGAAAATGGAGGACATGAAAACCATCTGCACCTGGAAGTTGGAAACTGCCCTTGGGAGAGTGGAATGTCAGAGATCTCCAGAGCCCACTGATTACTTAATTTGCCTGCCCTTATTGAGGACTGTAGGCAAAGAGTTGCTAATTAGTACCTCCTGGGACATTACCTGCCCTCCCCCTGCCCATGTGCTTCTCAGCTTATGCATCTCACCTGCAAAACTGGGCCCAGTCATGTAGGCAGGAAGGGAGGAAATGAGGGGGAGGGAACAGAATCAAGTTTATAAAGGACAGGATTTACGCATAGCATGAATTCTGCCTTTGGGTCCCCTCCTTCCACCCGGGAGAAGTGTGCTTTTACTTTAATAAAGGCTCTTACTTTCTACTCTACACTTGCCTTGGCGTGCTTCTCTGTCATTATACTTCAACACCTGAGGAAGCAGGACTCATCACTGGTAAATAGCGGTATCAAAATCTTGGAAATCAATAATGCTGATATCATTCACTTGGAAACCTTGGCAGTCAAGAGTAAGTTCTCTCACCTCAAGACCCCATGTCACATTAGTAAAAACCTCCAGGAGGCAGTCTGTAGCATGGTTCAGGGGTTATGATAACCGGTTTTCCTGAGGTAATTAACTATGAGTCCAACTCAAATGCTGCATCGGCATCCTCACTGCTGGACTGCTCTCTCCCAGTCCCTTCCAGCAGGCTTTATTCAGTCCCACATGTCCAAGCATTGTCTGGGACAACCTTTTGTCTGAAAATCTGGTCCATTCTGTAAATAATGGCCCCACTAGGTAAGTCATAAACCCAATCTGGACGTTGGCAATAGATTCAGTCTGAGGATCACAAGGTGGACTCACACTCAAATGATACTTTTTTCTATATCTCCTTGGTGGAAGAATTCCTCTGTTCCTTTTTCACTCCACTGTTTGGTTAATTCCCAGGTCCAGACAAGGTTACAAATATCAGCCCATTTCAAGGCCATCTGTAAAACCAAATGCCTATGTATGTCTTCTAGGCACAAGTCACCTCTATCCAAATGGGACCAAAACAATGACAGGTACTCATTCTGAGGACTGATTTCTGTGGCTCGTATCAAACCACCTGAGTTTCCATTTCTTGCCTGCTTTCTTAATGGCAGCTGTGAGAATAAACCAGATTCTCTCAATAAGCCCACTGCAGGTCTCCAGTGGTGATGTTCCAGTACTGAGATATTCTTGTGTAAAGTTGCCAAGAAATGGTTAGTTTTAACAGGGAAAGTTGATTGACACCTGGATGATCCAGATCATGAGAGGCAGCTGCCATTAAGCTCAGCAAGACAGCTCAAGGAGTTACAGAATTGGCAAGCTTAGTTTCCTTTAAGTAACAGTGCATGACCTGAGTAACATCCACAGCCTGGACTGAGAATTCTGAGCATGTGTCACTTTGAAAACAGTTGATTGATATAATTTCCCTGAAGATCTGAAGAATGGACTTGCCCACTAGAAGTAGTCAAGGCATTTGTGTTTTGTTGCAATATACCTGTACTATCTATTGTAATAGGCAGCAATGACGAAGAGGATGTTGGCACAGATAAATCTGTATCAGTATTAGTTTCATTAATGTCAGGAGAAACCTGCTCACCAGTCCTTTCTAAATTATCTGGACCATCCATAGCTTGTCCTGTTTACGAAATGTCCATCAGTACAAATGCCTGCAGTCATTGTCTGAGAACTGCCCAGAGTCCCAAAGACTCTAGATGGACAATATTGATTGGTACAAAGGTAATACTTCCTGGCAGACCAAGAGGCACATTAGCAACTACTTGGCTTTGGCCAGTGTCACGAGTGGGAAATGTGAGAAGTGAGAGTTATGTAGTTTCTCAAATGCTGGTCTATTCACTGCACACAATCACATACTTTACTGGATCTAACTCTAATCCTGACCTAATTCTAATCTTACACCCGACATCCCAGTGCTCACCACGGGGATCGTGTCTTGAGGTCAGCTTTGCTGAGATTCCATAGGACCCCGAGGGCTTGTGGAGAATTCACCGCAGGGTGGATGTTGAGGTCAGCAGGGTCTTGTCTGGGCCTGGGCTCAGTTTGCCCAGGATCTCAACTCTCCCATGACATCTGGTGTCCTCTGGTGTCCTCAGCTCTCTGAGGACCCGTCTGGCCTGTCTCAGGTCTCCCCAGGCCTGTCCCCTGCTCTCTGGTCTGTCTTCTTTGTAGTTCTTTCAAGTGTCTGTCCTGGCTCCATAAGGTGGATGGCACTTGGGGTTGTTCGGTGTGGTTGCTCTAAGCTACTTCTGGTTGGTTGCACCCCATTTTGGGGGTCTCTCATTTGTTATACTTTTTTTAGGGTTACATCATTGAGTTTTTGCACAGTCGTACATAACACTGCAATTTTCTTAAAATATTCCATATGGGAAAGTTCCATATAGTAAAATATAACAAAGAAAGGTACAATTGTAAAGATCCACAATAGCCAAAGCAAAACAAAGCATGCCACTCATAAGGATGAGCCACAAGTTGTAACTCCCTGAACCTGAACTTGACCATTCTGTGGTTTGAGATTCTGGATATTAGCAGGAAGTGTTCTAGAGGCAAGTGAGGTTTGGTTGGAGCCAAGAACGATCTGAATTTGCTTTCTTGATTTACACCCATATTATCTGAAGAGCCTGTGAAGCCAATCTGAACCTGCTGACCATCTGTTGATCGAACCTGAGATATTACTTGATATTGAACATTGGACACTGTACCATTTGACGAATCTGATCCTGGTGCAACTGAAAATATTTGCTGATTCTGCAAATTTTGAAGAGGAAGGACGTACTGCCCCCTCGAAGTAGCAGCACTTGGAATCTGTACTAGATTCCCAGCTTTGTGACTGATGAAACCTCCCATCGGTTTGGTGCTCCTCTTAACTGTGCAGAAGCCAAATCACCTGTTCCCGGCTGCAGTGACCATCTTCTCCTTATGGTTCCCCCTTGAAAACAACCCTATTTTCTGCAGGTAGTGGCCAGCAGAGTGAGTAGTGATGGCTGAGTGTCCTGCCAGGATGGGTGGGTTCAGAGAGGGAGACAGGAGTGGGTGGCTGTTAGGATCAGGCCTCAGCTGGCACAGGAAGTGCTGCTAGGTCCTGGCCGGCTGTGCCCACCCTGTGGAGCCAGCCTGCCCTCTCCTTCCGATTGCACATACACCAGCCCTGCCCAGGTGGCAGGCAGCGGACTGAGCGCCAGGCCTCCACTTTCCAACTGGAACTCACCCTATGTGGATCTGATTTCAAGGGCTACAAACCAACCTGCTTACCTAGGCGGGAATCCATCTGGGAGGTCTCTCTCAAAGCTCCCCCCCCCCCAGACCAAGGCCAAGTGCTATAGACACCTAGGAGAACCCCAAGCCTGCTTTATCCTCTTCTAGCTCTCTGCCATTTAGCTTTCTTGATTGTATGATTTCTTGAACATCTTGCCTTTATCTGCTTTGTTTTGATGTATCTTATCCATTGTTCCATTAATCTTTGTGTGTTCATTTAGACTTTGTTTCTGGTGTACTAATGATGCCTTTGAGTCAAAATCTGCTTCCCTGTAGCTTCAAATGTGCAGAAATAGAAAAATAAGAGTTATTCTGCCTTAGTCTCCTCAATCCAAGGGTTACAATGGGAGCACTGGGTGTCACGTTACTGTTCATTGGTTTTGTTATTCACACCAGCCTCAGACAAAACCATGATAAGGAACCCTAGCTTAAAAGGAATTTAATTTTTATTTTTATTTTATTTTTGATGTGGTCAAATACACAAAACATAAAATTTACCATTTTAGCCATTGTTAAGTGTGTAGTTCAGTGGCATTAATTATGTTCACATGGTGCAACCCTAATTTCTGTTCAATTCCAGAACTTTTTCATCATCCCAAACTCAACCTGTGTGCATTAAACAAGAATTCTCCCTTCCCAGCTTTCTGTCTCTATGAATTTGACTGTTCTAGATACCTCACACAGGAGAACCATCTAGTTCTTGTCCATTTGTATCTGACTACTTTCACTTAGCACAGTGCCCTCACAGCCTTGTGTCAGAATTTCCTTCCCTTTGAATACTGCATATGTCAATTTTTCCTTATCCATTCATCTGTTGATGGACACTTGTGTTGCTTCTACATCTTGCCTATTTGTAGATAATGCTGTTATAAGCATGGGGGTTCAAATATCTCTTTGAGATTACTTTCAGTTATTTTGGGTATTTATCCAGAAGTAGAATTTCTGAATCATGTGATAACTGTATTTTTAGTCTTTTGAGGAATCACCATACTGTTTCCATAAGGACTGAGCCATTTTATATTCCCATCCACAGTGTCTAAGACTCCCAATTCCTCCATATCTTCACCACCACTGGTTACTGGTTATTTTCGGTTCTGCTTTTTTAATTTTTTTTTTTTTTAGTAGTCATCCTAATTTATTTGAGGTATAATTTCAATATGGCTTTGATTTGCATTTACTTTTTTTTAAAGGTAAGTATTAAATTTTATTGTAAATATACTTGTAAAGTATATTCACAAGTAATCTCACACAAATTAACCTAAATATTTACAATGATTTTTTTCCATCACACACAAAAAATTTCCTTTCAAATTAGGCCTCAAGGTTTTGATTTTTAAAATTTTAACACCCTCTGAAATGGCTGTTTTAAAAGCACTAATGGTTCTAAAATTTAACTATTTTAAGAATATCTCTGTTGTATTAATTTACAAAATTATTTTACTTATATGAGCATTTTCAGGCATCTGTATAGGAGAACAAACACAGTAAGAAGCCATTCACATTACATCAGTCATCTAAGGATTACGGTAATTTGCCATGTAATTAGCAGTTATAAAGAAATTCTTTTTGTTTTGATGGTGCTAGGGGTTGAGGCATAAAGAAGTTCTTACACATTCTGATCTGTTACCATTTTTCTTCTAATACTTTGTTGTTGTTGTTTTTATTAAAAGCTCACTTCCATAGTAAATACTTTAAAAAAATATATCTAATACTTTAAATGTATATTTTCTGAAATTCATACACTATCTGCTATAAAGAAAATCAACTATCTAAAATACCTTATCTCTAAATTTCAGTGTTTAAAACTTTTACAGATTACCTTATATATAACATATAAGACATTCTCAACCATGTCTTAACAAATACTGAGAAGATTCTGAGAAGATTCTTCTAATATTATTAAGTTCCCCAATCACCCAAGAATGGGTGATTTCTCTTCCAAATAGATTAGTACTTCATT
>JAJEJO010049031.1:0-26720 GCA_020662805.1 Glaucomys volans | reverse complement strand
GTGCAGGCCAGATGTAGGACGTGTGCATGAGGGCTGTAGGACGTGTGTAGGAGTGCTCCATTACATTTGTAGGAGGGCTCTAGGACGTGTGTAGGTGGGTCTAGGACATGTGTAGGAGGGCTGTAGGACTTGAGAATTAAGGGTCTAGGACGTGTGCAGGAGGGATGTAGGACTGCTGAAAGAGGACACTAGCATATGTGTACGAGGGCTTTATGACATGTGCAGGAGGACTCTAGGGCCTGTGTAAGAGGGCTCTTGGTTGTGTGAAGGATGATTTAGGATGTGTGCTGGAGGGCTGTAGGACGTGTGAAGGAGAGCTCTAGGATGTGTGTAGGAGTGCTTCAGGACATGTGCAGGAGGGGACTAATTCGTGTGCAGTAGGGCTGTAGGACGTGGGAAGGAGACCTCTAGTACGTGTGTACGAGGTCTTTATGACATGTGTGGAGGGATCTAGGATCTCTGTAGGAGGGCTCTAGGATGTGTGTAGAAGGGAACTAGGATGATTGCAGAAGGGCTGTCAGACATGTTACGGATGTCTCTAGGACGTGTTTAGGAGGGCTCTCTGATGTGTGCAGAGGTCTCTAGCCCCTTTGCAGGAGGGTTGTAGTACATGTACAAGAGGGCACTAGGACGTGTGTAGGAGGGCTCTAGGATGTGTGTAGGAGGGTAAAGGGATGTGGGGCGGGCTGTAGGGTGTGCGCAGGAGGCCAGTAGGACATGTGCAGGAGGGTTGTAGGACGTGTGCAGGAGAGCTCTAGGACGTGTGTAGTCGTGCTCCTGGATGTGTGGAGGAGGGCTCTAGTATGTGTGTAGGAGTGTTCTAGGACATGCGTTAGAGGGCTGCAGGACTTGTGAATTAAGGCTCTAGGACATGTGCAGAAGGGATGTAAGACGTGTGAAGGAGAGCTGCAGGACGTGTGCAGGAGATCACTAGGATGTGTGTGGGAGGGCTCTAATACGGGTTTAGGAGGGATCTAGGAAGTGTGTAGGAGGGCTCAATTACATGTGAACCAGGACTGTAGGATTTGTGAAGGAGGGCTCAAGGACGTGTGCTAGATGACTGTAGGTCGTGTTCAGGAGAACTCTAGGATGTGTGCAGGAGAGCTTTATGTCATGTTCAGGAGGGCTCTAGGATGTGTGTAGGAGGGCCCCAGGTCGTTTGCAGAAGGGCTCTATGATGTGTGCACAATGGCTCTTGACATGTGCAGGAGGGCTGAAAGAGGTGTGTAGGCGGTCTGTATCACGTGTGTAGGGGTGCTCTAGTATGTGTATAGGAGGGATCGAGGATGTGTGTACTAGGGTGCTAAAACGTGTGTAGGATGGGTGTACAACGTGAATGAGAGCTCTACGATGTGTTGAGGAGGGCTCTGGGACATTTGCAGGAGGTCTGTAGGACGTGTGCAGTAGGGTTCTAAGACGTGTGCAGGAGGGGACTAGGACGTGTGTAGGAGTGCTCCAGGACGTATGTAGGAGAGCTCTAAGACATTTGTAGGAGTGTCTAGGACATGCATAGGAGGGCTGCAGGACTTGTGAATTAAGGATCTAGAACTTGTGCAGGAGGGATGTAGGACGGGTGAAAGAGGGCTCTAGATGTATGTACGTGGGCTTTATGACATGTGCAGAAGGACTCTAGGATCTGTGTAGGAGTGCCCTTTGTTGTGTGTAGGAGGATCTAGGACGTGTGCAGGACGGCTGTAGGACTTGTGAAGGAGGGCTCTAGGACATTTGTGGTAGGGCTCTAGGTTGTGTGTAGGAGGATTCTGGGATATCGTTAGGAGGGCTGTAGGACTTTTGAAGGAGGCCTGAAGGACGTGTTAAGTAGGACTCTAGGACCTGTGCAGGAGGGTGGTAGGACGTGTGAAAGAGTGCTCTACGTCTTGTGAAGGAGGACTCAAAGATGTGAGCAGGAGGTATGTGTGAATTGTGCTGGTCGAATGTAGGATGTGTGCATGACTGCCGTAGGACGTGGGTAGGAGTGCTTTTGAACGTGTGTAGGAGGGTTGTAGGACTTTGCAAGAGATTGGATCATGTGTGCAGGAGGGCTCTAGGGTGTGTGGAGGAGGGCTTTATGAAGTGTATAGGAGGAATATAGGACGTGTCAAGTAGGGCTCTAGGTTGTTTACAAGAGGGCTTTAGGACATGTTCAAGAGGGTTGTAAGACGTGTGCAGGAGGGCTCTAGGATGTGTGTAGGTGGGCTCAGGGACGTGTATAAGAGGACTGTAGAATGTGTGCAGGAGGTCTGTAGGATGTGCACGAGGGGTGTAGGACATGTGCTGGAGGTGTCTAGGACATGTGGAGGAGTGCTCCAGGACGTTTGTAGGAGGGCTCTAGGACGTGTGTAGGAGGGTCTAGGACATGCGTAGGAGGGCTGCAGGACTTGTGAATTAAGGGTCTAGGACATGTGCAGGAGGGATATAGGATGGCTGAAAGAGGGTTCTAGTATGTGTGTAGGAGGGCTTTATGACATGTGCAGGAGGGCTCTAGGGCCTGTGTAGGAGGGCTCTTGGTTGTGTGTCGGAGGATCTAGGACGTGTGCAGGAGGTTGTAGGACGTGTAATGGAGGGCTGTAGGACATGTGTAGGACGGCTCTAGTACATGTGTAGGAAGGCTCTGGGACATGTGTAGGAGGGCTGTACGATGTGTGTAGGAGGGATCTATGATGTTTTTCGGAGAGCTGTAGGACGTGTGTAGGGGGGCTTTATGACGTGTATAGGAGGAATGTAGCACGTGTCAAGTAGGGCTCTAGGTCCTGTGCAAGAGGGCTTTAACGTGTGCAAGAGGGCTTAAGATGTGTGCAGGCGGCCTCTAGGACCTTTGTAGGAGGCCTCAGGGACTTGTGGAGGAGGGCTGTGGGAAGTGTTCAGGAGGTCTGTAAGACGTGTGCAGGGGAGTGTAGGATGTGTGCAGGAGAGCTGTAGGATATGTGTAGGAGTGCTCCAGGAGGTGTGTAGGTGGCCTCTAGGATGTGTTTAAGATGGTTCTAGGACGTGCGTAGGAGGGCGGCAGGACTTGTGAATTAAGGCTCTAGGATGTGGGCCGGATGGATATAGGATGGGTGAAGGAGGGCTCTAGCTCGAGTTTATGAGAGGTTTATGACATGTGCAGAAGCACTCTAGTACATGTGTAGGAGGGCTCTTGGTTGTGTGAAGGAGGATTTAGGATGTGTGCTGGAGGGCTGTAGGACGTGTGAAGGAGAGCTCTAGGATGTGTGTAGGAGTGCTCCAGGACATGTGCAGGAGGGCTCTAATTCGTGTGCAGGAGGGCTGTAGGACATGCGAAGGAGGCCTCTAGCACGTGTGTACGAGGGCTTTATGACACGTGCGGGAGGGATCTAAGATCTCTGTAGGAGGGCTCTAGGATGTGTGTAGAAGGGATCTAGGATGTTTGCAGAAGGGCTGTCAGACATGTTACGGATGTCTCTAGGACGTGTTTAGGAGGGCTCTCTGATGTGTGCAGAGGTCTCTAGCACCTTTGCAGGAGGGCTGTAGGACATGTACAGGAGGGCACTAAGACGTGTGTAGGAGGGATCCAGGATGTGTATAGGAGGACTCAGGGTTGTGGGGCGGGCTGTAGGGTGTGTGCAGGAGGTCTGTAGTACATCTGCAGGAGGGTTGTAGGAGGTGTGCAGGAGAGCTCTAGGACGTGTGTTGTCGTGCTCCAGGATGTGTGTAGGAGGGCTCTAGTACGTGTGTAGGAGGGTCTAGGACATGAGTAGGAGGGCTAAAGGACTTGTGAATTAATGGTCTAGGACGTGTGCAGGAGGGATGTAGCATGACTGAAAGAGGGCTCTAGCATGTGTGTTCGAGGGCTTTATGACATGTGCAGGAGGACTCTAGGGCCTGTGTAGGAGGGCTCTTGGTTGTGTGTCGGAGGATATAGGACATGTGCAGGAGGTTGTAGGACGTGTACTGGAGGGCTGTCGGACATGTGTAGGAGAGCTCTAGGACATGTGCAGGAGGGCTGTAGGACTTTTAATGGAGGGCTGAAGGACGTGTGAAGTAGTACTCTAGGACTTGTGCAGGAGGGTTGTAGGACGTGTGAAAGTGGGCTCTATGTCTTGTGAAGGAGGACTCAAAAATGTGAGCAGGAGGTATGTGTGAATTGTGTAGGCCCGATGTAGGACCTGTGCATGAGGGCTTAGGACATGTTTAGGAGGGCTTTAGGACATGTGTAGGAGGGATGTAGGACCTTTGCAGGAGGGTGGAGGATGTGCGAAGGAGGGCTCTAGGTCGTGTGGTGGAGGGCTCTGTGACGTGTGCAGGAGGGATCTAGGACGGTTGCAGAATGGATGTAAAACGTGTGCAGGAGGGCTCTAGGATTTGGGTTGGAGGGCTCTAGCACATGTTTAAGAGGGTTCTAGGACATGTGTAGGAGGGCTCTGGGACATGTGTAGGAGGGCTGTAGGATGTCTGTAGGAGGGCTCTAGGATGTTTTTTGGAGGGCTATAGGACGTGTGTAGGAGGGCTTTATGACGTGTATAGGAGGAATGTAGCACGTGTCTAGTAGGGCTCTAGGTCATGTGCAAGAGGGCTTTAAGACATGTGCAAGAGGGCTTTAAGGTGTTTGCAGGAGGGCTCTAAGACCTGCGTAGGAGACCTCAGGGACATGTGGAGGAGGGCTGTGGGACGTGTTCTGGAGGTCTGTAGGACATGTGCAGGGGGGTGTAGGATGTGTGTAGGAGAGCTGTAGGATATGAGTAGGAGTGCTCCCGGATGTGTGTAGGAGGTCTCTAGGATGTGTTTAGGAGGGTTCTAGGAAGTGCGTAGGAGGGCGGCACGACTTGTGAATTAAGGCTATAGGATGTTACCGGAGGGATGTAGGATGAGTGAAGGAGGGCTCTAGCACGAGGCTATGAGAAGTTTATGACATGTGCAGTAGCACTCTAGGACATGTGTAGGAGGGCTCTTGGTTGTGTGAAGGAGGATTTAGGATATGTGCTGGAGGGCTGTAGGACGTGTGAAGGAGGCCTCTAGCACGTGTGTACGAGGGCTTTATGACATGTGTGGGAGGGATCTAGGTTCTTTGTAGGAGGGCTCAAGGATTTGTGTAGAAGGGATCTGGGATGATTGCAGAAGGGCTGTCAGACATGTTAAGGATGTCTCTAGGACGTGTTTAGGAGGGATCTCTGATGTGTGCAGAGGTCTCTAGCACCTTTGCAGGAGGGTTGTAGGACATGTACAGGAGTACACTAGGACGTGTGTAGGAGGGCACTAGGATGTGTGTAGGAGGGCTCAGGGATGTGGGGCGGGCTGTAGGGTGTGTACAGGAGTTCTGTAGGATATGTGCAGGAGGGTTGTAGGAGGTGTGCAGGAGAGCTCTAGGACGTGTGTAATCGTGCTCCAAGATGTGTATAGGAGGGCTCTAGTATGTGTGTAGGAGGGTTCTCAGACGTACATTAGAGGGTTGCAGGACTTGTGAATTAAGGATCTAGGACATGTGCAGAAGGGCTGTAAGACGTATGATGGAGACCTGCAGGACGTGTGCAGGAGATCACTAGGATGTGTGTGGGAGGGCTCTAATACGTGTTTAGGAGGGATCTAGGAAGTGTGTAGGAGGGCTCAATTACATGTGTACAAGGGCTGTAGGACTTTTGAAGGAGGGCTGAATGACGTGTGAAGTAGGACTCTAGGACGTGTGCAGGAGGGTGTTAGGATGTGTGAAAGAGTGCTATACGACTTGTGAGGGACGACTCAAAGATGTGAGCAGTAGGTATGTGTGAATTGTGCAGGCCGGATGTAGGACGTGTGCATGAGGGCTGTAGGACGTGTGTAGGAGGGATTTGAACGTGTGTAGGAGAGTTGTAGGACTTTGCAGGAGAGTGGAGAATGTGTGAAGGAGGGCTCTAGGATGTGTGGAGTAGGGCTTTATGAAGTAAATAGGAGGAATGTAGCACGTGTCAAGTAGGGCTCTAGGTCATGGGTAAGAGGGCTTTAAGACGTGTGCAAGAGGGCTTTAAGATGTGTGCAGGAGGTCTCTAGGACCCGTGTAGGAGGCTTCAGGGACATGTGGCGGAGGGCTGTGGGATGTGTTCAGGAGGTCTGTAAGACGTTTGCAGGGGGTGTAAGATGTGTGCAGGAGAGCTGTAGGATATGTGTAGGAGTGCCCCAGGATGTGTGTAGGAGGTCTCTAGGATGTGTTTAGGAGGGTTCTAGGACGTGCGTAGGAGGGCGGCAGGACTTGTGAATTAAGGCTCTAGGATGTGTGCCGGAGGGATGTAGGATGGGTGAAGGAGGGCTCTAGCAGGAATGTATGAGAGGTTTATGACATGTGCGGAAGCACTCTAGGATATGTGTAGGAGGGCTCTTGGTTGTGTGAGGGAGGGTTTAGGATGTGTGCTGGAGGGCTGTAGGACGTGTGAAGGAGAGCTCTAGGATGTGTGTAGGAGTGCTCCAGGACATGTGCAGGAGGGCACTAATTCATGTGCAGTAGGGCTGTAGGACGTGGGAAGGAGGCCTCTAGCACATATGTAGGAGGGCTTGATGACACGTGCGGGAGGGATCTAGGATCTGTGTAGGAGGGCTCTAGGATGTGTGTAGAAGGGATCTAGGATGATTGCAGAAGGGCTGTCAGACAGGATAAGGATGTTTATGGACGTGTTTAGGAGGGCTCTCTGATGTGTGCAGAGGTCTCTAGCACCTTTGCAGGAGGGTTGTAGGACATGTACAGGAGGACATTAGGACGTGTGTAGGAGGGCTCAGGGATGTGGGTCGGGCTGTAGGTGTGTGCAGGAGGCCAGTAGGACATGTGTAGGAGGGTTGTAGGACGTGTGCAGGAGAGCTCTAGGACATGTGTGGTAGGCCTCTAGGTCGTGTGTAGGAGGATTCTGGTATATCGTTATGAGGGCTGTAGGACTTTTGATGGAGGGATGAAGGATATGTTAGGTAGGGCTCTAGGACGTGTGCAGGAGGGTTGTAGGACGTGTGAAAGAGTGCTGTAGGTCTTATGAAAGAGTACGCAAAGATGTGAGCAAGAGGTATGTGTGAATTCTGCAGGTCGCATGTAGGACGTGTGCATGAGGGCCGTAGGACGTGTGTAGGAGGGCTTTTGAATGTGTGTAGGAGGGTTGTAGGACATTGCAAGAGAGTGGAGGATGTGTGAAGGAGGGCTCTAGGATGTGTGTATGAGGGCTTTATGTAGTGTATAGGAGGAATGTAGGACGTGTCAAGTAGGGCTCTAGATTGTTTAGAAGAGGGCTTTAAGACGTGTGCAAGAGGGTTTTAAGATGTGTACAGGAGGGCTCTAGGATGTGTGTAGGAGGGCTCAGGGATGTGTATATGAGGACTGTAGAGTGTGTGCAGGAGGTCTGTAGGATGTGCACGAGGGCTGTAGAACATGTGCAGGAGGGGTCTAGGACGTGTGTAGGAGTGCTCCATGACGTTTGTAGGAGGGCTCTAGGACGTGTGTAGGAGGGTCTAGGACATGCATAGGAGGTCTGCAGGACTTGTGAATTAAGGGTCTAGGACGTGTGCAGGAGGGATGTAGGAGGGCTGAAAGAGGGCTCTAGCATGTGTGTACCAAGGGTTTATGACATGTGCAGGAGGACTCTAGGGCCTGTGTAGGAGGGCTCTTGGTTGTGTGTCAGAGGATCTAGTACCTGTGCAGGAGGTTGTAGGAAGTGTGAAAAAGGGCTGTATGATGTGTGTAGGAGTGATTTTGAACGTGTGTAGGAGGGTTGTAGGACTTTGCAGGAGAGTGGGGGATGTGTGAAGGAGGGCTCTAGGATGTGTGGAGGAGGGCTTTATGAAGTGTATAGGAGGAATGTAGGACGTGTCAAGTAGGGCTCTAGGTTGTTTGCAAGAGGGCTTTAAGACTTGTGCAAGAGGGTTTTAAGAGGTGTGCAGGAGGGCTCTAGGATGTGTGTAGTCGTGCTCTAGGATGTGTGTAGGACGGCTCTAGTATGTGTGTAGGAGGGTTCTAGGACTGCGTTAGAGGGCTGCAGGACTTGTGAATTAAGGCTATAGGACATGTGCAGAAGGGATGTAAGACGTGTGAAGGACAGCTGCAGGACCTGTGCAGGAGATCACTAGGATGTGTGTGGGAGGGCTCTAATACATGTTTAGGAGGGATCTAGGAAATGTGTAGGAGGGCTCAATACATGTGTACCAGGGCTGTAGGATTTCTGAAGGAGGGCTGAAGGACGTGTGCTAGAGGACTGTAGGTCGTGTTCAGAACCTTAGGCTCTGTGCAGGAGAGCGTTATGTCATGTGCAGGAGGGCTCTAGGACGTGTGTAGGTGGGCTCCAGGTCGTTTGCAGAAGGGCTCTATGATGTGTGTACGATGTCTCTTGACATGTGCAGGAGGGCTGAAAGAGGTGTGTAGGCGGTCTGTAGCACGTGCGTAGGAGTGCTCTACTATGTGTATAGGAGGGATCTAAGATGTGTGTAGTAGGGTACTAAAACGTGTGTAGGACGGCTGTACAACGTGAATGAGAGCTCTACGATGTGTTGAGGAGGGCTCTGGGACATGTGCAGGAGGTGTGTAAGACGTGTGCAGGAGGGATCTAAGACGTGTGCAGGAGGGGTCTAGGATGTGTGTAGGAGTGCTCCAGGATGTATGTAGGAGAGCTCTAGGACGTGTGTAGGAGGGTCTAGGACATGCATAGGAGGGCTGCAGGACTTGTGAATTAAGGATCTAGAACTTGTGCAGGAGGGATGTAGGACGCGTGAAAGAGGGCTCTAGTTGTGTGTACGTGGGCTTTATGAAATGTGCAGGAGGACTCTAAAATCTGTGTAGGAGTGCTCTTTGTTGTGTGTAGGAGGATCTAGGACGTGTGGAGGATGGCTGTTGGACTTGTGAAGGAGGGCTCTAGGACATGTGTGGTAGGGCTCTAGATCGGGTGTAGGAGGATTCTGGGATATGGTTAGGGGGGCTGTAGGACTTTTGAAGGAGGGCTGAAAGACGTGTGAAGTAGGACTCTTGGACGTGTGCAGGAGGGTTATAGGACGTGTGAAGAGTGCTCTAGGTCCTTTGAAGGAGGACTCAAATATGTGAGCAGGAGGTATGTGTGAATTGTGCAGGCCGGATGTAGTACATGTGCATGAGGGCTGTAGGACGTGTGGCGGAGGGCTTTTGAACATATGTAGGAGGGTTGAAGGACTTTGCACGAGAGTGGAGGATGTATGAAGGAGGGCTCTAGCATGTGTGGAGGATAGCTTTATGAAGTGTATAGGAGGAATGTAGGAAGAGTCAAGTAGGTCTCTAGATTTTTTCCAAGAGGGCTATAAGACGTGTGCAAGAGGGTTTTAAGACATGGCAGGAGGCGTCTAGGATGAGTGTAGCAGGGCTCAGGGACGTGTATAGCAAGACTGTAGAATGTGTGCAGGAGGTTGTGCACGGGGGCAGTCGGACATGTGCAGGAGGGGGCTAGGACGTGTGTAGGAGTGCTCCAGGAAGTTTGTAGGAGATCTCTAGGTCGTGTGTAGGAGGGTCTAGGACATCCGTAGGAGGGCTGCAGTACTTGTGAATTAAGGGTCTAGGACGTGTGCAGGAGGGATGTAGAACGGCTGAAAGAGGGCTCTAGCATGTGTGTACGTGGGCTTTAAGACATATGCAGGAGGTTGTAGGAAGTGTAATGGAGGTCTCTAGGACATGTGTAGGAGGGCTCTAGGATGTATGTAGGAGGGCTGTAGGACTTTTGATGGAGGGCTGAAGGACCTGTGAGGTAGGACTCTAGGACATGTGCAAGAGGGATGTAGGTCGTGAGAAAGAGGGCTCTATGTCTTGTGAAGGAGGCCTGAAAGGTGTGATCAGGAGCTATGTGTGAACTGTGCAGGCTGGATGTAGGACGTGTGCATGAGGGCTGTAGGACTTGTGTAGGAGGGCTTTAGGACGAGTGTAGGAGGTTGTAGGACCTTTGTAGGAGGGTGGAGGATGTAGGAAGGAGGGCTCTAAGACGTGTGGAGGAGGGCTCTGTGACGTGTGCAGGAGGGATCTAGGATGGTTGCAGGATAGCTGTAAAAATGTGCAGGAGAGCTCTAGGAAGTGGGTTGGAGGGCACTAGGACATGTGTAGGAGGGCTCTAGCACATGTGTAGGAGGGCCATGAAACATGTTTAGAAGGGCTGTGGAATGTGTGTAGGAGGACTCTAGGATGTTTTTCGGAGGGGTATAGAACGTGTGTAGGAGGGCTTTATGACGTGTATAGGAGAAATGTAGTACGTGTCAAGTAGGGCTCTAGGTCATTTGCACGAGGGCATTAAGACATGTGAAGAGGGCTTAACATGTGTGCAGGAGGGCTCTAGGACCTGTGTAGGAGGCCTCAGGGACATGTGGATGAGGGCTGTGGGACGTGTTCAGGAGGTCTGTAAGACGTGTGCAGGGGTGTGTAGGATGTGTGCAGGAGAGCTGTAGGATATGTGTAGGAGTGCTCCAAGACGTGTGTAGAAGGTCTCTAGGATGTGTTTAGGAGGGTTCTAGGATGTGCGTAGGAGGGCGGCAGGACTTGTGAATTAAGGCTCTGGGATGTGTGCCAGAGGGATGTAGGATGGGTGAAGGAGGGCTCTAGCACGAGTTTATGAGAGGTTTATGACATGTGCAGAAGCACTGTAGGACATGTGTAGGAGGGCTCTTGGTTGTGTGAATGAGGATTTAGGATGTGTGCTGGAGGGCTGTAGGACGTGTGAAGGAGAGCTCTAGGAAGTGTGTAGGAGTGCTCCAAAACATGTGCACGAGGGCTCTAATTCGTGTGCAGGAGGGCTGTAGGACGTGGGAAGGAGGCCCCTAGCACAAGTGTACGAGGGTTTTATGACACGGACCTGAGGGATCTAGGATCTGTGTAGGAGGGCTCTAGGATGTGTGTAGAAGGGATGTAGGATGATTACAGAAGGGCTGTCAGACATGTTAAGGATGTCTCTAGGAAGTGTTTAGGAGGGCTCTCTGATGTGTGCAGAGGTCTGTAGCACCTTTGCAGGAGGGTTGTAGGACATGTACAGGAGGGCACTAGGACGTGGGGAGGAGGGCTCCAGGATGTGTGTAGGAGGGCTCAGGGATGTGGGGCGGGCTGTAGGGTGTGTGCAGGAGGTCTGTAGGACATGTGCTAGAGGGTTGTAGGACGTATGCAGGAGAGCTCTAGGACTTGTGTAGTCGTGCTCCAGGATGTGTGTAGGAGGGCTCTAGTATGTGTGTAGGAGGGTTCTAGGACGTGTCTTAGAGGGCTGCAGGATTGTAAATTAAGGCTCTAGGACATGTGCAGAAGGGATGTAGGACGTGTGAAGGAGAGCTGCAGGACGTGTGCAGGAGATCACTAGGATGTGTGTGGGAGGGCTCTAATACGTGTTTAGGAGGGATCTAGGAAGTGTGTAGGAGGGCTCAATTACATGTGTACCAGGGATGTACGATTTGTGAAGGAGGGCTCAAGGACGTGTGCTAGAGTACTGTAGGTCGTGTTCAGGAGAACTCTAGGATGTGTGCAGGAGAGCTTTATGTCATGTGCAGGAGGGCTCTAGTACGTGTGTAGGAGGGCTCCAGGACGGTTGCAGAAGGGCTCTATGATGTGTGCACGATGGCTCTTGACATGTGCAGGAGGGCTGAAAGAGGTAGGTAGGCGGTCTGTAGCACGTGTTTAGGAGTGCTCTAGTATGTGTATAGGAGGGATCTAAGATGTGTGTAGTAGGGTACTAAAACGTGTGTAGGACGGCTGTACAACATGAATGAGAGCTCTACGATGTGTTGAGGAGGGCTCTGGGACATGTGCAAGAGGTCTGTAGGACGTGTGCAGGAGGGTTCTAAGACGTGTGCAGGAGGGGGCTAGGATGTGTTTAGGTGTGCTCCAGGACATATGTAGGAGAGCTCTAGGACGTGTCTAGGAGGATCTAGGACATGCATAGAGGGCTGCAGGACTTGTGAATTAAGGATCTACACCTTGTGCAGAAGGGATGTAGGACAGGAGAAAGAGGGCTCTAGATGTGTGTACGTGGCTTTATGACATGTGCAAAAGGACTCTAGGATCTGTGTAGGAGTGCTCTTTGTTGTGTGTAGGAGGATCTAGGACGTGTGCAGAAGGGTTGTAGGACTTGTGAAGGAGGGCTCTATGACATATGTGGTAGGACTCTAGGTCGTGTGTAGGAGGGTTGTAGGACGTGTGAAAGAGTGCTCTAGGTCTTGTGAAGGAGGACTCAAAGATGTGAGCAGGAGGTATGTGTGAATTGTGCAGGCCGGATGTAGGACCTGTGCATGAGGGGTGTAGAACGTGTGTAGGAGGGCTTTAGGACGTGTGTAGGAGGGTTGTAGGACCTTTGCAGGAGGGTGGAGGATGTGTGAAGGAGGGCTCTAGGACGTGTGGAGGAGGGCTCTGTGACGTGTGCAGGAGGGATCTAGGATGTTTGCAAGATGCCTGTAAAACGTATGCAGGAGGGCTCTAGGAAGTGGGTTGGAGGGCTCTAGAACATGTGGAGGAGGGCTCTGGGACATGTGTAGGAGGGCTGTAGGATGTGTGTAGGAGGGCTCTAGGATGTTTTTCGGAGGGCTATAGGACGTGTGTAGGAGGGCATTATGATGTGTATAGGAGGAATGTAGCACGTGTCAAGTAGGGCTCTAGGTCATGTGCAAGAGGGCTTTAAGACGTGTGCAAGAGGGCTTTAAGATGTGTGCAAGAGGGCTCTAGGACCTGTGTACGAGGCCTCAGTGACATGTGGAGGAGGGCTGTGGGACGTGTTCAGGAGGTCTGTAAAACATGTGCAGAGGGGGTGTAGGATGTTTGCAGGAGAGCTGTAGGCTATGTGTAGGAGTGCTCCAGGACGTATGCAGGAGGTCTCTAGGATGTGTTTAGGAGGGTGCTAGTACGTGCGTAGGAGGGCAGCAGGACTTGTGAATTAAGGCTCTAGGATGTGTGCCGGAGGGCTGTAGTACATGTGAAGGAGAGCTCTAGGATGTGTGTAGGAGTGCTCAAGGACATGTGCAGGAGGGCTCTAATTCGTGTGCAGGAGGGCTGTAGGACGTGGGAATGAGTCCTCTAGCATGTGTGTACGAGGGCTTTATGACAGGTGCGAGAGGGATCTAGGGTCTTTGTAGGAGGGCTCTAGGATGTGTGTAGAAGGGATCTAGGATGATTGCAGAAGGGCTGTCAGACATGTTAAGGATGTCTCTAGGACGTGTTTAGGAGGGCTCCCTGATGTGTGCAGAGGTCTCTAGCACCTTTGCAGGAGGGTTGTAGGACATGTACAGGAGGGCACTAGGACGTGTGTAGGAGGGCTCCAGGATGTGTGTAGTAAGGCTCAGAGATGTGGGGCGGGCGGTACGGTGTGTGCAGGAGGTCTGTAGGACATGTGCAGGAGGGTTGTAGGACTTGTGCAGGAGAGCTCTAGGACGTGTGTAGTCGTGATCCAGGATATGTGTAGGATGGCTCTAGTATATGTGTAGGAGGGTTCTAGAATGTGCGTTAGAGGGCTGCAGGACTTGTGAATTAAGGCTCTAGGACATGTCCAGAAGGGATGTAAGACGTGTGAAGGAGAGCTGCAGGACGTGTGCAGGAGATCACTAGGATGTGTGTGGGAGGGCTCTAATACTTGTTTAGGAGGGATCTTGGAAGTTTGTAGGAGGGCTCAATACATGTGTACCAGTGATGTAGGAAATGTGAAGGAGGGCTCAAGGACGTGTGCTAGAGGACTGTAGGTCATGTTCAGAACTCTAGGATGTGTGCAGGAGAGCATTATGTCATGTGCAGGAGGGCACTAGGATGTGAGTAGGAGGGCTCCAGGTCGTTTGCAGAAGGGCTCTATGATGTGGGCACGATGGCTCTTGACATGTGCAGGAGGGCTGAAAGAGGTGTGTAGGCGGTCTGTAGCACGTGTGTAGGAGTGCTCTAGTATGTGTATAGGAGGGATCTAAGATGTGTGTAGTAGGGTGCTAAAACGTGTGTAGGACGGCTGTACAACGTGAATGAGAGCTCTACGATGTGTTGAGGAGGGCTCTGGGACATGTGCAGGAGGTGTGTAGGACGTGTGTAGGAGGGCTTTAGGACGTGTGTAGGAGGGTTGTAGGACCTTTGCAGGAGGGTGGAGGATGTGTGAAGGAGGGCTCTAGGACGTGTGGTGGAGGGCTCTGTGACGTGTGGAGGAGGGATCTAGGACGTTTGCAGGATAGCTGTAAAACGTGTGCAGGAGGGCTCTAAAAGTAGGTTGGAGGGCTCTACGACATGTGTAGGAGGGCTCTAGGACATGTGTAGGAGGGCTCTGGGATATGTTTAGGAGGGCTGTAGGATGTGTGTAGGAGGGCTCTAGGATGTTTTTCGGAGGGCTATAGGACATGTATAGGAGGGCTTTATGACGTGTATAGGAGGATGGTAGCATGTGTCAAGTAGGGCTCTAGGTCATGTGCAAGAGGGCTTTAAGACGTGTGCAAGAGGGCTTTAACATGTTTGCAGGAGGGCTCTAGGACTTGTGTAGGAGGCCTCAGGGACATGTGGAGGAGGGCTGTGGGACGTGTTCTGGAGTTCTGTAAAACGTGTGCAGGGGGGTGTATGATGTGTGCAGGAGAGCTGTAGGATATATGTAGGAGTGCTCCAGGACGTGTGTAGGAGGTCTCTAAAATGTGTTTAGGAGGGTTCTAGGACGTGCATAGGAGGGCGGCAGGACTTGTGAATTAAGGCTCTGTGATGTGTGCTGGAGGGATGTAGGATGGGTGAAGGAGGGCTCTAGCACCAGTGTATGAGAGATTTGTGACATGTGCAGAAGTACTCTAGGACATTTGTAGGAGGGCTCTTGGTTGTGTGAGGGAGGATATAGGATGTGTGGAGAAGGGCTGTAGGTCGTGGGAAGGAGGCCTCTAGCACGTGTGTACGAGGGCTTTATGACACGTGCGGGAGGAATCTAGGATCTGTGTATCAGGGCTCTAGGATGTGTGTAGAAGGGATCTAGAATGATTGCAGAAGGGCTGTCAGACATGTTAAGGTTGTCTCTAGGACGTTTTTAGGAGGGCTCTCTGATGGGTGCAGAGGTCTCTAGCACCTTTGCAGGAGGGTTGTAGGACATGTACAGGAGGGCACTAGGACGTGTGTAGGAGGGCTCTAGTATGTGTGTAGCAGGGTTCTAGGACGTGCGTTAGAGGGCTGCAAGAATTGTGAATTAAGGCTCTAGGACATGTGCAGAAGATATGTAAGACGTGTGAAGGAGAGCTGCAGGACGTGTGCATGAGATCACTAGGATGTGAGTGGGAGGGCTCTAATACGTGGTTAGGAGGGATCTAGGAAGTGTGTAGGAGGGCTCAATTACATGTGTACCAGGGCTGTAGGATTTGTGAAGGAGGGCTCAAGGACGTGTGCTAGAGGACTGTAGGTCGTGTTCAGGAGAACTCTAGGATGTGTGCAGGAGAGCTTTATGTCATGTGCAGGAGGGCTCTAGGACGCGTGTAGGAGGGCTCCAGGTCGTTTACAGAAGGGCTCTATGATGTGTGCACGATGGCCCTTGACATGTGCAGGAGGGCTGAAATAGGTGTGTAGGCTGTCTGTAGCACGTGTGTACGAGTGCTCTAGTATCTGTATAGGAGGGATCGAAGATGTGTGTAGCAGGGTGCTAAAACGTGTGTAGGACGGCTGTACAACGTGAATGATAGCTCTTCGATGTGTTGAGGTGGGCTCAGGGACATGTGCAGGAGGTCTGTAGGACGTGTGCCGGAGGGGTCTAGGACATGTATAGGAGTGCTCCAAAACGTATGTAGGAAAGGTCTAGGACGTGTCTAGGAGGGACTAGGACATGCATAGGAGGGCTGCAGGACTTTTGAATTAAGGATTTAGAACTTGTGCAGGAGGGTTGTAGGACGGGTGAAAGAAGGCTCGAGATGTGTGTTCGTGGGCTTTGGACATGTGAAGGATGACTCTAGGATCTCTGTAGGAATGCTCTTTGTTGTGTGTAGGAGGATCTAGGACGTGTGCAGGAGGGCTGTAGGACTTGTGAAGGAGGGCTCTAGGATATGTGTGGTAGGGCTCTAGGTCATGTGTAGGAGGATTCTGGGATATGGTTAGGAGGGTTGTAGGACTTTTGATGGAGAGCTGAAAGACGTGTGAAGTAGGACTCTAGGATGTGTGCAGGAGGGTTGTAGGACGTGTGAGAGAGTGCTCTAGGTCTTGTGAAGGAGGACTCAAAGATGTGAGCAGGACGTTTGTAGGAGGGCTCTAGTACGTGTGCAGGAGGGATGTATGACGGCTGAAAGAGGGCTCTAGCATGTGTGTACGAGGGCTTTATGACATGTGCAGGAATACTCTAGGTCCTGTGTAGGAGGGCTCTTGGTTGTTTGTCGGAGGATCTAGGACCTGTGCAGGAGTTTGTTGGACGTGTAATGGAGGGCTGTAGGACATGTGTAGGAGGGCTCTAGGACGTGGGCAGGAGGGTTGTAGGACATGTGAAAGAGTGCTCTAGGTCTTGTGAATTAAGAATCAAAGATGTGAGCAGGAGTTATGTGTTAATTGTGCAGGCCGGTTGTAGGACGTGTGCATGAGGGCTGTAGTACGTGTGTAGGAGTTCTCGAGGACATTTGTGTGAGGGCTCTACGAAGTGTGTAGGTTGGTCTAGGACATGCGTAGGAGGGCTGCAGGACTTGTGAATTAAGGGTCTAGGACGTGTGCAGGAGGGATGTAGGACGGCTGAAAGAGGGCTCTAGCGTATGTGTATGAGGGCTTTATGACATGTGCAGGAGGACTCTGTGGCCTGTTTAGGAGGGCTCTTGGTTGTGTGTGGGAGGATCTAGGACGTGTGCAGGAGGTTGTAGGACGTGTAATGGAGGGCTGTAGGACATGTGTAGGAGTTCTCTAGGACATGTGTAGGAGGGCTGTGGGACTTTTGATGGAGGGCTGAAGGACGTGTGAAGTACGACTCTAAGACATGTGCAGGAATGTAGTAGCACATGTGAACGAGGGCTCTAGTTCTTTTGAAGGAGAACTCAATGATGTGAACAGGAGGTATGTGTGAATTGTGCAGGCCGGATGTAGGACGTGTGCATGAGAGCTGTAGGACATGTGTAGGAGGGTTGGAGGACCTTTGCAGGATTGTGGAGGATGTGTGAAGGAGGGCTCTAGGACATGTGGTGGAGGGCTCTGTGACGTGTGCAGGACGGATCAAGGACGTTTGCAGGATGGTTGAAGAACGTGTGCAGGAGGGCTTTAGGAAGTGGGTTGGAGGCTCTAGGACATGTGTAGGAGGGCTCTAGGACATGTGTAGGAGGGCTCTGGGACATGTGTAGGAGGGTTGTACGATGTGTGTAGGAGGGCTCTAGGAGGTTTTTCGGAGGGCTATAGGACGTCTGTAGGAGGACATTATGACGTGTATAGGAGGAATGTAGCACGAGTCAAGTAGGGCTCTAGGTCATGTGCAAGAGGGCTTTAAGACGTGTGCAAGAGGGCTTTATGATGTGTGCAGGAGGGCTCTAGGACCTGTGTACGAGGCCTCAGGGACATGTGGAGTAGGGCTGTGGGACGGGTTCAGGAGGTCTGTAATACTTGTGCAGGGTGGTGTAGGATGTGTGCAGGAGAGCTGTAGGTTCTGTGTTGGAGTGCTCCAGGACATGTGTAGGAGGACTCTAGGATGGGTTTAGGAGGGTTCTAGGAAGTGCGTAGGAGGGCGGCAGGACTTTTGAATTCAGGCTCTAGGATGTGTGCCAGAGGGATGTAGGATGGGTGAAGGATGGGTCTACCACGAGGTTTATGACATGTGCAGAAGCACTCTAGGCCATGTGTAGGAGAGCTCTTGGTTGTGTGAAGGAGGATTTAGGATGTATGATGGAGGGCTGTAGGATGTGTGAAGGAGAGCTCTAGGATGTGTGTAGGAGTGCTCCAGGACATGTGCAGGAGGGCTCTAATTCATGTGCAGGAGGGCTGTAGCACGTGGGAAGGAGGCCTCTAGCTCGTGTGTACGACCGCCTTATGACACGTGCGGGAGGGATCTAGGATCTGTGTTGGAGGGCTCTAGGGTGTGTGTAAAAGGGATCTAGGATGATTGCAGAAGGGCTTTCAGACATGTTAATGATGTCTCTAGGACGTGTTTAGGACGGCTCTCTGATATGTGCAGAGGTCTCTAGCACCTTTGCAGGAGGGTTGTAGGACATGTACAGGAAGGCACTAGGACGTGTGTAGGAGGGCTCCAGGATGTGTGTAGGAGGGCTCAGGGATGTGGGGCGGGCTGCAGGGTGTGTGCAGGAGGTCTGTAGGACATGTGCAGGAGGATTGTAGGACGTGTGCAGGAGAGATCTAGGACATGTGTAGTTGTGCTCCAGGATGTGTGTAGGGGGGCTCTAGGATGTGTGTAGGAGGGTTCTAGGACGCGCGTTAGAGGGCTGCAGGACATGTGAATTAAGGCTCTAGGACATGTGCAGAAGGGACGTAAGACCTGTGAAGGAGAGCTGCAAGACATGTGCAGGAGATCACTAGGATGTGTGTGGGAAGACTCTAATAAGTGTTTAGAAGGGATCTAGGAAGTGTGTAGGAGGGCTCGATTACATGTGTACCAGGGCTGTAGGATTTGTAAAGGAGGGCTCATGGACGTGTTCTAGAGGACTGTAGGTCATGCTCAGGAGAACTCTAGGATGTGTGCAGGAGAGCTTTATGTCATGTGCAGGAGGGCTCTAGGACGTGTGTAGGAGGGCTCCAGGTCTTTTGCAGAAGGGCTCTATGATGTGTGCACGATGGCTCTTGACATGTGCAGGAATGCTGAAAGAGGTGTGTAGGCGGTCTGTAGCTCGTGTGTAGGAGTGCTCTAGTATGTGTATAGGAGCGATCTAAGATGTGTTTAGTATGGTGCTGAAACGTGTGTAGGACGGCTGTACAACGTGAATGATAGCTCTACGATGTGTTGAGGAGGGCTCTGGGACATGTGCAGGAGGTCTGTAGGACGTGTGCAGGAGGGTTCTAAGACGTGTGCAGGAGGGGTCTAGGACGTGTATAGGAGTGCTCCAGGACGTATGTAGGAAAGATCTAGGACGTGTGTAGGAGGGACTAGGACATGCATAGTAGGGCTGCAGGACTTGTGAATTAAGGATCTAGAACTTGTGCAGGAGGGATGTAGGACGGGTGAAAGAGGGCTCTAGATGTGTGTATGTGGGCTTTCTGACATGTGCAGGAGGAATCTAGGATGTGTGTAGGAGTGCTCTTTGTTTTGTGTAGGAGGATCTAGGTCGTGTGCAGAAGGGCTGTAAAACTTGTGAAAGAGGGCTCTAGGACATCGCTGGTAGGTCTCTAGGTCGTGTGTAGGAGGATTCTGGGATATGGTTAGGAGGGCTGTATGAATTTTGAAGGAGGGCTAAAGACCGTGTGAAGTAGGACTCTAGGACGTGTGCAGGAGGGTTGTAGGACATGTGAAAGAGGGCTCTAGGTCTTGTGAAGGAGGACTCAAAGATGTGAGCAGGAGGTATGTGTGAATTGTGCAGGCCGGATGTAGGACGTGTACATGAGGGCTGTAGGACGTGTGTAGGAGTGCTTTGAACGTGTGTAGGAGGGTTGTAGGACTTTGCAGGAGAGTGGAGGATGTGTGAAGGAGGGCTCTAGGATGTGTTGAGGAGGGCTTTATGAAGTGTATAGGAGGAATGTAGGACGTGTCAAGTAGGGCTCTAGGTTGTTTGCAAGAGTGCTTTAAGACGTGTGCAAGAGGGTTTTAAGACGTATGCAGGAGGGATCAAGGATGTGTGTAGGAGGTCTCAGGGACGTGTATAGTAGGACAGTAGAATGTGTGCAGGAGGTCTGTAGAATGTGCACGAGGGCTATAGGACATGTGCAGCAGGGGTCTAGGACGTGTGTAGGAGTGCTCCAGGACGTTTGTAGGAGGGCTCTAGGACGTGTGTAGGAGGGTCTAGGACATGCGTAGGAGGGCTGCAGGACTTGTGAATTAAGGGTCTAGGACGTGTGCAGGAGGGATATAGGACGGCTGAAAGAGGGCTCTACCATGTGTGTATGAGGGCTTTATGACATGTGCAGGAGGACTCTAGGGCCTGTGTAGGAGGGTTTTTGGTTGTGTGTCGGAGGATCTAGGACATGTGCAGGAGGTTGTAGGACATGTGTAAGAGGGCTCTACGATGTGTGTAGGAGGGCTGTAGGACTTTTGATGGAGGGCTGAAGGACGTGTGAAGTAGGACTCTAGGACGTGTGCAGGAGGGTTGTAGGACGTGTGAAAAGGGCTCTAGGTATGGTGAAGGTGGACTCAAAGATGTGAGCAGGAGGTATGTGTGAATTGTGCAGGCCGGATGTAGGACGTGTGCATGAGGACTGTAGGACTTGTGTAGGAGGTCTTTAGGACGTGTGTAGGAGGGTTGAAGGACTTTTGCAGGAGGGTGGAGGATGTGTGAAGGAGGGCTCTAGGACGTGTGGAGGAGGGCTCTGTGACGTGTGCAGGAGGGATCTAGGACGTTTGCAGGATGGCTGTAAAACGTGTGCAGGAGGGCTCAGAAGTGGGTTGGAGGGCTCTAGGACATGTGTAGGAGGGCTCTGGGATGTGTGTAGGAGGGCTGTAGGTCGTGTGTAGGAGGACTTTGAACGTCTGTAGGAGGTTATAGGACTTTGCCGAAGGGTGAAGGATGTGTGAAGGAGGTCTCTAGGATGTGTGGAGGAGGGCTTTATGAAGTGTATAGAGGAATGTACGACGAGTCAAGTAGGGCTCTAGAAGACGTGTGCAATAGGGTTTTAAGACGTGTGCAGGAGGGCTCTAGGATGTGGGTAGGAGGGCTCAGGGACATTTATAAGAGGACTGTAGAATGTGTGCAGGTGGTCTGTAGGATGTGCACGAGGGCTGTACGACATGTGCAGGAGGGGTCTAGGATGTGTTTCTGAGTGCTCCAGGACGTTTGTAGGACGGCTCTAGTACGTGTGCAGGAGGGTCTATAACATGCGTAGGAGGGCTGCAGGACGTGTGAATTAAGGGACTAGGACATGTGCAGGAGGGATAAAGGATGGCTGAAAGAGGGCTCTAGATGTGTGTACGAGAGCTTTATGACATGTGCAGGAGGACTCTAGGGCCTGTGTAGGAGTTCTCTTTGTTGTGTGTAGGAGGATCTAGGACGTGTGCAGGAGGGCTGTAAGACTTGTGAAAGAGAACTCTAGGACATGTGTGGTAGGGCTCTAGGTCGTGTGTAGGAGGATTCTGGGATATGGTTAGGAGGGCTGTAGGACGTTTGAAGGAAGGCTGAAGGACATGTGAAGTAGGACTCTAGGACGTCTACAGGAGGGTTGTAGGATATGTGAAAGAGGGCTCTAGGTCTTGTGAAGGAGGACTCAAAGATGTGAGCAGGAGGTATGTGTGAATTGTGCAGGCCAGATGTAGGACGTGTGCATGAGGGCTAAAGGACGTGTGTAGGAGGGCTTTTGAACGTGTGTAGGAGGGTTGTAGGACTTTCCAGGAGAGTGGAGGATGTGTGAAGGAGGGCTCTAGGATGTGTGGAGGAGGGCTTTATGAAGTGTATAGGAGGAATGTAGGATGTGTCAAGTAGGGCTCTAGGTTTTTTGCAAGACGGCTTTAAGACGTGTGCAGGAGGGTTTTAAGACGGGTGCAGGAGGGCTCTAGGATGTGTGTAGGAGGGTTCAGGGACGTGTATAGGAGGACTGTAGAATGTGTGCAGGTGGTATGTATGATGTGCACGAGGGCTGTAGGACATGTTCAGGAGCGGTCTAGGACGTGTGTAGGAGTGTTCCAAGACTTTTTTAGGAGGGCTCTAGTACGTGTGTAGGAGTGTCTAGGACATGCGTAGGAGGGCTACAGGACTTGTGAATTAAGAGTCTAAGACGTGTGCAGGAGGGATGTAGGACGGCTGAAAGAGGGCTCTATCATGTGTGTACGAGGGCTTTATGACATGTGCAGGAGGACTGTAGGGCCTGTGAAGGAGGGCTCTTGGTTGTGTGTCGGAATATCTAGGACGTGTGCAGGAGGTTGTAGGATGTGTAATTGAGGGCTGTAGGACATGTGTAGGAGGGCTCTAGGACGTGTGTAGGAGGGCTGTAGGACTTTTGATGGAGGGCTAAAAGACGTGTGAAGTAGGACTCTAGGACGTGTGCAGGAGGGTTGTAGGAAGTGTGAAAGAGGGCTCTAGGTCTTGTGAATAGGACTCAAAGAAGTGAGCAGGAGGTATGTGTGAATTGTTCAGGCCGGATGTAGGACGTGTGCATGAGGGCTGTAGGACGTGTGTAGGAGGTCTTTAGGACGTGTGTAGGAGGGTTGTATGACATTTGCAGGAGGGTGGAGGTTGTGTGAAGGAGGGCTCTAGGACGGGTGGAGGAGGGCTCTGTGACGTGTGCAGGAGGGATCTAGGACGTTTGCAGGATGGCCGTAAAACGTGTGCAGGAGGGCTCTAAGAAGTGGGTTGGAGGGCTCTAGGACATGTGTACGAGGGCTCTAGGACATGTGTAGGAGGGCTTTGGGACATGTGAAGGAGGGCTGTAAGATGTGTGTTGGAGGGCTCTAGGATGTTTTTCGGAGGGTTATGGGACTTGGGTAGGAGGGCATTATGACGTGTATAGGAGGAATGTAGCACGTGTCAAGTAGGGCTCTATGTCATGTGCAAGAGGGCTTTAAGACGTGTGCAAGAGGGCTTTAAGATGTGTGCAGGAGGGCTCTAGGACCTGTGTAGGAGACCTCAGGGACCTGTGGAGGAGGGCTGTGAGACGTGTTCAGGAGGTCTGTAAGACGTGTGCAGGGGGGTGTAGGATGTGTGCAGGAGAGCTGTAGGATATGTGTAGGAGTGCTCCAGGACGTGTGTAGGAGGTCTCTAGGATGTGTTTAGTAGGGTCCTAGGACGTGCGAAGGAGGGAGGCAGGACTTGTGAATTAAGGCTCTGGGATGTGTGCTGGGGGGATGTAGGATGGGTGAAGGAGTGCCCTAGCACGAGTTTATGAGAGTTTTATGACATGTGCAGAAGCACTCTACGAATATGTGTAGGAGGGCTCTTGGTTGTGTGAAGGAGGATTTAGGATGTGTGCTGGAGGGCTGTACGACGTGTGAAGGAGAGCTCTAGGATGTGTGTAGGAGTGCTCCACGACATGTGCAGGAGGGGTCTAATTCGTGTGCAGGAGGGCTGTAGGACGTGGGAAGGAGGCCTCTAGCACGTATGTACGAGGGCTTTATGACACGTGTCTGAGGGATCTAGGATCTGTGTTGGAGGGCTCTAGGATGTGTGTAGAAGGGATCTAGGATGATTGTAGAAGGGCTGTCAGACATGTTAAGGATGTCTCTAGGACGTGTTTAGGAGGGCTCTCTGATGTGGGCAGAGGTCTCTAGCACCTTTGCAGGAGGGTTGTAGGACATGTACAGGAGGGCACTAGAACATGTGTAGTCGTGCCCCAGGATGTGTGTAGGAGGGCTCTAGTATGTGTGTAAGAGGGTTCTAGGACGTGCGTTAGAGGGCTGAAGGACTTGTAAATTAAGGCTCTAGGACATGTGGAGAAGGGATGTAAGATGTGTGAAAGAGAGCTGCAGGACGTGTGCAGGAGATCACTAGGATGTGTGTGGGAGGGCTCTAATACCTGTTTAGGAGGGTTCTAGAAGTGTGTAGGAGGGCTCAATTACATGTGAACCAGGGCTGTAGGATTTGTGAAGGAGGGCTCAAGGACGTGTGCTAGAGGATTGTAGGTTTTGTTCAGGAGAAGTCTAGGATGTGGGCAGGAGAGCGTTATGTCATGTGCAGGAGGGCTCTAGGACATGTGTAGGTGGGCTCCATGTCATTTGCAGAAGGGCTCTATGATGTGTGCACGATGGCTTTTAACATGTGCAGGAGGGCTGAAAGAGTTGTGTAGTCAGTCTGTAGCACGTGTGTAGGAGTGCTCTAGAGTGTGTATAGGAGGGATCTAAGATGTGTGTAGTAGGGTGCTAAAACGTGTGTAGGACGGCTGTACAACATGAATGAGAGCTCTACGATGTGTTGATAAGGGCTTGGGACATGTGCAGGAGGTCTGTAGGACGCGTGCAGGAGGGTTCCATGATGTGTGCAGGAGGGGTCTAAGACCTGTGTAGGAGTGCTCCAGGACATATGTAGGAGATCTCTAGGACGGTCTTGGACATGCATAGGAGGGCTGCAGGACTTGTGAATTAAGGATCTAGAACTTGTGCAGGAGGGATGTAGGACGCGTGAAAGAGGGCTCTAGATGTGAGTACGTGGGCTTAATGACATGTGCAGGCGGACTCTAGGATCTGTATAGGAGTGCTATTTTTTGTGTGTAGGAGGATCTAGGACGTGTGCAGGAGGGCTATAGGACTTGTGACAGAGGGCTCTAGGATATGAGTGGTAGGGCTCTAGGTCGTGTGTAGGAGGATTCTGGGATATGGTTAGGATGGCTGTAGGACTGTTGAAGGAGGGCTGAAGTAGGTGTGAAGTAGGACTCAAGGACGTGTGCAGGAGAGTTGTAGGACGTGAGAAAGAGTGTTCTAGGTCTTGTGAGGGAGGACTCAAAGTTGTGAGCAGGAAGTATGTGTGAATTGTGAAGGGCAGATATAGGACTTGTGTATGAGGGCTGTAGGACGTGTGTAGGAGGACTGTTGAACGTGTGTAGGTGGGTTGTAGGACTTTGCAGGAGAGTGGAGGTTGTGTGAAGGAGGGCTCTAGGATGTGTGGAGGAGGGCTTTATGAAGTGTATAGGAGGAAAGTAGGACGTGTCAAGTAGGGCTCTAGGTTGTTTGCAAGAGGGCTTTAAGACGTGTGCAAGAGGGTTTTAATACGTGTGCAGGAGGGATCTAGGATGTGTATAGGAGGGCTCAGGAACATGTATAAGAGGACTGTAGAATGTGTGCAGGAGGTCTGTAGGATGTGCACGAGGGCTGTAGGGCCTGTGAAGGAGGGGTCTAGGACGTGTGTAGGAGTGCCCCAGGACGTTTGTAGGAGGGCTCTAGGACATGTGTAGGAGGGTCTAGTATATGCGTAGGAGGGCTGCTGGAGTTGTGAATTAAGGATCTAGGACGTGTGAAGGAGGGATGTAGGACGGATTAAAGAGGGCTCTAGCATGTGTGTATGAGGGCTTTATGACATGTGCAGGAAGACTGTAGGGCCTGTGTAGGAGGGCTCTTGGTTTTGTGTCGGATGATCTAGGATGTGTGCAGGAGGTTGTAGGACGTGTAATGGAGGGCTGTAGGACATGTGTAGGAGGGCTCTAGGACGTGTGTTAGAGGGCTGTAGGACTTTGGATGGAGGGCAGAAGGACGTATGAAGTAGGACTCTAGGAGGTCTGCAGGAGGGTTGTAGGATGTGTGAAAGAGGGCTCTAGGTCTTGTGAAGGAGGACTCAAGATGTGAGCAGGAGGTATGTGTGAATTCTGCAGGGCGGATGTAGGACGTGTGCATGAGGGCTGTAGGACGTGTGTAGGAGGGCTTTAGGATGTGTGTAGGAGGGTTGTAGGACCTTTGCAGGAGGGTGAATGATGTGTGAAGGAGGGATCTAGGACGTGTGGTGGAGGCCTCTGTGACGTGTGCAGGAGGGATCTAGGACGTTTGCAGGATTGTTGTAAAACGTGTGCAGGAGGGCTCTAGGAAGTGGGTTGGAGGGCTCTGGGACATGTGTAGGAGGGCTGTAGGATGTGTGTAGGAGGGCTCTAGCATGTTTTTCGGAAGGCTATAGGATGCGTGTAGGACGGCATTATGACGTGTATAGGAGGCATGTCGCACGTGTCAAGTAGGGCTCTAGGACATGTGCATGAGGACTTTAAGAAGTGTGCAAGAGGGCTTTAAGATGTTTGCAGGAGGGCTATAGGACCTGCGTAGGAGGCCTGAGGGACATGTGGAGGAGGGCTGTGGGACATGTTCAGGAGGTCTCTAAGACGTGTGCAGGGGGGTGTAGGATGTGTGCAGGAGAGCTGTATATGTGAAGGAGTGCTCCAGGACGTGTGTAGGAGGTCTCTAGGATGTGTTTAGGAGGGTTCTAGGACATGCGTAGGAGGGCTGCAGGACTTTGTATTAAGGCTCTGGCATGTGTGCCGGAGGGATGTAGGATGGGTGAAGGAGGGCTCTAGCACGAGTTTATGAGAGGTTTATGACATGTGCAGAAGCACTGTAGGACATGTGTAGGAGGGCTCTTGGTTGTGTGAAGGAGGATTTAGGATGTGTGCTGGAGGGCTGTAGGATGTGTGAAAGAGAGCTCTAGGATGTGTGTAGGAGTGCTCCAGGACATGTGCAGTAGGGCTCTAATTCGTGTGCAGGAGGGCTGTAGGACGTGGGAAGGAGGCCTCTAGCATGTGTGTACTAGGGCTTTATGACACGTGCGGGAGGGCTCTAGGATGTGTGTAGGAGGGCTCTAGGATGTGTGTAGAAGGGATCTAGGATGATTGCAGAAGGGCTGTCAGACATGTTAAGGATGTCTCTAGGACGTGTTTAGAAGGGATCTCTGATGTGTGCAGAGGTCTCTAGCACCTTTGCAGGAGGGTTGTAGGACATGTACAGGAGGGCACTAGGACGTGTGTAGGAGTGCTCCAGGATGTGTGTAGGAGGGCTCAGGGATGTGGGGCCGGGTGTAGGGTGTGTGCAGGAGGTCTGTAGGACATGTGCACGAGGGTTGTAGGACGTGTGCAGGAGAGCTCTAGGTTGTGTGTAGTCGTGCTCCAGGATGTGTGTAGGAGGGCTGTAGTATGTGTTACGAGGGTTCGAGGACGTGCGTTAGAGGGCTGCTGGACTTGTGAATTAAGGCTCTAGGACATGTGCAGAAGGGATGTAAGACGTGTGAAGGAGAGCTGCAGGACGTGTGCAGGAGATCACTAGGATGTGTGCGGGAGGGCTCTAATACGTGTTTAGGAGGGATCTAGGAAGTGTGTAGGAGGGCTCAATTACATGTGTACCAGGGCT
>JAJEJO010049025.1:0-25702 GCA_020662805.1 Glaucomys volans | reverse complement strand
GCAATCATATTATGTACATGAGGTAATGATGTCTGTTTCATTTTACTCTCCTTCGTACTCCATACCTCTTCCCCTCCCGTCACTGCCCTCTACCTAATCTAAAGTAACTCTATTCTTCCTTAACACCCCCCTCCCCCTTTGTGAATTAGTATCCAGACATCAGAGAAAACACCAGCCTTTGTTTTTTTGGGATTGGCTTATTTTGCTTAGCATGATATTCTCCAACTCCATTCATTTACCTGCAAATGCCATAATTTCATTCTTTAAAGCTGAGTAATATTCCATTGTATGTGTGTGTGTATATATATGTGTATATATATATATATATATATATATATATATATATATATACTTATCACAGTTTCTTTATTCATTCATCTGTTGAAGGGCATCTAGGTTGGTTTCATAGTTTAGCTATTGTGAGTTGAGCTGCTATAAACATTGCTGTGGCTGTGTTGATTTTAAGTTCTTTGGGTATAAACCAAGGAGTGGGATAGCTGGGCCAAACAGTGGGACCATTCCAAGTTTTCTGAGGACTCTCCATACTGCTTTCCATAATGGTTGCACCAATTCACATGCCCATCAGCAATGTGAGAGTAACTTTATCCCCACATCCTCACCGACATTTATTGTTAGTTGTATTATTGATAATCACCATTCTGATTGGAGTGAGATGGAACCTTAGCTTTGACTTGCATTTCTCTAATTGCTAGATGTTGAACATTTTTTTCATATATTTTTTGATCAATTGTGTATTTCTTCTGTGAATGCCTGTTCAGATCCTTAGCCCATTTATTGATTGGGTTATTTGGGGTTTTTTTGTGTGTTAAATTTTTTGAGTTTTTTTTTAAAGGGGGGGCCAAATTATTATTATTACTTTAAAATTTGATTGCAACCAATTTTGTTGGCATTAAAATTAGAGGCATTTTAAATTTGAATAATGGCTTATATACCAAAACTCAGAAATTAAATTTGGCAAAAATGGGCTAGTTTTCCAGTAATTACAGACAGAAGGCAGAAACCAATTTTGGGAAACACAGACAAAACCCATGTTTACAATGATTGTGCCAAAGATTTAAACTTCAGTAGTGCATTAGTAAACTTCACATTTACATCTTCACTTTGAGATTTGAGCTGTTTCTTGAAAAACATCTCAGTACCTTGTGCAAATAAATCGGTCTTCCATGTGCCTTAAGCACACACTTAAAATTTCTCCACTGTATATACAAAACACCTACCATGCTGGCAGGTTAAAATACATACTTTCATAATAAAACTATAATGTACCTCTCAAGTATGAAGCTTGTATGTACACATAATACATGGTATACAGTATTTACAAAATATAAAATATAATACAAGCTGTTTGTATGTAACTTTTTAAGTTCATCTTTTGCACCAGCAGGTTGCAACAAGGCAAATTTCCATTTCTGTACCAATTTTCTTTTAAGAGTCCAGAGATTTGGGGAAAACTGTTTTACATACATACTGAAATCTGAAATCTAAGTTTGAACGTTTAGGAGCGTTTTTAAGTGTACTGCCATAAGCTCCCTATTTTGGTTGGAATTTTCAACAGTGCTTCCCATCCAGTGACTAGGAGGCTTTGGAAGAACACTCTGAGAAGGTGGATCACTAAACTTTGCCCCAGCATAATTTTCCTTTTGGCTCACTCCAGTTAGAAATGCTGATTTCTTCAAATGCATATTTTTAAGGTTCTCAGTATTTTTAAAAGGCTTTTTTTCCTGCTTCTGAATTCTATCGGGCGAAACAGAATCCTGCCAAAAGTTATTTTCATTCCTTTTTGCAGAGGTGATCTTGGTTAGTGGCAAGTGATATTTGCTTTTCTGTCTGTTTATCTTTGGTTGTTCACACAAGTGTATACCATGAACAAACTGGCCGTGGGGAAAGGCAATTTTCTCCGATTTTCCCATCTTTGATTTTAAAACCTCTTTTCTCAGCGGGGGTTGGCCGGGTGCAGCGGGCCGCAGCGGCCCAGAGACCGGGCTGGCTTCCTCAGTTCGGGTTGCAGCTGCAGGATCCGGCCCGAGACGGTGGCTGGGCCCGGGACCTCCTGCGCTCCGCTTCGGCCAGTCGCCCGGCTCTGGCCGCCCTCCTGGTTCGGCGGGTGCCGCTGGTACCGGTGGAAGGGACTGGGTAGCTGTCCCGCTGGGCTGGTCCGCACCTTCTTTTTTCGCCGCTTCTTGGGCGCTGCGCGCGGGGTGCCTCCCGCAGCGGCCAGGCTACAATTGGGCAGCTGCTGGAGCGCGAGGCTGGGGAGTCAGACAGGGGCCGTCGCCCCCTAGGAAGTGAGGGAAGAAAAGGGTTGGGGGCAGTGCCGGGGGACTGGGTCGGGGTAAAGGCGGCGGTGCGGTGGTCACCATCGCGAGGGCCCCAAAGTAACCGCGGGTGGAGAAGCCAAGCGGAGCAAGACGGCCGCCCAGGACGAGCGGCTCCCGCAGCGGGACAGAGAGGACAGTCACAGCGCAAGGAGGCAGCAGCTTGGCAGCAAGAAGAAAAAGAGGAAGTGAAGGCAGTGATCACAGGGCGGCGGCGGCTGCTGCTGCTAAAAGAGCCACAGAAGAGCACGGACTATCTTGAGTTCTTCATATATCCTAGAGATTAATGTTTTATCTAAGGGTCGTGTGCTAAAGATTTTCTCCCAATCTGTAGGCTCTCTCTTCACATTGTCAATTCTTTCTTTTGCTGAGAAGAAGCTTTTGAATTTGAATAAATTTCATTTATTGATTCTTGATTTTACTTTTTGCACTTTAGGGGTCATGTTAAGAAAGTCAGATCCTAGGCTGAGGAGGTGAAGATTTGGGCCTACTTGTTCATCTAGTTCGCACAGGGTTCTAGTGCCTATGTCTTTGATCCACTTCAAGTTGAAGTTCATGCAGGGTGAGTGACACCTCTTTTATGGAGGTCTTCATTTGCTTTCCACCATGTGGTAGATATTGCCTCTATGTCTGCTTGTCATCTTGGTAGTTCCTTCCATTGCTCTCCTTCTTTTACTTGTGTATGTTGACTAGAAATCATATCAGAAAAGAAGAATGGTAGATACAATATCTGAGCCCTTAGATATCTACAATGACTTTATTCTGTCCTCAGAAGACATTAATAGTTGTTTTTTTTCTGGTGTCAAATAAAAATGTAAAACAATTTCCTTAGAGATTTAAAGGCAAAATCCATTGTCTTCTAGCCCATTGTGTATTAAAAATAAATCTACTTCTGAATTCAAATTCATTTCTTTTTAGACTGTCCTATTTGGGTGTCCATTTGCTTTAGGGTTCTGTCTGGGAACTTTTAGGTTGTTATCTCTATTAACAATGGTCCTGTATCTCATAATGTGTCCAAAAATATGTGGTGGCCATTAATTTCACTCATCAAGCATTTCCAACTCTTCTGGCCCCTTATGGCACATTGGACCAGGTCTGGATGGTGAGGTTGAATGAAAGTGACACATAGCATTTTGGTTGAAGCTTGGACTCAGCATATTTTTTTTGTTTGTTTAATGAGATGGGAATGCCTGAGTGATGTGGGAAAATGAATAAAATGAAGTTTTCATTAAATCTCAGACTTTTCAGGACTCTTGATTTAAAGCTTCCATACCTTTTTGATATTGCAGTCACACAGTCAATACACGAACTTCTGGAGCGCTTTCAGATTACCTAGTTTGTTTCAAGTATTCATTTCTACTTCTAATAATTCATCTCTGGTGCTCATTTTGAGGGCATATATATATATCCCCAAATTGTACAGTGCTGTTCACAACTGTACTATTACCTGAGCACATTTGTTTACTGTTCACCAATCTGCAAAGAAGAAGAGTCAATAAACTTCTGAACTAGTGTCACCTGTACGTTATTTGGCATGTAATGAATTTTATATTTCCTGAAGTGGCATTTTTATGTTTGATTTATTTCTTGACCCAGAACATGGTGTTGGCAATTTCCTTCTGGATGATTAAATGCACAATCCTCTCAGTTTGTCCATCATCTGGTCTACAGCTCTTAATGATGCAACTGTTTAGCTAACTTCTTACACCATATTTGATGGTTTTTTCTAACAGAACCTAAGATCTGTATTATTAAATTTTGATTTCTTTATACTCTAAAGTGTTTATTTTCTTGCATTGTAATTACTCATTTGTTGTAAGGTCATGGCAGAGTTTACCTGATATCATTCCTTTATTTGACAACATTTTTCATACAATTAAGTCATGGACTGAGAAAGCAAAGAATCAAAGGATATACACATCTAAATTTGAATAATTCTTATTTGTTGTCTAATTTGTGATTAGCAATTATTTGGATCAGAATGCTTGCCTTATGGATCCGAATCTGATTATATCTAGAGCAAAAAAAAGTTGACAACAGGATGAAAGTATATGTAAGAAGAAAATATAAAATACTTAAAGGGGCTATATGTTTTATTGCTTCATTAACAAGTTAAATCATCTGTATTCTTAAGAATCATTTTAACATCACAACAAAATAATTCAGGCAAAGTTTTAGTCAGCTTTTTCATTGCTGTGACTAAAGGACCTGACAAGCGTAATTGTAGAGGAGCAAAGGTTTATTTGAGGGCTCATGGTTTCAGAGGTCTTCATCCATAGAAGCCTGGCTCCATTCCTCAGAGCTCAAGGTGAGGCAGGACATTGTGGCAGAAGTGTGGTGAAGGGAAGTAGCTCACATCATGATCTGGAGGCAGAGACAGAGTCAGTCTCGACTCTCCAGACACAAAATATATACACCATAGCCATGTCCCCAATGAACCACTTCCTCCAGCTATATCCCACCTGCCTCCAGTTACCACTCAGTTAATCCCATCAGGGATGAATTCACTGATTAAGTTAAGGCTGTAACCCAATCATTTCTTCTCCAAACTTTCTTATTCTTTTCTGGGTACAGTGAACTTTATTGATGATATGTGACAGTAGGGCTGCCTAAGCCCCTCCTCTTCTTCAGGGGGTCTGGGATGGAAATTGGGAGGAGGGGAGATTCTCAGTGTGTTGAGGGACCCGAGTTAGGGGCAGGGATTCCCCAGCTGAGGGCCTCTCTCTTCCTCTGTGTCCTTGCTGGGGCAGATGGTCCAGAGGCTTATTCCTTGGAAGCCATGTGGACCATAAGGTCCACCACCCTATTGCTGTAGCCAAATTCATTGTCATACCAGGAAATGAGCTTGACAAAGTGGTCATTGAGGGCAATGCCGGCCCCAGCATCAAAGGTGGAAGAGAGGGTATCACTGTTGAAGTCATAGGAGACAACCTGTGTAGTCCAGGATGCCCTTGAGGGGGCCCTCTGATGCCTGCTTCACCACCTTCTTGATGTCATCATATTTGCCAGCTTTCTCCAGGTGACAGGTCAGATCCACAGCTGACACAATGGGAGTGGGCACACGGAAATCCATGCCAGTGAGCT
Source organism: Glaucomys volans (assembly GCA_020662805.1). NCBI lineage: Eukaryota > Metazoa > Chordata > Mammalia > Rodentia > Sciuridae > Glaucomys > Glaucomys volans. The sequence continues at coordinate 20,282 of JAJEJO010049025.1, read as the reverse complement.
TCCCATTCAGTTCAGGGATGACCTTGCCTACAGCCTTGGCAGCAGTAGATGCAGGGATGATATTCTGGACAGCCCCAAGGCCATCATGCCACAGTTTCCCAGAGGGGCCATCCATGGTCTTCTGAGTAGTAGCAATGGCATGAACTGTGGTCATAAGTCCTTCCACAATGCCAAAGTTGTCATGGATGACCTTGGCCAGGGGAGTTAAGCAGTTGGTGGTACAGGAGGCATTGCTGACAATCTTGAGAGAGTTGTCATATTTCTCATGGTTCATGCCCATTCCAAACATGGGGGCATCCGTAGAAGGGGCAGAGATAATAACCTTCTTGGCACTGCCCTTCAAATGAGCCCCAGCTTTCTCCATAGTAGCGAAGACACCAGTGGACTCCACAACATATTCAGCACCAGCATCCCCCCATTTGATATTGGCAGGATCTCGCTCCTGGAAGATGGAGATGAACTTTCTTTCCATTGATGACAAGCTTCCCATTCTCAGCCTTGACTGTGCCATTGAGTTTACCATGGGTAGAATCATACTGGAACATGTAAACCATGTAGTTGAGGTCAATGAAGGGGTCACTGATGGCAACAATATCCACTTTGCCAGAGTTGAAAGCAGCCCTGGTGACCAGGCGCCCAAAAAGGCCAAATCTGTTCACTCCAATCTTCACCATTTTGTCTCAGTGACTCAGCTGGCACTGCATGATTTGAGAAGAAGTCTGTCAAACAGGAAGGAGCAGAGAACCTCCAAAACTTCTTGCCTTGTCTCACATGTGAGCTTTTGGGGAACACCTCACATCCAAGCCATAACAGGAAATAACCATATTTTTATATTTTCTACCAAAATATGGGTAAAAAAAATAGTTGAAATTAATTTAAATAGAATAGTTAATGTACAAAAATTCATAAAACATAAGGGTTGGGTTACAGCTCAGTTGTAGATAATGTGCTTAGCATACCTGAGGCCCTGGATTTAATTCCCAGCACTAAATAAATTTTTAAAAAAGGAAAGCATGTATATGTATAAAAAATGACAAATTATTTTTCTAAAGCCTAGGAAACAGATTCACTGTTGAATCACTATTACTAATTAACTTAATTGAACGATTTTTAATAAAAATATTCATTATAAAAATATTACAAAATTTGGTAAAATATCACAATTTAGCTAATCATTATTAGCTATGCAATATTAGTTCAATTGTGATTAGCTTAATGGTGGTTAATATTGTTTCAGAAATCAGGCAATGATTAGGAACTAGATGATTCAGCAGTCAGTCAGGGAATGAGTTAATAACTACTTTCGGGGAATATGCAGAGACCCTTACACACCTGACATAATTCCTGGAACTAGGAATCTATGGAGGCACCATAGAGTGATAAGATAATGTTCAACTTTTATAAATGAGGAATAGTTATTTAAAATGCCTTGTCATTTATTACAATAAACAATTTACAAAATTTCATAGCATATTTACATCATGTTTACAACACTATGCAAAAGGTGTTTGCTCTCCATTGTACAATATCAAAGAATAAATCTAAATTAAGGGGAAATGGACCTTCAGTGCTTAGTAATGAAGAAGTAATTATACTATGAAGCATTCAACTTTTGACTTACATCTTGTCAAGTCTCACATCTGCCACTAAAATTTATATCTTATACAAATTTAAAAACCTCAACTTTGTAATCATCAAGTGTCTTTTTGCATCTTAGGTTTAACAAGTATGATATGACAACATTTTGGAATTGTTGCAAAGACACTTTTCTCCCCTGAGATTTTGCCCAGTGAAAATAAGGGAATCTTGGTCCATGCCTTGCTACACTGAAGACTTCCATTAAGAAGACACAAGCAATAGTAAAGAGGCGCAAGAAACAGGAAAAAGTTGAGTAGCACTGCTCTACTCATTTATAAGTGATGTGTCGACAGTCACATCATATGGACAACACTGGCATTCATTAGGAAGAAAGATCAGTTTTGACAAAGTTCAGAGCTGGCCGCTGTTAAGCATTGAATTCTTGTGGTCCCTCAAAGGTGGGATGTTGAAGTCCTAATCCCCAACATGATGACATCTGTGGAGAGCTATGATTAGATGCGATCATAAGTATGGAGAACTCTGGTGAAATTAGTGCCCTTATAAAAAGTGCCACCAGAAATTGTCCTTCTTTCCACCCTATGAAAAAACACAGGGAGAAGGCAGCCAGACAGATCCTCGCAGGATGGAGAGAGAAAGCAAGCTCTCACAAGAACTCAAATCAGCCAGGGTCTTGAGCTTGTATTTATCAACTTCCAGAACAAGAAGAAACAAATTTTAGTTATTTTACGTTGCATGATTTATGGTATTGCTTTTTGGCAGCTGACTGATACAGCAATATTATGTAGTCCTTAAAAGCATGAATTTTGAATCCTGATTTCCTAAGTATGAATCCTCGCTCAGCACTGCTAGTTCATGTGGCAATGAATAAAATCCTACTTAGACTCTGCACCTCGGCTTTGTCACCCCTGATCTAGAAATGGCATCGGATGCCTGATAGTCTGTATAATTAAAATTAAGTGAGAAATTATTTTAAAGTTGTTAGTAGCTAGCATATCGGAGGTGTTATTTACTTTTCAAATGATTAAATAAATAACTTTAAAAGCTTTAAAAATTCCACCATGAAATCAAAGGAATTGTTTGACACAGAAATGGTATTCTTCTCCTATGATAATGAGAAATGAACGGGGTGGAAAAGAAGACATATTAACATATGTAAAAATGATAAATAGTGGTGGAAAATATATCTTGGGCACTTGAGGAGAATGTGTATCTCTCTGATGTTGGGTGGGATGTTCTACATATGTCTATTAGATCCATTTGTTCTCAAAGGATAGTTTGAGTCAAATGTTTGCTTACTGATTTTTTCTATATTATGTTTTTATTGTTGAAAATGAGGTATCAAAGTGCCCTTTTAGTATTGTATTGACCTTGGTCTGTCCCTTCACATCTATTAGCATTTGCTTTGTATCTTAGGTGCCCCAATATGGGTGCATACGCATTTTCAATTGTTATAGCCTTTTGATGAAATGACCCTTTTATTATTACACAAGTCCCATCCTTGTCTCTTTTTAATGCTATTAATTTAAAGTTCATCTTATCTGATGTAAGAATAGCTATAAATCCCTGCTCTCTTTTTGTTTTCATTTGCACAAAATTTTTTCCAACCCCTTTACTTTCAGTCTGAGTGTATCTTAAGAACTGATTTATCTTGTAGGCAGCATAGAGTTGGGACTTTTAACCAGTAGCCATTCTATGTCTTTTTTTTTTATTAATTTTTAATCTTTGTTCTAATTAGTTATATATGACAGTAGAATGCATTTATACATTTTCATGCTTCATACATAAATGGAGTGTAATTTCTCATTTTTCTGATTGTACATATGGTAGGATCACATCAGTCATGCAGTCATATATGTACATTAGGTAATAAAGTCTGTTTCACTCTACTATGCTTCCTATACTCACCCCCTTTCCCTCCCTCACTCCCTTCTACCTAATATAAAGTAACTCTATTCTTCCCTAGCCCAAACTCCCCTTTTAAAGAATTAATATCAACTTATCAGAGAAAACATTCTGCCTTTGTTTTGGGGGTTTGACCTAGCTCTCTTAGCATGATATTCTCCAACTCCATCCATTTACCAGCAAATGCCATATTTTCATTCTTCTTTAAACCTAAGTAGTATTCCCTCATATAGTATAGTATATATGTGTGCACATGTGTGTTTATATATATATATATATATATATATGTATATGCAATATATATATAAATGTGGTATGTGTACATACTACATTTTCTTTATCCACTCATCTGTTGAGGGGTACCTAGGTTAGTTCCATAGTTTAGCTATTGTGAGTTGAGCTGCTACAAACAATGATATGGCTGTGTCACTGTGGTAAGCTGATTTTAAATCCTTTGGGTATAAACCAAGGAGTGGCATAGCTTTGTCAAATTGTGGTTCCATTCCATGTTTTCTGAGGAATCTCCATACTACACCATTTTCCATTCCCACCAGCAATGTAGCCTTCTAACTGGAGAATTTAATCCCTTTATATGCAAGGTAATGACTGAAAGGTAAGGAATTCCTTTTGATATTTTGTTATTTTTTTAATCTTATAGCTACTCTATTTTCCTCTGTTGTTTCTTCCATTGTGATTTGATGGTTTTCTGTAGCATCGTGCTTTGATTCCTTTTCCATTATCTTATGCGTATGGACTAAAAGGTTTTTCTTTGTTAGTGTTTACCATGGGTCTTAAATAAAACAGTTAAGACAGTTTATTTTAATATGGAAGCAATTGAATTTCAATCACATAGAAAAGCTTTGTATTTTTAATTCCCTCTGCCCTCGCTCTATGTTTCCGATGCCACAGTTAACATCATTTTATATTGTATATCCATTAAAATTATCATTGTGGTTTTTTTACCTGTTTTCTTCTAAACTTTATACTAGAGTTATAGGAGATTTACACCCCACCATTACAGTATGAAATACTCAAAATTTGCCTGCATACTTATGTTTTCAGAGAGTTCTACACTTTCATATATTTTCAAGTGGCTAGTGTCTTTGTTTTAGCTTGAAGAACTCTCTTAAGCAGATCTTTTTAATTTTTTTTATTTTTACAGACTGCATTTTGGTTCATTGTACACAAACGGGTACATCTTTTCATTTCTATGACTGTGCACAATGTGAATTTATACCATTTGTGTAATCATACAGGTACGGAGGGTAATGATGTCTCTCATTCCACCATTTTTCATACCCCCCTTCTCATTTCTATCCACGTAAATCTAAAGTTCCTCCATTCTTTTATCACTTCCCCACCTCCCCACCCCCATTATATATCGTCATCCATTTATCAGGGAAAACATTCAGGCTTTGTTTTTTTGGGATTGGTTTATTTCACTTAGCATGATAGTCTCCAATTCCATCCATTTATCTGCAAATGCTATAATACTGTTCTTCTTTACAGTTGAATAATATTCCATTGTGTATATATACCACAGTTTCTTTATCCATTCATCTGTTGAAGGGCATCTAGGTTGGTTTCACAATCTAGCTGTTGTGAGTTGAGCTGCTATAAACATTGATGTGGATGTGTTACTGTAGTGTGCTAATTTTAAGTCCTTTGGGTATAAAGTGAGGAGTGGGATAATTGGGTCAAAAGATGGGTCCATTCCAAGTTTTCTGAGGGCTCTCCATACTATCTTAAGCAGATCTTATAAGATATAGTGGTGATACATTCCCCCAGTGTTCATCTGGGAAAGTCTTTTCTGTATTTCATTTCTGAAGGACAGACTTTCTTGATGAAGTATTTCTTCTGTTGCTTTTTATCATTTTGTCCATTGTGTTCTTCATCCCCAGAATTTCTAATGTCTTCAGTGAAATTCTCATTTTTTTTCATGAATTGCTTTTCTAGTATTGTTGAGTTATTGTTTGTTTGTTCTCTACATCACAGCTGAAATTAATTTGAACTTTTTGTCAGGTAATTTTTAGGTTTCGATTTCTTTGAAGTTGTGTACTAGAAAATGATGTTGCTTTAGTGGTGTTACTTTGTGTGAGAAAGAGTGTGTGCGTTTGTGTATGTTTTACTTGTTTGCATTGATAAATTCATATTTAACAGAGCAATCACCACTTTCAGACTTTACAGACTGATTTCAGTGGAGAAAGAACTTCACCTGCAGGTGGGTGTGAGGGCTGGGTAAGGAGGGGCAGTTTTATCTAAGGTATGGTGGTCTCCATGAAGCGCTGTAAAATGAGGTTATTAATACCAGCAGAGGTGGCAGGCACCCTCAGCAGCCAGGGTAAGGACGTCAAGGGTTGCTGAGGTCTCTGATGGTAAGTGATATCTCTTTTATTATGTGGGAATGAAGATCCCTCTTGATACCAGGTCTGGTTTGTGGACATGCTCTTGGTGGCAGAGGCACCAATGATTGATGCATGGTGCTTAAGATGCAGCCATAGAGCCACCATGTGGAGTATGGGAAAACAGCAAGCTAAACAGCTCTGAGATATGAGAGCAGGCTACCTTGTTGTGGTAGTGGCTTCAGTCAATGAATATAATTGCTTACAAAATGGCAATGTACCTGGAGTATGGAATTTGGGCAAATATGCAGTGACCATGACTTTCATGTTTAAAACATGCTTGGGATTAGGGGGAGAGGTGGCCACAGTCCTAGAGCAGCACAACAGTGATTCCTACTTGGGAAACGCTGCTGTGCCTTCTAGTCTTCCAGAGGCCTCTGTGATGTTGATGGTTGGTTACTACTTCAGAGACAAAAGATGCCAGTATCCTTTGCAGAGCAGGCTATTGTGTCCCTGCCAATGAACCTCATTCACCTCTGCTGTGAAAGCCATGGGTGTCTGTGGTGGCCACATGTTTGCTAGGATCCTTAGTGACAAAGTCAGTCATGCTTCCCTGGCTTCTCTGTAGAACCTGATCAGTGGGGATTAAATCCTCACTGGCCACGTGGCTGATACTAACACCTATTCTTCTTTGTTCCTAGCCATCTCAGAAAGTCTCAGCTATGCTGATCTCCCCAGGAATCCATTCTGTGTAGTTTCTTCCCAGGTTTGTTTGTTTGTTTATCCTACTGTGCTGATGCAGATTTTTAATTAGACCTGAGCTCTCTCAGTGTTATCAGATTCATGGATAGCGACATAATTGATAGGCAGTTGTAATTGGTAAACCTGTGTCTCTTATTCTTAAAGACCTTGAAAGCAGAAACCTATTAACAAATTAGTAATTGGATCTCATTAGTACCCTGAAATATTGCCATTAAGAGTGCTGTTGTCTTCTCCTTCGGAAGAAAATTGTCCAGTTTCAAATCACAACATGAATTTCTCTTTACTTATATGCTTCTGCAAATCTCTGTAGAAAGCAAAAAAGAAAGAGAAAAAGATAAAGATAAATCAATAAGTCTATACAAGTTATGGATCAATTATGCCCTGGCATGCACTCTGAAAAATATTTTTAATTGAATCTACTCTAAAGAGGACTGCTGTTACTTGTTTTCTATTCTAAAGATATCATTTCTTAGAATCTGCAGAAAGAGCAAATGAAATTGCTATTGATAAAAACAGTGAACAGTTTAATAGCTAACTTTTGCATTTGTACACTCACTCAGCAATGAAGTTGTCACTAGGAAAAGCCACAATTAACCCTAACGGAAAACTCAAGAACGCATAGGCAGGGTGGAGACCTGATCTGACTTTTATCTGCCAGGAGCAGACTCAGGAGATTGAGTTAGAATTTAATCCACACATTCATTTATCAGTAAAGGAACATGTTTTTGTAAACAAAAAAAAAACACTAAACAAAACTAAATGCTACATTTTAGAGCTCTGATACCTTTGAAGTAAAGTTTAAGTGGTATCTGCTTCATTACATAAAGTTTCAACTTAAAAAATTTCTAAAATATTTCATTATGAGTTTAGATGATTTTCGTGTTCAAATGTGGAGATACAGAAGGCAAAATAGCAATGCTTATTTACATTAACTCGATTTTATCTTTCATTAATTTCGAACTTTCTCAGCCTTAAGCCTTTTCACAATCCTAAAATTAAAGATAATTAATAATACATAAAATGTTTTCATAAACCTATGAAAGAGGTGACACATGGATATTAACAATCCAAAAAAAAGAATGATTAATGTTCATTTGATTCATTCAACAAATATTTTTTAGCATCTCTACTATGTCAGTGACTGTGGATATACAGTGACTGTGGATATATGCATGGATATACAGCAGGATACAAAATAAACAAAAATCCTGTCCTTTCGAGATGACATGTGGGGAGAGGGGAATCTAGCAAAAGAAATTTGTAAGTGGTGGTTGCAGAGGCAAAGCAAACTGAAAGATTGATCCAATCTTGGAAATTGGAAGAATTTCAAAGAGAAAGCTTACACTAAAATTATTCCAACAAGACCACCAATGAACTCTGCATAGCTAAATCCAGTAGCCAATTCTAGGTTCACATCATACTTGTATTTTGAATGGTGGCTGACATAACTGATAATTTGATTTCTATCTAAAGAATCTCCCCAGTCTTGTAGGTAGAATATATATGTGAGTTTATAGAATAAACTGAGATAAATGTGAACCCTTAAAGAGGATATTGTATTTTTTAGTAAAAGAAAGGACAAAGGCTATGATTAATAACCAAGTTCAGTTAGTTTCCCTTTTCTCCCATGTACTCAGGTTACAGGATTGATAATAGTCCTTAAACATTGTGTGTAAGCATAGATCAATTGCATCTAATAGTAAATGGAAATGAATAATGAGAAATCCACCTACTATATCAGAAAGAAAAGAAAATCCCAATAAACTTACCCACATTAAGTATGAGAAAGAAGAAAATAAACAGATTGATAGCAAGACACAAAAGGAAAAGAAATAGGAAATCATGGAATGAGAGCAAAGAGGAGTGTTATGGTTTGGACATGAGGTGTGTCCTGGAAACTTCATGAGTCAATGCAGGAATGTTCAGGTGAAATGCTTAGATTGTGAGAGCTATAACTCAATCAATGGATTAATTCATTTGATGGCATAATAATTTGCATAGATTACCAGGTGGTAACTGTAGCCAGGTGGGGTGTGGTTGGGGATGTAGGTCACTGGGTGTGTGCCTTTGGATATTATGAGATTATATTTTGTCCCCTACCCCTTGAATAATATCTGTCTGTCTCCCTCTCATTCCTGGCTGCCATGAGATGACCAGGTTTCCACCACCACACCCTTCTGCCATAATTTTTTCCTCACCTCTGGCCCAGAGTAATGGAGTTGGGGGACCCTGGACAGAACATCTGAAACACTGAGCACAAAATAAACTTTTCTTCCTCTAAATTGTTCCTGTCAGGAATTTTGGTCACAGCAACAAAAAGATGACCAATAAAAACAGGTGAAAGTAAAAGATGATGTACAGAAAATGTAAGAGCTAAAAAGGAAATTATTATGTAGTCAATAACCAGCCTGAGTAAGGATGAAAGGTAAGAAAGAAGAAGAGAGTATAACCTGAAAAGCCATAAAACAATCTAATCTGGAGAAAATGACAGAGGAATTTTTAAAAATGAAAAAGGGCTCACTATATGTAGGAACTTTAATATGAACATAGTTTCATGAGATGAGACTTCTTCAGAACATGAACAGTTAAAAATATTATATGCAAAATGAGACTGTAATGGGAAGATATCAATTGAGAACTGAAAGAAATTAGAAATAATAGTAAGGTGAAAAAGTGAAGAGACGCAGAAACACAAAGACTAAATTAATTATCTGGAGAAAAGTATAAGAACATCATTTTGAACTGGGTCTGCTGGTGCATACCTGCAATCCTGGTGCCTTGGGAAGCTGAGGCAGGAGGATCATGAGTTTGAGGCAGCCTCAACAACCTAGCAAAACTTTTCTTCAAGATAAAAATAAAAAGGACTGGTGATGTAGCTAAGCAGTAAAGCACCACTGGACTTAATCCCCACTACCACAATGGAAAAAGAAAAAAGAAAGACAAACACTTTGAATTCAGAGAAAAATGTGAAAAAATGAATTTTCATGAAAGGAAATGTATAATAAACACAGTATATATTATGGAAAAAATGCTATACATCAGAATAATTTTATTTTCTTATGGTAGAGAAGAAAAAGTTGAAGTTATACAAATAGAACAACAACAACAAAAGGATTCATTAGGTAATGGATTTTTTTCTTTTCAAAAGAATGGAAAAACAAATCTCCTTAATGAAAGACCACGCACTTCATGAGAACAATTGATACAGAAAAAAAAATACTCAGGCATATGCTAATGAAGTTACTGAACTTCAAAGATAAAGGGTTTTGAGACATCTTGGCAAGAATATCACGGTTCTTACACAAAAAGATTTAAAATATTCAGGTTTTTTTCATCAATACTTCCAGCGCCAGAATGTAACAGACCAATTTCCACAAAATGCTTGGAAAAATAAAGAGCAATGCAGAAATGTTTGTGATAAATACTTATTTAACAAAATTAATGTTTATGAAATCTACCAAAGTTGTCATTCAAACATATTTTCAAACATAAATAGTTCTAGTGAGACCCAGTGAAAGATCTGGACACAGAGGTCAAGAAAAACTGTTCTACATTAAAATTATCCTATATTTGAAAAATCCAACCAATCAATTGCTGGTAAAATTTTAAAAAGACCATGGAAAAGTGATTTTACTCTCCAAGAATAAGAATTTATTTCTAAAGTCAAGATGAAATAACTGAAGAGAGATAAATGTATGCATTAACAAATATTGAAACAAAAGTTTTAAAAAATAGGAAACATTAATAGGCAAAAAATTATGCACTTATCACCATTTCATTATTAATAGGAACTTTAGATTTTAATTAGTGGGATTCAAAATGCACTGAGTTTGCCAAGTTAAAAAGATTTCCACATTTATTTAAAATTATACTGAAGGAAATAAGAGATAACATTACTAACAAATAGCTGTAGATTACAAAGGGAAAGGAATTCTAGTGCATTCTGTCAGGTGTCCACGTCCCAAAATGTCTGCCAGAAAAATCCAAGATGATGCTTGGCAAGCAAACTTGTTTATCAGTCTTTCCTACAGTATGGACAACACTGCTGAGACAGAAGGGGAAGAAGTCTCAGAAGAGAGACATCCCATCTGAAGACCTGAGTGGGATGATGTAAGGTGGCTTTCCAAGGCAGAAAACTGAATGAAATTAGGCAAAAAATATGAAATAAAACTTCACATTGTTGGGAAAAGAAAGCTAAGAGTCTTGAGGTGGGTATTGACAACCTAAGTTGTTGAGGTTGTTGAGTAGTTCATAGCCATATCTTTGAGGAGTATACATTTCCTAGAGTAAAAATCCAAATAGATTTTGCCTAATGTCAATATTGTCTAACACACAAAAGGGAAATATCCTATGTACTAGAGTTACTCAGCTGAGAAACAAGAAAATATTCTTGGCTTAGAATTCCACAGAAGAACAATAAAAAAATTCTGATTTTAGTTCTCAATTTCTTCTTTGGTCATTCTTTTGCCTACTGGAGAGGTCGTACCTGTATCACTTGGGAATATAATCAATTTAGATCTGCACTGCTCTTTCTTTTGTCATTGAAGGCATTTTTTTCCAATGTTTCCAACAGTCATGTCAGAATTTCATTTTTCTTTTTTTCAGATACATTTATTGGATCATTTTTATGGTCTTGCAGCTATGTAACTATATTTGGAAATTTGAAGATCACACATTTGAGCAACGTAATACAGACAGATAATGAAAGAACACTTGCAGTCAGATCTTGTAGTTTACTTTGTCATCCCAGAAACCAAGAGGTCAAATTAAAGTAATCTGAGGCAATTTTAATATTAAGAACCTTGGTCCCTGACAGATAGATGACTCCACGATTCATTAACTGATTCATGAATCTTTTTAGCAATATTAAAGATTCCAGAGAAGTCTATATGGATTTTACTACATTCACCTTTGTGCATTGTATCTAAAATACTTTGTAACAGATAAGGAGAATGAGAAATCCCCAAGATAATGAGGCCTGAGAAAAGAGAGTGAAAATGAAGGCCATGCAATAACAGCCTTCATCTCCCAAGACAAAAGTTTTCCAGGTGCCAGTGGTAGACAGGGAGGGGGTGTTTTATCACCCTTAAAAGAAAGAGTCTCTAGGAGGCGTGAATCTTCTCCAAGGTAAATCCTCTCCAGACACTGCCCACAGACCTCAGACCAAAAACAGTTCAAATTCCTGAGTGCCCAAGGAAACTGAGATGTTCTCTAGACATATCAAAATATGTCCTCAAAAGAACCTTTATAAGCCCAGTCCCTTTCTTTGCTCAGTGGCTCATTTTCCACCAGGAAAGCGGGATCCATGATGCCATTTCATCTCTACCCCTGATTTCCTGAATAAACACCTGAGATGATTCATGAGGTTTGCGTTCTGCCTGATCTTTTTGAACCACCTGCATAATCTCATCAACCCCTTTCAACTATGGAGTTCTATGGCCTTAAAATCATTGTGCAATTTACCTGCTACTTTTTAAACCATAGTATCTAAAAGTCTTCTCCCTTTTTGACCTCTGATAATTTGTCAAATCAAGAAGTGGGAAGCAGAAGACAGAAGTTCAAAGTTCCTCTTTCATTACTAAAATTTTTAAAATGAACAATTTGGCTAAGTTTTTCTCTTCTTGAATTAAATTATATGAAGAATTCCCGTTACTTAACATTTGATGTGCCAAAATGAACCCCCAGTTACATCAGGAACTAACTCTAAAACAGGTATCATTTCAGTGAGATTATTGTCCAGTCTATAAGAGTAGGAAATAGAAATTTTTTTTTCTCCACAACCCCAATGTAAGTCATAAAAAATCCAACAATTTCCATTTGGTCAAGGTTCTCTGATATGCTTTCTGGAAATTTTTTCAATGTTTTAGCATCATACATAAAAACTGGTGCAATGAAAACAAATAACATTTATACAATAGAGATTTACAAGTAAATTCAAAGAAAAAGTGCATTATGGTGATTGTACCTAATTACTTTGACTTTAAAATCTGTAACATTAGCTTCTGAACATGCATTGTATGTTTCCTAACTCTGTTAAGATCCATTGCTGTGAAAGTATAGTTACCAAGCGTGTTCTTATTAAACATACCTAATGATTTCCATGGAGACAAGATACGCTGAATATAAAGTGATTTGGTGTTAATATTTATGACCTATTTGTGTGTCATCTAAAAAGTCACTAAGAGGTTGAATTCAATTACTTAGGAAGGAAAACAAGTGAATTTTATTTTAAGACTAGTATCAAAGGAAGTTGGGTAGCATTCAAAGGAAAGTATGCACAAGTCCAATAGTAGGTTTAATTGTATGTTTCAGCCAAATCATGATCAAATTTTAGACATTGCTTTCATACCAAAAGTGACTAACGATGCAAAAAAGCAACATTTAGGAATCAAATTGTAGTAAACAATTATAGTTAAGAAGTAAAAAGTAGTGACTGATATAAACAAGAATAAATATCAGAGTGAGATTCATCTTGGTAGTCTATAGACAGATAATGGAGACTTGATAGTTTGATAGTTGACAGTTTGGGAATATGGGTTAGGAAGATGTCTGGGACTCCATCTTAATCCCAATCAAGTATGCCAACGAGTTCTGAAGAGTGGTACACTTATGTGTTAGCACTTTTTGTGATCTGGCAACTCTTTTAGGAATCCCCAAGGTCACCAAGACTTGCTCACTTGTTAGAAGTGTTGTGCCCCGCGGCTCGGGACCCCCAAGAAGACCACCAGAGACCATGATCAATGCAAGCAACAAAGAGTCATTTGTTAGCAAGCTGGAGCTTGGACCTCCGAGCACTCGGCAACCAGTGATGCTAAGAGGCCCCGAGCTCAAATTTAGCAGGGTATTTATAGTGAAAGACAAGCAGGTTCACAGTGTTCTTTTGGGTCAGCCCCACCACTAGAGGATGGGTGGTTCTGCAGATAAGATAAGGGAGGGAACATTCTGCAGGTTTTTTTTCCTTTGAGAGCAGTCTGGGAAAACCTCTTATTTACACAAGCACAATCATTTTCTATCTTTTCATTCCCCCCTTTTCCTAGAACATTTATAGAGCCAATCTTGGGTCTCTATAGTGTTAATTCCCGCTGCCTAATGGGCTGATATTGGGCCCTTAGCACCATTAGCTGTACCGTATTTATTCTATCTTTAACAAAAGTAATTAACCTATTAATTGTACATGATCCTATAGTTAAAGCTAGTAGCAACAATATTAGGAGTCCCATTATATCGGATACTAGAGTAGTTAACCAAGGGGAAAAGTTGAAGCAGGATTCAAACCAGCTTTTATTAGCTTCTCCTTCTCCCATTAACTGTGTCTAAAAGGGCCCGCTTACTCAGGTGTAACTCTCCATTAACATTAATAGTATCTGTTTCCACAGAAAAGTCCCCATTTGCTAAAGTGCGAAGGTCTACTTGCAGTTCAGGCCACCATGTCCATAAGGGGTGATATTCAGTCAGAGTCAGGCTGGGAACTCCTGCTGCCGGGTTGGTTACTTCCCAGGTGATTTCATAAGGCTGATGTGGGCTGAGGTTGGTGGTTCCAGAAACTGGAGCTGCAGCTGTGGTTGTGGCCAGGGCGATACAACAAAGCAAAAGTAGGAACATAGTCACAGAGTCACGGTTTGTGGTGGCAAAGCTCGATCTTTAGCGGGTTGTCCTTGGATTTGTTCACTCTTCACGTAGTGTTGTCTAGGGCAGGAAGCACATGTCGGAAAGGGGTTCAGCCGGCTTGGCGTGGTGTGATGAATCCAGGAGACGATGCCATCGACTTTGAGAGCGGTGGGTGTAGTCAAAATGACCACATAGGGGCCTTTCCACCGTGGTTCCAGGTTACTCTGTCGGTGTCATTTCATCAGAATTCAATCACCTGGGCGGAAGTTGTGTGGAACCGGAGGCAGGCCTGACTCGTACAAATTTTTGAGCTTTGGCCAAATTTTTCCGTGGGCCCCCTGCAGGGCCTGGAGGGAAAACAAAAGTTCAAGATCATCTACTTTTTCCTCCTTTAGGAGCCGTTTGGTTAGATCAGGGATTATTGGGGGTGGAGTCCCAAACATAATTTCATAGGGGGTAAGTCCCATCTTATAGGGAGAATTACGCACCCGATATAGGGCATAGGGAAGGATAGCCACCCAGTTACTGCCAGTCTCCATGGTTAATTTGGTTAAGGTCTCCTTTTTCTTCAATTTTTTCTATCTGCCCTGAGCTTTGGGGTCGATATGCACAATGTAATTTCCAATTTACCCCAAGTACCGAAGCCAGCCCCTGACTTACCTGTGAAGTAAAAGCTGGCCCGTTGTCCAACCTTATCATAACAGGAAGTCCATACCTTGGTAGGAGGTCTTCTAAAATCTTTTTAATCACTATTTGTGCCATTTCTCGTTTGGTGGGAAACACCTCGACCCATCCTGAAAAGGTATCTATAAAAACTAATAAATATTTATATTTATATTTTCCAGGTTTTACTTCAGTGAAATCAACTTCTCAATATACCCCTGGTCTGTCTCCCCTGAATCTATTTCTGGATTCCCACTTGTTATGTCCTGCATTTTTTAACTTATAGACCCTACAGTTTTTGACAATCTGTTCTATCTTATCTTGCACACCTTTAACTCTAATTCCTGTTCGCTGCATCAAGTCCTGTAATTTTTTTTTTTTTTTGTCTCCATGTGGGTGGTCTGGTGGATCCTGCGTAACACTCTCTGTCCCATCAGTTCTGGAAGTATTATATGGCATTTGGAGTCTTTCCACCATCCCTCTAAGCAATGGGTTAGGAGCTGCTGGTGAATCCATGATAAGTCCTCTTCTGTTAAGTTGGGTGTTTTTGGAAGGGTTCGTGGACCAGGGTCTGGGAGTTGAGCAACCATAATTAAGTCTCTGTGGAGTGCTATTTCTCGCGCCATCTTATCTGCTAGGCAGTTGCCCCTAGATACTGGATCGGTTGGTTTCTGATGCCCTGGGCAGTGGACGATAGCCAATTTCTTGGGTAACCGGAGGGCGTCTATCAGGGACATAATTTCTTCTTTGTTTTTAATGGATTTTCCTTCTGCAGTTAGCATTCCCCTTTCCCTGTAAATAGCCCCATGAATATGGGCGGTTGCAAAGGCATAACGGCTGTCCGTGTACACAGTTAATTTTTTTTGCTTTCTCCCATTGTTAGAGCCTTAGTCATGGCTATCAGTTCTGTCTTTTGAGCACATGTGCCTATTGGCAGAGGCTCAGCCCAAATCACTTCTGTCTCTGTTACTACTGCTGCGCCTGCATACCTTTGACCCTGGTGTATAAAGCTGCTTCCATCTGTGAACCACACCGCATCTGCATCAGGCAGTGGATGACCTTGTAGGTTTTCCCTAAGCCCATGAACCTGGGCTAGGACTTCTGAGCAGTCATGGAAGGGTGTGTCCATGTCGGGGTCAGGCAGCAGTGTCGCAGGATTGAGTGCCGAGGGTGCCTGGAAAATAATACTGAGAGGGTTAAGCAATAGGCTCTGATAATGTGTGAGCTGGACATTACCGAGCCATCGATCAGGAGGTTGTCTCAGGATTCCCTCAATAGCATGTGGAGTGATTACATGTAATTCTTGTCCCATAGTCAATTTATCAACATCTTTTACCAGGAGGGCTGTGGCAGCAATCATGCGCAAGCATGGGGGCCAGCCTGCTGCTACCGGATCCAATTTTTTTTTGACAGGTATGCTATTGGTTTTCTCCAGGGGCCTAGTTATTGAGTTAAGACCCCTTTTGCTATTCCTTTACTCTCATCTATATAGAGAAAGAACGGGTTAACGACATCTGGAAGCCCCAGGGCTGGGGCTGACAACAGGGTATCCTTGATTTGTTGAAATGCTTTATCTGCTTCCAGTGTTCAATTAAAGGGCTGTTTGTCTCTAGTGGCTTCATACAGTATCCCCATTTAGTTTTACCTCTCTTTATTATAATAAACACTGAGGTATTGTGTGGACTGAAAGTTGGCTCTATGTTGTTCAAGGCTAGCTGGTCTTGTACCAGGAGTTGTAATTGTTGCAAATTCTGTTCTGTTAGTGGCCATTGTTTCACCCATATCAGCTGAGTTGTGTCCCATAGCAACTGAACTGGGCCGGGTCTTGTTAGTGGAACTGTGGCTTTTAGAATCTCATTTAGAATTGAGGGGGCGCCCCTCATGTCAGGAGAATCACCAAAAGAAAAAGTTACAACTTCCAGAGGAACTACATTTTTTTTGCAATTTTTTTTTTCTGTCCTTTCATTTTGCACCGCCACTGCTAAAGCCCTAGTCATTTCCCTAGTAGCTTTAAGCTGTTTCTCTTCTGGTGCATCTCTGTTGTTAAATGCCCACTGGGCTATTCTTATTAGATTTTGAATACTTTTTCCTTCTAAGTCCTCTATTCTTTGTAACTTTCGCCTTATATCTGGTGCTGCCTGGTTAACAAAGCTCATCACTACTGCTGCCTGATTCTCGGGTGACTCTGGATCTATAGGAGTCTATCTAAATGCCTCCATTAACCTTTCTAAATAGGTGGAAGGTGATTCCTGTCTTTCTTGCATGACTGAATATACCTTGGCCAAATTAGTGGGCTTGCGAGCTGCTGCCCGGAGACCCCCCATTAGAGTCTGGTGATAAACCCGGAGTTTCTCCTTACCTCCAGCCTTATTGTTGTCCCATTCATCTTGTGGAGGCCTGGACAAGGGGAAAGAAGCACTAATTAAGTCAGGGTTTATGGTGGGCTGTCCGTCGTCCCCTGGGACCAACTTTCTGGCTTCCATTTGGATTCTTTCACATACTTTGGTCGTGAACAGGATCCAGAGTAACTGCTGACAGTTGTCCCAAGTGGGATGGTGTGTGAACATGACACTATCTAAAAGGGAAATCAAGTCTCTAGGATTATCATAAAACTTAGCATTTTGACTTTTCCAGTTATATAAATCGCTTGTAGAGAAGGGCCAGTATTGAAACCAGGGATTGCCAGCGTTGTCTGGTGGCCCAGTTTCTTGGAGCAGCATAGTGATTGTAGAATCTGGGGCTTCTGGTTGGTAGGGGCTGGCTGCCCACTGAACTTGATCCCGTGTTCTCCTTGCTGGCCCTCCTGAGCCAGTTCCTTCTTTTTCATTTCCGGCTGCTGCAGCCTCTCTTTCTTCTGCAGCCATTTGTTCTGGGCCCTGAGGAGGAATAGGGGCTGGCACATAAGGAGGGGCATTAAAGAAAAGGGGATTTGATTCTTCCTCCGGGAGAATAGGATGAGGAGGGGCAGATGGTTGGAAGGTGGAAGGTTCCCTCCGGGGACCAACCCACCTGGAAGGTGGGCCAGTCCGACCTGCAAAAGGTTATAAGTTTTTTCCTATTGATTTCAACTGACAAGTTATATGCCCTGGCTTGAACTTCCCCAAAGTGGCTGGTTAGTAGGGTTAAAGGGGTACTCTGAACTTGACCCATCTCTTTAATGGCCAGGTATCCAGCTGCCAAGAGAAAAAGGAATGCGGTGGTTAGATAAAAGAGAAAGCGAACCAAACGACACCGATGGGGATTGGCAATGTTTCCGCAGCAGAGTGCATCCATGGGCCATCTATCCAGCTGAAAATCTGTTTCCTGTATAATACCAAAAGGATGAAATAAATTTGACCATTGACTGTTGTTTTTCCTTTCTGCCAGGAGATCTGCAGACTCGTTTTCCTCCAGATTGAAAATGAGGAAAATTGCGAGTGGGGAAGTGTAGATGGTGACAGATTAACACAACGACTAGACCATATGGACAGAAAAACGAACACAAAAGTCCGTACAGCACAGTACACAATTAGACAACAGACAATAGACAAATGGCGTGCAAATCAAAATTTTCTAGTTGTTACTTTGTTGACAAAACCAAAAATTCTTTGAGAGTCTCTCTTTTTTTTTTGCCCAATACCTCAAGAGGTTTCCCGAATGCTACAAAGAGTCGCCCAGATGCGACAAGTAGTCACCCAGATGCAACAAAAAGTTGCCCAGATGCAACAAAAGTTGCCCAGATGGGTCAAAGAGATATCTCCCGGGACCCTGCTGGGGTCCTATAGCGCGTCCACCAGGACTTTACCAGCCCAGAACCAGAACTTGCAGGCAATTCAGACAGACAGAAAATATAGCAATGCTGTTACTCACCGGCCGTTGGTGTTTCTTATGACTCTATGATTGGGCGTCTGGGTGGGCTTTAAGGGATCCTGGACGAGCCCCCATATGTTGTGCCCCATGGCTTGGGATCCCCAAGAAGACCACAGAGACCATGATCAATGCAAGCAACAAAGAGTCATTTGTTAGCAAGCTCGAGCTTGGACCTCCGCGCACTCAGCAACCGTTGACGCTAAGAGGCCCTGAGCTCAAATTTAACAGGGTTTTTATAGTGAAAGACAAGCAGGTTCACAGTGTTCTTTTGGGTCAGCCTGACCGCTAGAGGACAGGTGGTTCTGCAGATGAGATAAGGGAGGGAACATTCTGCGGGGTTTTTTTTCCATTGAGAGCAGTCTGGGAAAAACCTCTTATTTACACAAGCACAAACATTTTCTATCTTTTCAACAAGATTTCACAAATAAACCTTATTTCAATGTCAGGCTATGATCATTCCTAAAATCTCTAATTATCAATATTCACCTTCTTTAAAGTCTCAAATATCTATCAGTGTGGAAGATTGGGAAGACAGCAAAGACTACAAAGAGCAAGGTCACCATCACAGCAACCACCGCAACTCCACCTCCAGTGACCAGTCAGACCACGCCTTGCTGTGGGGAAAGAGCATGCAGTGGGCCTGAAGAGGGAGCAGAAAGGATCCCAAGCACTCTGGTAAAACAGCTGAAAAAATGACCCAGCAGTGACACTGAACTTCTACAGGAGGTCAGAAAGACAAGAGCTGGCTGACCTTGTGAAAAATAGAATGAAACACTTGGGTCTTTCCACAGTGGGATATGGTATGCTCTTTAAAACTACCATCTATATGGACTTGTAATTTCTTGCCTTTAATAGTTATCAAATAGTTATAGATTCTGATGTAGTAAATAATTGCATTTTTGTTTTGCAGATCAGTCCATCTGGATTAGTGACACATATCTAATTTCCGATGCAAAAAATGATACTAACGCTAAAAACTTTAAGTTCTTGTAATTTTTATTCTGACCTGTTACATTACCTTGATTTTAATTTTTACAAAAATTCTAGGTCTGTTTCCATTTTAGAGGTGAAAACATTAAGTAGCTTGATAATTGCAAGTTAATAGCAGAGGTTTCTATCTAAGTATTTCTGGCTCCAAAGTCTCCCTCAGACACACACATGCACATCACACACATTTTCTCCTAAATTCTGAGATAAAATGAATAGGCAAGTGACTGTAGCAGTGACTGTTCAAGATAATGTTCCTATAAATTGTGCTTAGATGCTTGTGATACAGAAACCAAAAGTCTTCAAAAGCTTTACTTTTGAAGCTTAAATAGTGCTTTGTTTCATATGCTACAATTGGTCTTAATAACTGTTGGGGTTTCTATATTGATCTGTGATTATCAAGTAGACCACATAGAAAAGCTTAAATAAGTAAGCAGTGATAGCTTCAAATATCATTTATTACTATGTGAAATTTTATTCTTTAGAAAATTTGGAAAACTCATAGGAAAATCCAGTGATAAACAAGGCTTTTTGTTTACATATAACTTGGGTATATAATAGGAAGTAAGA
>JAJEJO010049021.1:34054-76255 GCA_020662805.1 Glaucomys volans | reverse complement strand
GACCCTCACCTGAGGGATCCACAGACACAGCCTGAACCTCACCTGTGGGTCCCACAGACACAGTCGTATCCTCACCTGTGGGTCCCACAGACATAGCCTGACCCTCACCAGTGGGATCCACAGACACAGCATGTCCCTCACTTGTGGGTCCCACAGACACTGTCTACCATCACGTGTGGGTCCCACAGACACATCCAGACCCTCACCTGTGGGTCCCACAGAAACTGCCTGACCATCACCTGTGGGTCCCACAGACACAGCCAGACCTTCATCTGTGAGTCCCACAGACACAGACAGGTTCTGACCTCTGGGATTCACACACACACCCAGACCCTCATTTGTGGGTCCCACAGACACAGCCAGATGCTCACCTGTAGGTCCAACAGACACAGCCAACCCTCACCTGTGGGTCCCAGAGACACAGCCAGACACTCACCTGTGAGTCCCGAAGGGCAAGCTGGTCCTTACCAGCTGGCCCCATCGGGGCCTTAGTTCATCGGCAGGAGGAGGGGTCTGATGGACACTCGTCCTATCAGGGCCTTAGTTCTTGGCCTGAGGAGGGGTCTGATGGACACAGGTCCTTTCTGGGCTGTGTCCTGGATGCTGGTGTTCTCTGTCTGATACTCTCAGCTCGTGTCTTGGGTTTGAAGGTTGTGAGGTGCTGGATGCGTCCTCCTAAACTCTGGGTCTTGCTCTTGTGAGCACCTTGAGAGGGAGTCTGGAGGTTAGGGGTCACCGTCAGCAGGGTGGGCCAGTGTGAAGGCAGCAGTGCCTTGGTGGCCGTTCCTTCTTCCCCTGTCTGGCTCTCATTTGTTCTCCTAGGTCTAAGGGACAGTGGAGATCTCTCTGCCCACGTCCTGTTCGGTAGCTCCATCCTCTGCCCCTGCCCAGCTCATTAATAGGTGACGCGAGGTGGAACACAAAGAAAAGCTGTCTAATGGATTTTTTGCTGTTGGGAGACCATAAAAATAAACAGACCTGCTTCGTGAGCGCCATGGTAAGAGCAGCTCCACCCTGCGGCAAGCTGGGGATTCCTGACAGACGGGCAGCGTGGTGGGCCGTCTGCAGGCTGCTCAGGTGGGTTCCGCTCAGAGTTGTGCCCTTTCCTTCCGGGATAGGCTGCTCTGGGGGTGCTGGGGCAGCTGACGGTGGTTTGGAAGTCTTCGGGAGGTTCGTCTTCCCAGAGGACAGAGTGTGTGCAGCACCAGCTCTACCCATCAGCTGCCTGCGACCCTCCCGAGCGCAGGCCAAGGCCAGGGACCACAAGGCAGCGATGCCTCCTCCCTGACTCCCCTGAACGAGGCCCTGACCTCCTGCAACATCTACAAGCTGTCCCTCAGAAGTCGCCCTGCCAGGAAGTTGTGTCTGAACTGCCTGAGTGATGTGCCTCGCCCTGTCCTGGGAGTCAGAGCCTCTGCGGAGTTCCTGGGACCCTCCCGTCTTGTGGGAGGTGACGAGCTTCCTCGTAAGGAGGAGCCTTCCCTCTGCTGAACTGCCAGAGCCCTGTGGGCTTTGGTTAGTCGGGCATCGTGTGGCCAGGCTGTGTCCACACAAATATTTCAGGGTGGACGAAGGGATGAAGGCCTGGGAGGACACCCAGTGAACCAGTGAACACAGTCAGAGAGCCGTGAGATGAGCCTGAGACGCTGGGCCACACGTTAGTGGCTGTGTTCCAGTTCTGACCATTTTAAAGGTGGGAGGAAACCCAGATTGTAGCATAACTTGTTTTTTTAAATTTGATGTCACATTGTAACTGTGGTGTCTGAGATACAGCTTTCTTTCTGCCCTCCACGCCTTCCTTGTGGACGGATGCTGTCCCCAGAGGGCCCCAGCCTGCATATGAACCACAACTGAAGTACTGTGGAAGCCGACACTGGTAAGCGATGGATCTTATAGTGGCCGTTGTCAGCCAAAGCTGGGAGCTGAATGCAGGTGTGGATCGTGCAAGGCCTGGAGCAGAGGAGGCCATTCTTCGACCCACACGAGTAGCGGAGGCCTCCGCACACGTGGCTTCATCCTGTGAGGTCAAGGCTGAGCCTCGCTCCACTCCACTTGGACATTTCCTCCTTTTAGGCGCTGCAAATTGAAACCAGTCAAAGTCTCTGCTTCTTGTTTTCTAGAAATAAGTTGTTTCGTTTTGTTAGCATCTTTATGACTCATCTGCCAAATGTAATTTTAAAATAAAAGACTATACCACATAGTTGTTTTAACAGTTAGAGTTTAATGTTTGTGATTTTAATTTGCACACTACAAAGGAGCTATTTCACCACCTTTTATTTTGAGACACTTGTGCAGCCGCGAGAGCCAGCAGAGAGCCCTCGTGCCCTGTGGGAGCATCTTGCAGCCACAGAGCCGTGTCGTGGCCAGCAGCCGGCATTGAGTAGGCCCGACCTCATCCAGATTGCACCCACTTTCCACACACTTAAGGCCTCCATCCCGAGGGTCCTCAGCTGCCCTTCTCAGCTCAACCCCTTCTCCACCCTCGTTGGTCACGCAAGCCACTAGCTGCCACATGTCTTCGTAACTGTGCCTTTTCAAGAGTAACAGACACACCAAGTCACTCCCCACCCAGCACACTTCCCTGGACACCACCACATCCGGCCCCTCTCCTAGTGCAGGCAGGACCTGCAATGCACCTGTCACTCCCGCTCCGCCCCCCACCCCAGGTCACTGGGCTGCTTCAGGTTCTGGCTGTGGGTGCAGCTGTAGCCCAGGCTCACCTGGAGATGTCGCAGACTAGCCCTGGTTCCTCAGGAGGCAGGGCCTAGGTGCAGCCGCGGGGTGCAGGAGGAAGTCCGTCTGCAGAGCTGCAGGAAGCCGACCAGCTTTCCCTGAGCGGCTGTTGGGCGTGGAGCTCCTGCCTGTGGTCTGAGCCTCCGCCTCCTCCTGGCCCTGTCAGCGCTCCAAGTGGTCATGGTTCCCACCTTGTCTGTGCTCCAGTCCTGGGCAGCCTGGTGGCGCTGCTGTGGTCCAGCTGAGCTGGGTTCCTGATCTTGGCATGTGCTCACGTGAGGCTCAGACACAAGCCTAGCAATCGCTGTGACCCACCTTTATACCTGTGTCAGAAGTCACCTGGGATCTTCACAAGGCACGGGCCTGCTTCTTCGTTTGGTTCCGAGGTCTGTGTGTGCTCTTCAGGGTGCTTGGCACAGTCTTCCCGGGGCCAACCTTGCATAGGGCCCTTCTCCCTGTTCTCCAGGTTCTGTGCTGCTCCATCTAGAACTTGGGAACCAGCCTGTCTGTGTCTTCCCCATGCCTGAGGATACCCCTGAGGACTTGCATTGAACCTGAGTGACGTCAGCACAGCTGGTATCTTTAACATGGTGAATCTTCCACTCCATTAGTGGGAACTGTCTCTCTGTTTGGCCTTCTTTGGTTTATTCCATAAACATTTTGGGAATTTGGGCGTATGGGTCCTGCACATATTTTGTTAGTTTTGATTTTAGTATTTCATCTCCTTTGCAGTGAGTATGAATGGTATTATATTTCTAATTCTAGTGTATGCACATTCATTTCTAGTTTTAGAAATACAAGGGATTTTAAAATGTTCACCTTTTTATTTACTAAAGTCTTGCTGAACTTCTTGGTGGTTCTAGGAGTTGTCGTGGTCTTTGGGATTTTCATGTAGTCAGCCATGTCTCTGCACATAGAGGTGTTTTCTTTCTGATTCTTATTTCCTTTTTCTTGACTGTTGTGTTGACTAGAGGTTCCAAGGCTGCGCTGGACAGCAGTGATGATGGCCAACATCCTGGCCTCTCTCCTTCCTGTGAAGGAAGCCCTTGGCCCTCCATCCACACCTTAACAGACTTCCATCAGCCTTTGTGGATGCGCTTTATTAAGTTGAGGAGGTTTCTCTCTATTGCTAATATGGTGACAGGTTTTGTCAAATTCCTTTTTTGCATCACTCAATATGAGCCTATTTTTTTTTCTTTAGACCATTGGTGTGGAACATTATTTTGGTAGATTTTCAAATGTTCACTAAGCTGAGAATACCTGGAATGAACCCCACTTGGTGATGGTGCATGGCTCTCTCAGTGCAGTACTAGAAGCAATTTGCTATTACGATGAGCATTTTTGCCCCTAAATTCAGAACATGTATAGGTCTATTTTTTTTGCATGCTTTTGTTTGATTTTTGGTTCATTGCAAAAATTGTCTTAAATTAAAATGCATTTATAAGTGTTCTTCTTTATTCTCAAAAAGATTACATAAAATCTTCTTGGTGAGTTCTGGTGCATTTGATTTAATGAATCAGTCTATGTCTTTGAAGTTGTTGGAATGTGAGTGTAAAGTTGCTTGTGATGTCCCTTAACATTTTAGAAGCTGTTGAACCTGCATTATGATGTTGCTTGATTCTCGATGCTGGGGATTCTTTTCCCCTTTAAACTGTCTATATTTCTAAAGTCTCTAATTGTTGATTTATTTGAGGACCTGGATTTTTTGTTGCATTGATTGCCTCTTTTGCTTATTTTCAATTTCATCAATTTCTGCACTTTATTACTTCCTTTTTTCTGCTGGATTCTTTTATTTTGTTTTTCCTTTTCTAGATTATTGAATTGAGACCTTTTCTGTTTTCCAGGATAAGCAGACAGACAGTGCTATGAATTTCCCTCTCAGCATTGATTTAACTGCATCTCACATGTTTTGATATATTGTATTATTTCTTTCATTTGGTTGTTTGGCATGCACACAATTCATATTTTTACTCCTTCCTGATGGAGTCATCCTTTCATCATAACACAATCCCCCTCCTTTTCCCTGTAGTTGTTATTATTATTTTGTTCAGACACTAAATTTATTAATATAACCCCTTCTGCTTTTTAAAAAGAAATTATGCTTCTATTTTAATCACTTAATTGAACATCTGTCAAACAAAGAGCACTGAAGCGGTCTCCCTCAGCAGACTCACACTCAGGCTCAGGCACACACGGACACTCAGCACACTCACGTGGACATGTAACATGTACCTGAACATGCACACACACACACGTGCGTGCTTATTACACTTTTTCTCCTTTGCTCTTTCTACGCAGATGATCAGCTCCCATTCACTGGGGTAAAAGCCAGGAGCGAAGCTTGCCTGTGGCCCTGGCCCGCCTCTTCATTACCCTCAGTTCTAACCCACGAGTTCTTCTGTCGGATTGACCGTCTTCATTTCCTTTTCACTTCCTCACCATCTGGGGGCAGACCGCGTCTCTGCTGTGTCTTTGCGCCATGTGCCTTGATGCCCGCTGAGGAGCCAGCACATGAGCGGCACCCTGACTTCACTGTTTCGTGTACCAGTTCCTCCCTGGGACCTTCACAGGACGAGTCCTCTCCTTCCAAAGAACACTCACCTGCTCCAGTGGCCTCCTTTTCCTTGCTCCCGTTCATTTGGAAGCTCTCTGCTCCAGGTTTCCAGCGAGCAGCCATCACGGACCAGCCTCCTGCCTCAGTGTCCATCACCCTGTCTCAGCCTCCAGGTGTCCCTTCCTCTGTGAGGCTTCTGCTGCTCGGAATCAGGCCATCGTGCTGTTCCCTTTCCCTTGAGGGCCTGGAGCTACTCCACAGGGACACCAGTGCACTTCTGGCTGCTGGAGACCTGGATTCCTGCTTGGTAAGTGGACAAGGTTGTAGGTGGCCAAGAGTAAAATGTCCATCCTTGGACTTGAAATCTGAGACCAGAGTCCCTGAACGAATTTCCTCAGTGTGACGGAGTGTTTTCTATTCCCCCTGAGAGCAGGCTTCAGAGTGGAGATGAAATCACAGAACTAAAGAGGATCGCTTCCGCCCTTGCACACGGCAGGTTGTGATCAAGAACACAGCTGTCTTGCCGGTGAGGGCGCACAGGAGTGCACCAAGCCACCGCTCACAGTTGTGTCCTGGCTATGATGGGACTTCCTGGCAGTCCCAGGATGTCCTGCCATAGGGCTCAGCGTCCAGCTGTGTGTGCTGACCAGGTTTGCTGCATCCTCTCTTTGTTGCTGCATTATTAAATTGTGTTCTGAAGCTAGAGAATACCCCCTGCCCCCCGTTTCAAATGCTGGAAGTGTGCTTGGGAGAAGATGCTAACAACACCTTGGAGGGTAGTGTCAGGGAACCCGCCCCCCTGCAGGCCTCAGGCAGCAGAGGACCTCCTGGTGGTGCTGTGCAGTGCCACAGGCCCCGTCCAGGTGTGTGTAGCCACATGGCAAGAGTCGGCCCTGGCCTGTGGTCAGGTGTTTAGCAGGTCAGGAGGGTGGAGGGCGCTGGCTCCTGCCTGCACTGCTTGCTGCAGTGCCCTTTGGCTTCTCTGCACCCTGGGGAGTGCACGCCTGCTCAGAGATGGACAGAGGCCAAGAGTCCACAAAGGGCACAGTGGCTCCTCCCCGAGAGCCCTCCCTGGCATGCAGGCCACAGGGCCACCCGGCTTCTTTAGAGTCATCACAAAGAGGCAGCGAAGCTGGATGTCAGGGTGACTTCTCGGCCTGCCAGAGACACAGGGAAAATAATCCTAGACTCCTGAGAAGCAAAAGGAAAGGCATTCCGTGCTGTCAATCCAGTCGCAAGCCGGCAGGGGTGCACTGTTCCTCTGGGGGCTTGGAACGCATTTCTCCCATCTCTACCCATATCCAGAAGCTTGCTAGGAATGAAAGCTGCTTCCCACCACTGTCTCTACGTGCACCAGTGTGAGGCCAGAGCAGGGCACTCAGTATTGTCAGCACAAGACCAGCTGGAGGCGGGCGTGGCATCATCCTTATGTTCCCACTTTGTTCCAAACAGGAGTCCCTTGGAGATGCGGAGCTGGAGCTGACCACGGGCCTGCTGGGGCAGAGGAGGGACATGCCCCTGGCCATTTCCACACCTGTTTGCAACTCCGTAGCCTTGTTTCCCTTTCTCAGTCTTAACCGCCTCCTCCCCTTGTTGGCACACTAGCCGTGGACTGCCTGGGGCCCAGCACCTTGCCTGGGCTTCGCTGGGCTGGCCCTGCATTTCTCCCTGGTCCAGCAGCTCTTGCAGATGATACCACCCTTCTGCCTGCAGGGTAGGCGGGCAGAGGCATGTACCCTCAGGGTGGTCTACAACTGTATTATGAAGTCCCCCCAAATGCCAATTATTATCATTGCAATGTGCGAAGTGTTGGTCTGCCAGGAAGTGGCCCCGGGCTGGCCAGCTCTGACCACGAAGCTGACTGCAGTGATCAGGGAGATCGAACCTGTGATGGCTGCCCATGCCAGCCTGACCTGAGCAAACGCAAGGATCAGAGAGCTGGTGAGCCTTGCTGGCCGATCCCCCGACCTGTCCATCCCCTCATTGGCCTCTCAGGCCCCCCACTCTCTGGCTCTCCATCATCTCCTGGCCCCCCACATCCACAGAAGACAGAGGCTGTGCTGCCAGAGAGGCTGGAGGTCAGATATGAGCGGCAGGTTGCGGGGTGCGGCCCAGGCGGTGGGGTCAGCGCAGGGGCAGCCTTTGTGGCCGCCTGCGCGGCTCGGGCTCTGAATGTGCCGAGTGCGGCGCCCACTGGGTCTTTGTCTCTCCGTGCAGCTGGGGCAACAGCGTCTGTCTTTCCTCCTTCCCTTCCGTGCAGGCGAGTGGAGAGTGCTGATTTTGCCCAGGTCCTTTCTGAGGTGGTGGGCTGACCTTCAGGGACAGGGCACCCTCCTTCCCTGCGGGCTCCTGGCACCCCTGCCCCCAGCCCTGCCCCACAACATGGCCAGAAGGCGGAGGTTTGGGTATCTCTGCCACCTTCCAGTTTGCCATGATGGCCTCGGAAGTCTGCGGCCAGGGCGCCCGGTGCCAGTGTCAATGAGCCCATTCATCTCCTGCCGCTGGCATATGGCACGTCATTGTCCTCGGTCACCGAGGCAGAAGTGATGCAATTTGTTGGCATGTCTTGCCACAGCACTGACTGCCCGTCCCACTGAGCCCCGCAAACAACAGAAGCCAGGAAGGGCGGCCGCCCCCCAGCCCCAGCACACACAGGAGGGGACCTGCTGCCTCTCTGGGCCTTCTGGAAAGTGGGGAGGCGGGGGCGGAGGAATCTCGAGCTCCTGGCTCCCCCCTAACTGCCGTCAGGTCACTGCACCCCAAACGCTTTCCAGATGCCAGTTGGAGCAGCTGTTCCCTGCACTCCAGGGTCCCTTCCACCTGTGCCCTGCAGGCTCTGGCTCGGGTAAGCACTGAGGATGGACTGTCTGTGTGCTGGACACAGGCACCGGGTGAGGCTTGTGGAGAGGAAAGGGTGGGTGCTTGGAAAGGGCCCAGCTGCGTCTCATCAGAGGCACCAGGTCGGGAGACCTGCAGAGGGAAGTCAGACCCCGGGGCTGCCCTGCAGGGTCCCATGAGTTCAGACCTCACTGGAGTTTGGGTTTCACAGAACAGCCTGCTCAGAACATGTGAAGCCAGCTGATGAAGGCAGAGTGCTCGGCTGGTCTCTTGGGTCTGTCCAGCAGTGGAGGTGGCCTGCTGCAGTCCCAGGCTGCCGGTGTACCTGGCGGGCCTGAGCAGGGCCGGCCCCAAAGGCACTACTCGGGATCTGAGGCCAGCCAGGACCAAGTCACCACTTCTGCAGAAGGGACAGGTTCCCTGTCAATGTGTGACCAAAGTGTACATTGGGACAGGAGCCGTTTGGGACATGGAGCAGACGTAGGGACAGCAGCTATCCCCTGGGCCCATCAGTGGCCTTGCTCAGGGTCACTCACACTGACCTGGAGCAGCGAGCGTGCTCCCAAAGACCTCCGAGTCCATCTGCTGAGAAGCTCTTCCTGAATGGACCAGTCCTCCTGACTGCTGTCACCAGGGGCTCGGGGCTGAGTGCCCTGGGTCTTCCCCTGCATCTTCCCAGACGACATCCTCACTCAGTGCTGTGTGCACGTGGGGGACCAAGGGACAGTGGCCATTGGAACGGGTCTGTGACCTGGTGGTGAGGCTGGGTTCCAAGGGCAGATGCCCCCTGTGGGTTTATCTGTAAGCCGGGCGCTGCTGCAAGCAGGCTGGGCCGTGTCACGCCCAGCACAGTAAGCCTCTGTGGGTTTGGGGACGTCCCTCTGCTCCCATCACATCATGGTGATGGGGCTTCCTGCAGAGAGGTGCTCAGGACAGGCCCCTCAGCTGACTCGGAGAGATTTGCCTCCTGAGATTGGAGGGTACGTCAAGAAATTAACTTTATCTTAAAAGAACGAACGCAGGAGGGGAAGGGTGCGACTCCTACTCCAGGAGGTCGACCAGCCCTTCCCATCAGACGGCAGGCAAGATGGCTCCTTGCTCCTGAGAGGGAGGCCACGTCCTGCCATTTAGATTCTCACACTCTTGTCTGCAGAGAGGGAGGCAACTGGAAAGGCAAGCTGAGCTCGGTGGACGGTGCTGACGCCAGGTCGGGAGAACAGAGGAGCCCGCAGGTGCCACTGTGTGCTGCCGTGCTGGGTGTCCCTCAGGAGCAGCCGGGGCTGGGCTCAGACCTTACGTCTCCTCAGCAGGGCAGGCTCAGCTCTGGGGAGTCGGGGTGCAGGAAGTGGGACTGAAACTAGCCCCAGACACTGCATAGGAGCCATGAAGGCAGACTCTGCCGGGGAAGGTGGGAAGGCTGCCCCTCGCCTGGGACTTGGGGGACAAGGAGGCCCAGAGGTAAGGTCCCGGGTATTCTTGGCCTCAACATCCTAGGCATGGAGATGAACAGCATCCACGCTGCAACTCCTGAGAAGACCAGGCCTGGCCAGCCCAACAACCCAGCCACTCCAGGCTGCACCTGAGCTCCCCAGAACCCCTGGGAAGACCTAGTCAGCACCCGGCAGTGGATTCGCAGCTACGGGTTCACTGGGTCCTGAGCACCTGCAGGCTCTTTCCCACGCACACGCCAACCCTGTGGTCCCCACCCATCCCTGCTGCAGGCATGACCAGGACTCCTCCGGGAGAGAAGGGAGCACCCAGCTTGCAGTTGCCTCCAGCCAGCCGGGAGGTCACTGCTCCACCCCTCCTTCCGAGCCGCTCAGTGGGCATCTGCTCTCCTTGCCTTTCCGCAGGGATCTCGTTAACCTCCTCTCTCCAACTTTAGCTTTACATTTCCTTTTCTGCTGGCTTTCTCTCCCACCAGCAATTAAACACGAGCAAGCCTTTCTTATCAGGAAAGTGAGCAGGCAGCTGGAGACCGGGTTTGCCCTCCCACATGAAGGGCACTGAAGGGCAGTGTTCCAGATGGAGTCCACGGTCCAGGGCTTCCTTCAGCAGGCGCAGGAGAGGCAGGCCCTGCAACCAAGCCTGTTAATTCCTGGAAGTACCTGGGCTGTAAGGAGGGGCAGCAGCAGAGCCCAGTGGCCACCCAGAATGGAGGCATGGAGCCGGCCTTGAGATGAGGGAGTGCAACTCCCAGGCAGAGGCTGGGAGAAGCCTTCTTGGGAGTGCTCCAAAGGCCTGCAGATGTTTGGAGTCACTGGAGGACAGCTGAGTCCATTGCACACACGCAGAAGCGCCTGGGGGCAGAGGGAGCCACCCCAGAGGATCAGGGCGGTGCACAAGCCACACAGGGCCAGCGCGTGCCTGCCGCCAAAGGTCTGGGTGGAAAACTCATAAATCAGGGGTCTGTTAGACTTCTAAGAGGGGCCTCGCCAGGCCGGAGTGCAGAATTCACCCGAGGCTGAACAGCTGGGCTTCCAACCACCTGATAAATCCCAGACCTGCTCTTGATAGAATCCCCATCCAACAGAAGAGATGGGTCCAGGCTGACAGTGAGCTCTGAATACAGGCAGGGATTCCACACGGAATGGGAAGAGGCTTCCCTTGAGACCAGGAGTCACACCAAGGGGCCTTCCTGCCACTTCTGTGAATACTGCACCCAAGATTCTAGCCAGGTAATCACACAAGCAAATAAACAATAAGCCTTAAGAGAAGGAGAAATAAAGTGTAAGTGTGTCTAAAGCTATGACATGACCTGGTACTCAGCAACCCCAGGACACACACACACACACACACACACACACACTACTACAGCTAACACACGCGTTCAGCAAGGCTGCTGGATACAAGATAAAGATACAAAACTGGTTGGTGTGTGCGTCAGTGTCCCTGGTCTAGAGTGAAGGTGAGGGCGTGGTTCCGTGTGCAATGGTGCCCTGATGCGGGTCGAGATGAGGAACTAGACCTGCTCGTAGTGGAGGTCCAGGAAGCCAGGAGGCCCAGCACTGTGGCATGTCATGAGGGAGCTTGGAGACGGAGCCAGAGTTAGAGTACGTGGTGTGACGAGGGTAAGGACACGAGCTTGTGCCCCAGGCACCCCCCCTGAGTTCAGCTCCTGCAGCCCAGGGACAGAGAAAGCAGAGCTCTCCATGAAATCTGCAGGGAGAGGCGGGTGGAGCCGTGAGGCCCAGCGGCCTCCCCGCTTTCCCTAGAGCTCTGGCAGCATTGGAAACGCTCCTCAGAGTGGCGACGCGATGCGGCTAAGTGGGGTGGGCCAGAGCCCAGAGTCCGGGCTTTCCTTCCAGGTCTGGGTGCCGACCCCCACTGTTCCACACTGAAGCTTTGGCTTGAGAATTAAATGAGTTATTTTCAACATTTTTAATTCACATTCATCACAGAAAAATTGAAAAACATGAAGAAGAATAATCCCTAGGACGAGCCGCATGCCCTGGGATGTGCACGTATGTATTGAATAATCAGATCATCATTCCTGCGGGAAAATAAAAGCAATATTTTTTGCATCTGAGGACTTAGTGGAGGAGAATGGACGATGCTGAATAGAATGCAGGCAGGAGGTGGTACCTGTTGGACTTGGGTCTCAGTTCATGGACCTCCCTCCACCTTCCCTCCCTCCCAGGGCTGGGGAGGGAACCAGAGCCTTGCTCAGGCCACACCCTGCAGGAGCAGCTAGGAGAACCACACCGTTCCCCACTCCATGATCTTCACCATCTGATGAGCCAGTCTCATCAGGGCACTAGGGAGCCAAGGGGGACTCAGGGGAGAGCAGCTCTGGCCAGGGTCAGAGTGGGGCAGCTGCTGTGTACCTGGGGAGGACGGCCTGCGTGGAGGTCACTGGCAGAGGCACAGGCCTCTCACAGCCTGCAGAGGACTGGCCAGCTTTTCCAGAAGAAATGAATTTTTAAAGGCAACCATTTGTCCCATTGGAGTCGGACATCGTGGCAATACCTGGGAACATCAGCATGAGCATCGATATCCAGAGGTGCCAACCAGGACAGCGGAGGAAAAAGCCTCAGAAGCAGAGCGGTTCAGAAACAGCCGTGGGCTGGGGCAGCTCAGTGGGGCGCGCCAGCCTGGCCTGCTGTGTCGAGTAGACGCATTCGGGACTTCAGAGTGTTCCGCGTCAGCTCCCAGGAGCTCACCGTCCTGGACAGGAGGTCCTTTCCTCTGCACGTGTTTCCCACGATCCCCTGAACTCCCCTGCCCTGCAGAGAGAGGAGCAGGCGGGTGCTGACACACCGGAAGCGAGACGCCATGGGGAGACGAGGACCCGAAGCACCCGCGGAGTCACACGGAAGCCTGACTTTCTCTGGCCGTCTAAGAAAGCCACCCTTCCGAGCAGAGCGCCCGAGTGGGACGGAGACCATGCCAGAGCAGCTTACCGAAAAATAAGGAAGAGGTGGATGAGAGCGAAACGCGGGGGTCCCTGCAATGAGCAAGGGACAGAAACCGGCACGAGGATGCGGGAGGCGAGGCAGGCGAGACCCCAGAGCTCGTCCAGAGTCCACACGGGACGGTGCCACAGGGCAGTGCCCACCACGGCACCTTAGGGCTTCCCCCTGCCTCAGCTGCCTGCTGAGACACTACTGCCAACAGCCCAGGCCTCGCTGGAGACGCGGGCTTCCAGCCGAGGACCATGGACCCGGAGACCCCACCACGGTGGCTCCTGGGCCTCCCTTGGGAATGCTGGCCACCAAGGCTCGTGCCTGCTCTGAAATACAATCGATTCTGGAATTTTCCAAGGAGTTTTCTATATCATTATAACATTAAGACATATTTGCTGCTGCAAATCACAACATGGCTTCCTCCATCAAGGGGGCAGAGGGTGGGAAGTAGAAAGGGCCCTTTTCATGCGAAATCCGGATCCACCCGCCTCCAGGCGGGAGTAGTGCATGCTGGTCACGTGGGCACCAGGAGGGGGTGTCCTGCCCTGGGTGTCTGTGGTGGGAGCGGGGCACACGCAGGTTGAACAGCCAGCGGTTGTGGCTGAAGGTGTCACACAGGGGACGGGGACGCAGTGGGCCCGTGTCACCTCTGTGCCTGTCACTGCCACTCCCTCATGCATGGCACATGGGCCTTCAAGATGCACCCGAGGTGGAGCAAGCTGGAGAGCTGCTGAGTCTTGGAGGAGGGTGAGCACCTGGGGGGGGTCACCTCCCGGCAGGAGGTGATTCTGGACTTCACCCCTCACAATGGTCAGTGGTGGCCTTGGGCAGATGTCTTGGCCTCTGAGACCAGGAATGCCCACTGCCTCCTTGGCAGTGCTTCTGCAAGGGTGGAGATTGCATACATAGTACCTAGCACCTCTGCAAGTGCTGATAGGTCCTTGTCACCCATCACCCCGGGGTTGTTGGGAGCGGGACGTTTTGTCCCTCTGAGTCAAAGGAGCACTGGAAAGCCGCAGCTTCTGTCACCTCACACAACTGTCAGGGCCAAGGACAGTGGTGGGAAGGCCATGGTGAGAGGCGGACTCCTGGGACGGGGGGACTGTTCCAGCACTGCCATCACCAGTTCTGAGAGCTGCTGACCAGCTTGCGCCTGTCCCTTCACCTGGCCTGAAGGACGCCTGCCTTCTTGGACCCAGTATTCCATGATTCCAGGGCAGGACCATCCAGAGTGTGTTCCCTGGGCTCCCCCTTCAGAAAGGAATGAAAATTGAAGGAATGTGGGGACGGGAGGGGTGGCACTGGGCTTTCTTGTCACAGGGCTGCAGCTTTTCAGGGCCTGGAGCTCCTGAGCTGTGAGGCTTTGGACTGTCCACTCCCACAGGCTTATGTCCTGCTTGCCCACCAGCAGCCTCACTCCATGTCCTGAGCAGCATGGGGGTGAGGCGGCCACTTGGCAGGTGGCTTGTACCCCAGGGCCCTCTCTTCAGTGTCTGCATCCTTAAGGAGCTTCGCAGGCAGGTGGGGCAACTGCATCAGAAGGAGGAGCTTGAGATGGCGGGCGGCTGGGGCAGCGCAGCCGAGGAGGACACTGTGCCCATGGACCATGGGCCCAAGGAGAAGGGCCATGCGTGTTTCTCCTTGGGGCTCTGGTGGCAGCAGATGGAGCTCACCACTGGCTGTTGCGCCTTGGTGTAGCGTGGGCTGTCAGGCCCTTTGTGGCCCTGGGGCTTGGCCTGGAAGCCGACCACAGGGTACTCCTGGGTGGGCGTGGAGGACCTGTCTGACCACAGGGCTGTGGTCATCTGACCTGCTCTGCATGGCACAAGGGCGCAGGACTGCAGACAGTGTCGACTGCCCCGTGACGGGAGCCACAGTGCCTCTGTGCCGCGGGCAGGTCTGCCCTTTCCTCTGCCGGTTTTCCTAATCAGTGCCAATGGCTGGGTGAGACTGCAGAGGCCACACAGGTGCCCGGGGAGGGGCTGCAGGGAGAGACCCACTTGTCCATAGTCCTTTCTTCCTGCAGTGTAGACAGCACAGGTCGAGCTAATGGAGGTTAAAATACCCTAAACAGATGCTCATGGGCTGACGTTCTGCATGGGTTTCTTTTCCAGAGTGATTACTCTCCTTGACCTTCTTCCAACCCAAGCGCCTCTGTGAGGAAGAGCTGGAAGCGAGGAGGAGCAGGACCTCGTTGGTGCTGGGCACCACAGCCCATGCCCCAGACCCCTGGAGCTGCCCACTCTGCTTGTGCTTTCCAAGGCTCAGCTTGCTTCCCAGCTGCCTGATGCATGGCCACCCCATCCAGCCTGTGTCTGGGTCAGAGCCCCCAGCTCAGCTCCCCGAGAGTGGCCACCTCCCCAGATGTCTCCCACATTGAGCAAGCGACCTCCCTGCTCCACATCCACCCTGTGCATCCTGTCCCTCTGTCCACCTGTTATTCCACCTGTGTGACCACCTCTCTAAGTGACAGTCCCAAGAAAAGTGGGTGGGCCTCAAGTGATCAGTTGCATCCTTAGAGCAAAGCCTGAAGTTCCCAGAGAAGCAGTCCTTTTCCCCAGGACGGTGGCATCCAGCCTGATGCCCAGCCTGTGGGTTTGCCAGCACCATATGGCATGAGCCAGGCCCTGAGATCCAGCCTCTGATTCGGTTCTGACCTGATCTGCTTCCTTCGGGGTCTTCCTCCAGAGCACCTGGCTGGTGACAACAGTTGTCCCAAGGCCTCCTGCACTGACCTCCCAGGGCACAGAGGCCAGTGCAGACTGGGACGAGAGGTGTGGAGCAGCCGGCGCAGCCTCTCCACCTGCACTGGTGGTGACGTGTGCTGTGGACCCGGAAGGGCTGTGGTCTGAAAAATGGAGGCTGACTGAGCAGCCCCAGTGTGATCCAGGCTCTGTGCTGCTAGTGTGGTCCCCTCACGGTCCCTTCTCTGTACAGAGAACCTCTCGCCCACCTGCCTTCCACTGGCCATGTGTGTGGCCAGAGGCTTTCTCTTGGCCATTTCTTCTGACCAGGACGCTTGCTCAGCTGTCCCTCTTGGCCTGCTGACGTGGTAACTGCTGGCTGGAGGAGTCCATTACAGGGCACTGCCGACGCGCTGTCTGAGGCATCTATTTGTGGGTGGGTTTGTGCTCCCAGGCTGTCGGCCACCAGAGGACAGGTCCCCCTTGGGCATGGTGTCCATGGGGCCACATCATCATCCAGGGACCAGGCTGCTCTGTTGTTCCTCTTCTGAAAACCGCATGGCACCCCTGGAGCCCTGCTCACCTGTGTCTGCTCCAGGGCTTCACCCCACTGCATCCAAGAGGAAGGCGAGGAGAGGAGGGCGGAGGAAGGCCAGTCTGCCCCGGCTCCCATTATGAATCGGACTCTGTAGAGGTGGAGTGTCCTCTATCCAACAGAGTGAGCCTCCTCCGCGTCAAGGCAGAGGCCTGGGCCTCGAGGACAGCTGTGCTACTCTCCTCTGTGTCAAGAAGCAAGGGAACCATCCCACCATCCGCAGCCTGGCTTTGGAGGGCGAGTCCCTCCCATGGCCCGGCAAGGGTGCTTCCTCTGACACCTCCGCGACAGGATGGGCTCCTGCCAGTGCCCTGCCGCTGTTCTGAGAGAGACGGGGGTGGGTGTGCTCTTCCCAGCAGCAGTCACCAGCAGGGGAGCTTTGCAGAGCTGGCCCCTCTCGTGTGACGTTGGAAAGGAACCATCCCTAGTGAAGGAACAGACTTGACGCAGCCCACAGTCGCGGGGCAGCACCTTGTAAGAGAACCTGGACTGTTTGCAGAGCCCGGAGACCCTCTGGAGGAGGCTGCTGCTTCACCGCACGGCTAATGCGCAGGGCCTGCCATTCTTGTGCTGGAGGGAGGTTCTCCGTCAGAGACCGAAGCCACATGCAGAGATCCTGTGACACCCTCAGGGCCCACGCAATGCCAAAAAACTGGTGGCGAAGTTTTAAAATCTAAGTGTACATTTTGATATTTATTCTTATCAAATGGACGTTAAAGGCAATTCAAACCTATGTTGTTTACTGAGTTCGTCTTTTGAGTTGTTAAACTGGAGTTTATTTTAAGTTAGAAGTATGTATCTAGGAATTTCTAGAGCCTAAATGTCAGGCTAATAAATTTTCTGGTTCAAGGTAAAATTATTGCCTTTTACCTAAAGCATGTTAAAAATGAAGCTTCTTAAATGAAAAGAAGAAAGCACGAGGTCTCGTCTGGAGAAGCGCTCTGCTTTCATGTTCTGCTGTCCTGTTTTCTCAAAGATGGTCTCCTGGGCATTGGGGGTGGAACCCAGGACTCGTGCACGCTGGACAAGTGCTCGCTGAGCCAAACCCCAGCACAAAGTGAGCAGGTGAGCAGAGGCCCTGCCCGCTGTCCCTGCTGCTGCCATCTCACATCACGGTGGGGCAGCACTGGGACCCGAGGTGAGTAGACCCTGTGGGATGAACCAGGCCCCGCCAGCCAGCCCCCTCCTTCTCCAGCCTTGCTCAGTTTCTCCTGGATTCCTCTTGTCCCAGGATGTATCTGGGAAACCGTCACAGCATTCACCCTGCTCCACTGACCTCGTTCTGGTGACATGACAGTGCTGAGGGACTTGAAGGCATTAGCAGACGTCCCTCACTGGAGCGTCTCAGACCCTGGTGTGCTGAGTTGTGGGAGGAAGAGCCCGGGTCAGGCACCCTTCCCATCATGCTGTCTCGAGGTCCATGGGGTCTGGCTGACTTGTGACTGTCCAGGGCCTTGGGCACCTGGCTGGACTGTGAGTGGCAGGTGTCCCTGCTGTGGAGCTCCCTGGAGCCACCCTGTCCAGCCATGCCTCAGGCCAGGAGTCTGCTCCCAGCCTCCACTGGGGGCCTCCACATAGATAACTTGGAATTTTGGCCAGGAGGTTTTGTCAGGGCATTTGTCTACTCTCCTCATGTTAATTGTTCAATCATGTTATCAGTGTGCTTTCAGGAGTACTTTTTTCCAGTGTCACTTTATTTCCCGCTCAGGATTTCCCAGGCGCGTTCCTTGGAGGCTCTTCCTGTTGGCTCCCGTGTGTACATGTGTGCGTGTGTGAGAGGAACTTCTCTGCACCTGGCCTACAAGATGCTCCAGGCTCACCTTGTATATTTCCTGCCCCAATTGCAGACTTGGTTTTTTAGCCCCAGCTCCCTGGCTGGCTTCACAGGAGAGGAGTGTGGGAAGGAGTCTAGGTCCTGGTCGACTGACTGTGGTCCCTCTCCACTGACAGTGGAGGTCTCTGTGAGTACGCAGGCCCATGAGCGTGGTCTCAGTATGGCTGCTTCTGACGCCTCTGACTGTTCTTCAGAGCCGCAGGGTCGTCCCCGCCCCACCCTTGCTTCTCTGTGACCCCCTCCCCTGTGCAGTCCTCTTCAGGGAGAGCGGCCAGAGTCAGCCTGTGCCTCCAGGGAGGTGGCCTTGCAGGACAGTGTGGCACTCACACGGCCTCTGCCGTTGGTGGCACAGCACCCTCCTTCCCGAGTCCCCTTCAGAGTGGCTGCCTCACATGTTGGTGACTCAGAGCACTCGGCTGGCACCGTCTGTACTCCATCCTGAGATTGCCTTACCTCCCAGACGACCTTGGAAAGCACTGGGGTTCACTCTGGCCCTTGAGTGTTCTTCGGGAGATTTCGACAAGTGACGCTGTCCTGCATTGCCATGATGGCACTGTGCAGAGTAGTTCGGTCACCTAGGCCCCGGGCTTTGCCTGCTCTGTCCTCTGGGCCCCCGGCAGCCATGGGGGTTGGCTGTGGCTGTGTTCCCGTTTTGTCCACAAAGCCACAGAAACGGAGCCCACAGGCCCTGCCCGTCAGCTTCGCTCCTTCGCAGTGTGGCTTGGACGCACCTGTGTCTCTGCGCCTTCACGCCCGTTCCCTTAGAAACGAGATGCACACCGCCCACAATAAGTGTGTGCAAGATCACACACACAGCCCACTGTAAATATGTGCAAGCTCACACACACAGCCCGCTATAAACATGTGCAAGCTCACACACACAGCCCGCTGTAAACATGTGCAAGCTCACACACACAGCCCGCTGTAAGGTGAACAATCTCACGTCACGACCCAGTGCTTTGTCACGTCCGTGGACTCACACAGCTGTAATTGCTGCTGAACTCCAGAGCGTGGATCATGGTGAGGTTCCACTGTGCGGATGGAGCATGGTCTGAGTGTTCTCTTATTGAAGCACATTTTCATTGCTTCCAATTCTTGACAGTTATGTAAAAACTGCTATAAACATTCTGTAGGTGTTTGTGTAAACATAAGTTTTGAATCGGTTGAATAAACACCAAGAAGCAGGATTGCTAGATCATAGATGAGACTGTTGAACTTTGTACGAAACCACCAGACTCTTCCCAGTGAGCTATGCGTCTTGCATTCCCACATTCCCACCAACAGTGAAGCTGCTTTTGTTTTACAGTCCTGCGTTGAAGTGTGAGTTTTTATCTTTAAATTTTTAAACAGGCTAGTAAGTATGAAACGATATCTCTTGCTTGTATTATTTTGCATTTCCCTAATAAAAAGGATGTTAAGCATGTTTTCATTTATTTACTTGCCATGTGTTTATCTTCTTTGATTGACAGTTATCGGTTCCAACTTTTTTCTTTTTGCTCATTTTTAAACTGGATT
This sequence comes from Glaucomys volans, assembly GCA_020662805.1. NCBI lineage: Eukaryota > Metazoa > Chordata > Mammalia > Rodentia > Sciuridae > Glaucomys > Glaucomys volans. Next base: position 57,096 of record JAJEJO010049021.1, on the reverse strand, counting down.
GTATAACTTGGAAAGAATTAACATCTTGATAATACTAAGTCTGCCAATGTTCATATGAGATTATTAAATCTTGAATTTCTTTCATAGCGTTTATAGTTTTTAATATAGAGATGCTACACACATTTTGTTAGATTGATACCTAAGATTTTTACTTTTGTGTGGCCTGTTGTGAATAGAATTTTTTTTAGAGTTACAATTTTCAATTGTCCAGTGCTGATATATATGAAAAATGGATATTTGCACATTCACTTCACATCTTGTGGCCCTGCTATCTTGCCTATTACTCCTAGGAGGTATTTGAGGGGATTATCTACACAGACGCGTATCATCTCTGAATAGACAGCTTCATTTCTTTCTTTTGAATCCTTGAGTCCTATTTTTCTTGTCTTATTGCACTGGAGAGCACCTCTACGGCAATGTCGAACAGGAGCTGCAACAGAGGACAGCTTTGACTTGTTCTCAGCCTTTAGGGAACACCAAAACCTTCATCATTAAGAATCATACTACATTTGGGGTCTTGGGGGGAATGTTGTTCTTTAAGTTGAAGGAATGCCTCTCTATTTCTAGCTTGCTTAGAGTTTTCATCTTGAATGTGTGTTGGATTTTGTCTAGTGTTTTTTGGCACCAGTTGATGTGCTCACAAAAGATAGCAGCATCCCCAGCTGTCCGACACTGCCACAGCAGCAGCTCTGAATCCACCCTGAAGTCCATGGCCAAGCAGACCTTTCTTAAAGCCTCCATGTCCCACTTGATTTAGTTTGGAAGTGTGGGTCCACTGTGGCCACTTGTGCAGTAACACTCTATGCCTGTCGCTTGCTGTGGTTGTACCTGACAGAACCCTACCATCTGGCACTTTCGAAAATATTCTTCAGTGACACGGTCACCTCATTCCACTTCCTGTGTGCTTACACTAGTGAACCCCAGGTGACGTATGGTTTCCTCTAACATGCGTTTCTGATGTGACTCCTCTGCTGACAACAGCGTGGCATCTCTGGTGCCACCCTAGCTAGGCAGCTTACCATCTAAGAAGTCACATTGCTTTGAAAAACTGTCATCCATCTACATCTCCATGATGACTTCCCATAATTTTTGATTAATCAAATAAACTTTTTTTTCATAAATGGCAAAGAATGAAAAAAATGTGACAGGTCTGTCAGCAGGTTTGGTGTCTTCATACCCTTCTTACTATTTATCCTGGTTTCTTTTGTCCCCTGCAAAGAACATCTGTTCACTGCATTTTTGGTGTTTCTCACAAACAGAAGTGAATAACTCAGCTTGACAGGACAGTAGTCAAATGACTCCTCCAGGCAATATTTGCATCCAATAAATAATTCCTTTCTCAGGGTAGACGATGGAGACAACTCCAAGGGTCCAGCATGACTTACAGGCTTCCTACCAGATGAGTTCCTGGGGCTAAATCTGGCTCGTGGAAGGTGAGTGCCTGATTAGTTCCATGACCTGACTTCGGTTCTCAGGGGATGTGAACAATGGTTGATTGTTTCATGAAATACAGACTCACGGCGACAGCCACATGCCTGTTGGTGCGTTTCCTTTTTAATCCCTGACAGCATGACCAAAGAAAATGTATTGAAATAGCTCTCAGCAGAAAGATGCTTGAAAAGCACTACTGGGTGTGAACCCAGGGCGTTCTGCAGCCCGCCAGGTGAGTGAGCCGCGGGCAGGGTTCCGCAGCTCCGCCCAACTGTGCAGTCCTGGCTTCTGTGTCGTTTTAAGCTGAGCACATAGCTCGTGGTGGCCAGTGAACACTGTCTATGGATGGGGGCTGGCTTTGCACCTCCGTCTGAAAGCTCAGTGTTAAGAACACATCTATACCTCTCCACACGATCTCAGAGTGCATGGCACGGCTCAGTGTGCGTGGAGAAAGCGCACATGGACTCACGTACAACTTCCTGCTTTTAAATTAAATGAATTCCAATGTTTCGTGTAATTGAAGTTTTCTGGAGAAATAAAAACAGCTTTAATAGAAGACCAAGCAGGGAGAACACTACCAGGGATTAGGACTTTAGTCTTCATCTGTGCATCTCAATGGTTTCGGTTTCATGAATGAGCAAAGTTAAAAATAAACAAGATTGATGCTGATTCATCGATTTTAAAATCTGTTCAGTTGAAAACATTGAACAGTCAACATACAAAATGTGATCTATCATCACCATCATCCAAAAATTCAAACAGCCGTTAAGAACTTAGTTCTTTTATTTCTAATTTTCTACCAACCAGTGAAATCCCAGCACTGACGGGCCAGGCCGCAGCCTCTGGGAATCAGCCCCTGCAGCTTGTTCACGGGACCCTGCAGGGTGGGCGGCGGCGGTCATGGCTGCACGTGACAGGGGCCTTGGGTGTGTGCGTGTGTCTGTGTGTGGTGTGCAGGGCTCTGGTGTGCTGGCGATCTCATGTGACCCTCTCAAGATTCCCGGCTAAGCAGTTGGGAAACCTCCCAGGAGCCTCGAGAACACGCTCACGTCTGTCCGACTCCAGAGCTTCTGCCGCACACCATCCTTCCAGGGGAGCCTGCCGTGGCCTGTGCGTTGTGACAGACACCAAAGTGAGACAGGGTTCCAGGGATCAGGATGCACCACACACTGGTCCAGGTGCACCAGACACACCACGCAGCACAGACACCAGGAAGGCTCTGAAGAGCTGTGGCTGGATGGATTGGAGACAGCTCCAAGGGCCACAGGCACGTCGTCCAGGAAGTTTGGTGAGAAGGGAGGGGGGGCTGGGATGTGAGTGGAGAGGCAGATGGGGGATCACTGTTCCAGTCGGCTTTTTGGCTGCTGTGACTAGTGACCCTAACGGCACACCTGCAGAGGAGGAAGAGTTTGAGGGCTCATGGTTTCAGAGGTCTCAGTCCATAGAAGGCCGGCTCCACTCCTCAGGGCTCGAGGTGAGGCAGGATGTCATGGTGGAAGAGCGTGGCAGAGGGAAGCAGCTCGCCTGATCAGGAAGCAGAGAGAGACTCCACTTGCCAGGTACAGATATATACCCAAAGTCGCACCCCAATTCCAATCTCCTCCAGCCACACCCACCACTTCAATCAGTCCCATCAGGGATCAGTTCACCAACCAGGTTAAGACTCTTACAACCCACCCATTTCTCCTCCAAACCTTCCTGCTCATGTGAGCTTTTGGGAGACACCTCACATCTAAACCACAGCAATCACCCAGGGGGATTCCCGGCAGGCGTGCAGATGCTTCCTGCCAGGGAGCAAAGTTTGTATGGGCGTGTGTCCCATGAGACTATGTCTCCCCGAGAGTGAGGGCGCTGGGGTTCCCCCCCACCCACATGAGCTGAGGCTTAAGGGGAATCATTGCGTGGTGAATAATGGTCCTTCTTGGGACCAAGACAGGAGCATGGGCTGTAGGCTGTGGAATGGGAGGCGTGGGGACTGGGAGGCTGGAAGCCTGTCCCGGGAGCACTGCAGAGCACAGACCCTGCCAGGAGGCAGAGCTGCCTCTCAGCTGCCAAGCCCCGAAATGTCACCTCCTACCGCGGTCACCTCTTGCTGCGGTCCTCGCATTGGTACTCAGAGTCAATGACTAAACTTTCTCTGATTATAGAATTCTCATGTCATGTGACAAAGTATCTAGAGACCTAGATATAGTAGAAAATGCTAAAGAAGACATGTCTCATTTACATTAAGTACATATACAGTGAAATACAGAATCCACATCAAAGCAGGTGTGTCCTATGCACCTACCGATTCAGTTCATTAATGGAAACAGAACTGTCCGTGGGTGAGCATTCGGGCTCATGGCTGCAGAGGTCTCGGTCCATAGATGGCTGACTCCATAGCTCTGGGTCCAGGTGAGGCAGAACGTCATGGCGGAACAGCATGGTGGGGGAAAGCTGCTCAGGACGTGGCTCCAGGAAGCAGAGAGAACTCCACTCAGCAAGGACCAAATACTTCCCCCAAAGGCAAGCGCCCAGTGACCTGCCTCCTCCAGCCACAGCCCGCCTGCCTGCGGCCACCCCCAGGAATCCGTTCAGGGATGAAGGCACTGGCAGGGTCAGGCTCTCCTCAGCGGTCATCTCCCCTCTGAGCTGCTGCACTGTCTCACCTTGAGCACCTCCCGTCTGCCCCACGGCACGCAGGAGACGCTCTGTTTTGCTGTATCTGCCCTGGTGTTGTCATTTACCAAAGGCCTTTGCTTCCTACTCTGTTTTAATTGATTAATTGGACTGTTTGTTTGCCCGACTGCCACGTGCCAGCCTGTCACTCACGCACAGGGCTGCAGTTTTCCATCAGGTTTTGCAGGGGACGCTCGTCCCTTCAAGTGCCAGGCTGCATCGCTTAGGCTGGGCTTCCTCCTCCCTGCCGGCCTCGGCTCCATGGGGAGCCTGCTCAGCACCGCCCTGCTGGCTCCCTGCTGCCTCTGGGCTGCTGCGTGCTTTCCTTCAGTCAGTCCTGCTTTCGGAGACCCTGGGGAATCCGTGAGGAAGGACTGGTGAGCACACCCAGAGTGTGCCCGGGGGCGGGTGTCGCCACAGGCACAGGCGCGGACTCCGTCGCCACCATCAGGGAGACACCCACTTCCTCCCGCCTCAGGGAGCCTCCCACCCCACCTCCTTCCTGCAGCCTGGGTTTCACTCTGGGTCACCGCAAGCTGGACTTTGTTTTCCGAGTGCTCTTCCATTCCCCTCACCGGGTGCTCCGCGTTCCATAATCCCCGCTTCCTGCCCGAGGCCACGTTGCCACCGGACAGAGGCTCACCTGCTCTGCAGCAGGCTGCGAGGACTTCCAGCATGGGCTGCTCTGCTCCTGCCATGCACCTTCTCACGCTGGCTTTGGGAGCCTCTGCCTGGATACCTGGAGAGCAAGGCCGCTCCTGTCGCGTGCGGGCTCCTGGCCTTCTCCTGGTGGGTAGCATGCCCCCTCTGGGCAAGGGCTCCTGGCACTCCACATCCACACACTTGGTGAGCTTCCCATCATGCTGACGAACCCCTGGGGGATCACCTCACTGGGGGAAGGCACGGTCAGCACACTGCCTTGGTGGCTTTAGGCAGTGGCCAGGGGCCCACAGCTCAGGCCTGGGGTGGCACAGCACACCATGGCAGGGGAGCTGTCACCTTGTGAGCCACGGAGCCATCAGAGGAAGAGGCTGGGCTCCCAGCCCCCAAGGGTCCACCCTCAGGGAACAGAGGGCCTTCATCTTGAGTTTGGGCTACCTCCCAGTAACGCTGCTCAAGGGACCAGGCCTGGAACAGGTGGGCCTTCAGGGACCCTCCAGATCCAAACCACAGCAGATGGTTACTCTTCTTAATTTTAGCAAAGCTGAGGGCTGTTCTGTGGTTTAGCTTTCACTCCCCTGACAGCTGGTCACTCTGAGCTGACTGGCTGTTCGTAGGTCTTTGTGATGTTTCTGTCCAAATCTTCCCTCTACCTAGTGTTGGGTTGGTAGTGGTCTCCTTATTGAATTGTAGAAGCGCTTTACATGTTCTAGACAGTCCTTCATATGATGCAGGTGCAACGAAACTCCCCCCTGGTCTGTGGCTGCCTTTTTATTTTATCACACACGAGCTTTGGGGAGACACCTCATGTCTGAAACCATAACAGTATCTTTCAAAGAGCAAATATTTTAAAATTTGATGAAGTTTAGTTTATCAATTTTTTCTTGTCATTTGAAATCTTTGCATTTAAGAAATATAAAACTGTCAATTTCACAAATATTTTCATCTGGAAGCTGTATGATTTCAGGTTTTACATTTAGGTCAGTGACTCATTTGGAGTTGAATTCTGTGTGTGACATGCAGGAAAAAGTTAATGTTTATTTTTGCAAATTGATATCCAGTTAATCAAACACCATTTATTGAAAACATTGTCTTTTGCCCAGTGGGTTTCTTTGATACTGTTACTGGAAACCAATTGACCACATATATGTGGCCCCATTATTGATCTTTCTTTGGTCCCATGTATCCATTCAGGTATGTCTTCATCATCCAAAAACTACCTTGACTCCTGTAGCTTAATCACAAGAATTGAAGTTAGGTACGATAAATCCACCAACTGAACGTTTTTCTCTTAAACCACTTTGATTCCTCTAGGCTCTTGGCATCTTCATATAAATTTCAGAATTGGCCTCCAGTTCCAGAGCCTGCTGAGTGTATCTGGGTGCTGCACAACTGTTTCCAGAGCCTGCTGAGTGTGCTTCATCTTTGGTCCCAGAACCATCCATAGGTCTTTCCTGGTGGTTTAGATGCTGCTTCACTCTCTCTGGCTTCTGTGATTTCTGATGGAAATGTGACCATTCAGATTGGTTTTGCCCTGTGGGTCATCTTTCATCTTCCTCTAGTGTTTTCTGAGACTCTTTCCTCACCCTGAGACTCTCAGAATGATGAAATTGCGAAGCAGAATTCCTCAGCTCTTCCCATCTGGTCTGCGGAGCCTCTAGAACCTGTGGGTTCATGTCTTCCAGCACATTTGGCAAGGTTCCTGGCACTGCTTCCCCAACTCTCTTCTGTGCCCATCATTTTGTCTCCACCAGAACATTTTGTCTCATTCCAGAACCCCTGTCTGCCTTTCACTGCCACATCCAGGTCTCCAGGTCTCTGATTACTTTGATGTTCTCTCTCTGCCTCTGCTGGGTAACTTTGCTGGTCTGTCCTCAGGCTGCTGTTCCCTTCCTCTGTTCTCTTTATGCTGTGCTAAGTTCATCCAGTGAGCTTTGTTGCTTTACTGGCTATTTTTTTAGAATAACTCTGGGTTCACAGCAAACTGAGTAGAAGGCACGAGAACTCCCATGTAGCCCTGCCCTGCATGCTCAGCCTCCCTGGTGTCAGTGTCTCCACCAATGAGATTTTATCTCAGGTATCTCAGCTTTTAGTTCTTAAATCTCCCTTTGCTTCTTGTTTATTGTTTCTACTTATCTTCTGAGAATTATATGTGTTCAGTATTTGTTTTAGTCAACTTTTTCACTGTTGTGACTAAAAGATCTGACCAGCACAATTGTAGAGGAGAAAGGTCTATTTGAGGGTTCACGGTTTTAGAGGTCTCAGTCCACAGAAGGCAGGCTCCATTCCTTGGGGTTGCAGTTGAGGCTGAGCATCATGGTGGAAGAGTGTGGCAGAGGGAAGCCGCTCACATCATGATCAGAAAGTAGAAAGAGACTCCACTCGCCAGATACAATATATGCCCAAAGCCACGCCCCAATTCCCACCTCCTCCTGCCACACCCACCACTTCAGCTACCCCTCAGTTAATCCCTATCGGGATTAATTCACAGATTGGATTAAGAGTCCTTCAATCCAATCATTTCTCCTCTGAAACTTTCTGCGTTGTCTCACAAGTGAGCCTTGGGGGACACCTCATCCAGACCATAGCAGTATTTTTGAATGCATTTCCCTCTGTCTTATGTGGGATGGTTACATGGTAATTATTTCAAGTTCTCTTTTTGAGAGCACCAACATCTGTATCCATCTTTGCTTGGCAGATGCTGATGAATTTTTAACTTCTAACTGTTCTCATTTTCCTAATTCTGTGCATTCCAATTATTTTGGCATACATCCTAGATATTACGACGCTGTGTTGACCCGAGGCCTGTTCAAACCCACTGGAGAGTGCTGATGGTTTATTTTTCACATGATTGACTGAGGGTCAGAGCACCTGCTGTGAATGGTGGTTCAGATCACGGATCAGTACTTTTCCTCTTGATTTTATTTGGCTTTTTCATAGTTTAGGATTTGAATTTTAGATCAAATTTTATTCTATTATCATATAAAATATTCACAAGTTCAAAGTGTAGTTGAGCATCATGAGCGCCCAGCATTCCCTGTGCCCCTTTAGCTGTCTTTATTCTTCCTTTGTGGTTCACCTCCTTTTTCTGTTTTATTATGTAGCTACTTATCAACATATGCCCCTTTCCTTAGAAAAAGAAGCTGAATGTTGTTTTAAATATGTGAAATTATTTGCATGATTATGGCATAGTTGTGAAAATATTTGATTATGTCAATATTTGTTCTTATTCCCTCATGAATACTGACTTAAATGGATCAGCAGCTTGTCCTATTAAACTGTCTAACATTGTTAAAACTGGGATTACGTCTGAGCAACAGGATTCCCGTGTGTTTGCTGTGGATTGAACTTTCTATAGTCAACACTGAAATTCTGTTTAGAAACCAAATACCTATTTTATCAGCGGTATGTCATTCTGCTGACATCCAGGAGGGACTCCAGCCTGATCCTGGAGCTGGGTGTCTTTCACTCTGTGCTTAGGTTCAACGTGCTGGCTTTGTTTGTCCCCCACCCCAGGTCTTTTAGACTGGTCTCCAGTTAGTGGGTGCAGGCGGTGCGTGCAGCCTGGAGCCAGCGCAGGGCCCTGGGAGGTGCAGGCTGTCCTGCAGCTCCCACTTTGGATGTGGTCTGATGGAGCTGCCTGGTCAAGGCTCTGGTGCTGGGTGCTGAGTGGAGGTGAGCTCCAGACCCGACAGCACCCTCCCACCGTTGGCGGCTGCATCAGGAACAAGAAGGATTTCTGCGACCTTACTGGGGACCATATGGCAGGCTCTGATTTCCTTACTAAATCAGATGATATTACTAGAACTGGGTCATTATGCACACATTGTAATCTATCGTTAAGCCCAACAAAGTAATATTTAGCTAGTGCTTTAATTGTGCTACTGGGATTTATCTCTGCTTTTCAAAGGGGGGAACAGCCAAACGCGTGGAGTGGGGACCAGCAGCACTGGATTTTCCACTTTCATAAGAAGGGTTCATTTCTGACAAAGGAAGGTGTGGCTGAGCAGCTGCTCCTTCTGAGAAGGGTGGTCGCGGCCTCTCTGGACCGCCAGACACAGGAGCGCCTTCTTAGGAGGGCAAGCCCGGCCTGGGCTGCCCTGGGTGGTGAGGCTCCGATCAGCTGGGCGGGGCGGACCACCACCACCTTCTCCAGCTGAAGCACTCGTGTGTGCTTCCGTCAACTGCTCATTTCCTGAGGCCTTCTCCATACACATGTTGCACCCAGCATCCTGCCAACCTTCCATGCCTTTTAGAGTTCATGCTTGGGACAGAGCCCTTAGCGTCCCTGGACCTCTGTGAACCTTGTATCATGTCTGCACATTGGCTGAGCTGATGCTGAACCTGTCATGGGTTCCGGCCACATGCTGGCTGTCTGTGGGGCCCCAAGAGCAGGGAATGCCATGGCCTTGAAGGTACTTTGCTATCAGTTCACATCAGACCATAATGGCCAGAGTGTCCCCAGTGGTCACCAGGGGAGCCTGCATGGAGGACTACAAGTTGGAGTGTCCAGGAGTTTGGTAGGTAGTGCTTTGCTGGTTGGAGGGAAAGGAAGACTGGTGAGTCCAGCCTTCTGTTTGCCTCCTGCTGGGAGGATCCACCAGATGAATCCTGGCTCTGTCTCCAGCAGCTGGAGGCGAAGACCTTTCTTCTCCTGTTGGGGTTAATGAAACAAGCACCTTATTAAATAGCATTTTGACAAACACAGTGGATAATGAATCCTGTTACATAGTTAAAGACTTTTAACAATTAAACAGATTTATGAGATGAGGCTGCACATGGATGCCTGAAGGGGGGAGCTGCGAGAAGCAGATGGGGCAGTGCCACGGCTCCCTGCCCAAGCCAGGCGGGCCGGGTGAATGTGTCTGTAGCAGGGTGTGGATGGCACTGAGGGTGCGGCGTGGCTGACACTGTGGATTCCCAGCTCTGGGTGGATTTGAAGGTGACACCCTTCTCTCCTGCCAGCTCTGCCATGCTCAGGGTCCTGAGTGCTGATCCTGTGGCTCAGGGTGGTCGTCTGGGAAGTTGCTGAAGGCCACAGCGGCAGGTGGTCCCAAGCTTTATTCTCTGCCTTGTCCCCAGACTCTGCAGCTCGGCAGAGAAGAAGTGCTTATTACAGATTCATCTTTGCTCAGGACTTTCAAAGTCATCTTTGAAGAATCTTACATAAGTACATACGCTAAGCTGATATTTTTTAAAGCACCCTATGAAAAGAAGAGAAAGAAGGAGTAATATCAGGAAAACACAGGGAAAGATTTGCATTTGCCCAATTTGGGGTAGCACACAGGAGGACAGGAGGCCACTTCTGCTGCGTATGTTCAGTTTAAGTGGGAGTTCGTGGTGGAGACGCAGTCAAATGGGATGGAAACAAGGTTTGCAAGGAGAATATACTTCAGTGAATTAATCCAGACCTTGTGTTTTGCGGAGCAGAGAGGCTCTGGCGTTGTCTGTATGTAGCAGATTGCTAATGGCGAGCCCAACTGGGCTCCTGAGCACAGGAGTGTTTTCTGGGAAGGGATTTCTCCAGTTTAGCTGGAAGACACACAGGCGTTTCTGATGACAAGGTCTATGGAGTATCTCAGGGAGTCTCCAGGCGCTGATGAATGGCTCTCCTGCAGCTTGCTTCTGTGTGGAGTGTTTCGGGAGCATTGGCTCAGGGAAATGAAACCCACAGCTTTGAGCACAGACCAGTGCAGATGTGGAAGAGCCGTCCTTCCTGAGCCCCGGCTGGTGAGGAATGGCGGCCTGTGTGTGCGTGTGTGCCTACGCGAGCACACCTGTGCGAGACGACTTACTTCATGAGTGCTTGGAGGGGGTTTACTGAACGTGTTCGGCTCCGGCCAAGGAGGATGAACCACCAGCTGGGTGTGAAAGAGTGCCCCTGTCTGCAGCAGCTTCCCCACGGTCCTGCATTAGACGTGGAGACATTTCCTTGGTACCCAGACTTCACACATTGTACTAAAAGAAGACTCAGTCCTCAGGAACCACAGAGTCCAGGAAGGCCTGGCTCCCCTGTCTAGGGCTTTGTTGACTTGGATCCACATTAGTCTGTATTTGAGAGGGGGAAATTTTGTTTATTGTTGTGAGCTGTGTGCCAGGCAGAAATCTTGGGTGCCCACATAAGCCTCCATTTCACCCTGAGAGGTGGACGTCAGCTCCACGTGGACTCAGGGAGAATTAGGTCCAGAAGGGCTGAACCAACTGACTCGTCATACTATGCGACTTCCAGAATACATCTGAAGTGGACATCTGCTCTCATCCTTAGAGCATTTCTTACTCTTCATTTTCTCTCCTTTTGGTGATCTAAGTTTTAGTCTTCCTGTCCATTCCAGAGAAACATTGGTTAATTTACTTATTTCTCAGTTTTGCAATGTCTAAATTTGCTCTGTAACACAAATCTCTTAAAAGAATTCAGCCTTGTAAATGTCTAGCTATTTCCCCCAAGAAAATCGCTTTTCATTTGTTTTGGGAAGCAGCCAAATTTGATTTTTTTTTTTTTTTGCATTAAAAAAAATTTGAAGTCTTTCAAAGAGAAGGGACAAAGGAGAAAAAAGCCCATCTCTAGTGGTCATGGCCACTATGGTCCCAGCACTAGGAGCGTGTTTCCCATGGAATGGGCATGCCCAATCTACTTCCGTCGACACTCAATCAAGGGAAGTAGATCTCATCCTCCTCTGCAGAGCAATCTTGGAACCACCAGGCTGGCTACCCTCTCCCCACGCTCCACACGGGCACTCACTCAGCTCCCGACGCTCCGAATTGGTATGGCGGGCACATTGTTGTTAGGGCACGCTACTAAATTGCATTCTGTGCTCCGAGGCTTCTTTTGTGCTGGAAAAGTTGTGCTGAAAAGCATCCACGTCTACCAAAGTCATCTCCTCCAAGAGGAGACTCAGTGACGTGTTAATGGCGGTGTTTTATATGGTGCAGCAAACTCAGCCTACCCCTAGAGGCACCATGAGTTCTGATAGGTTCCGTCTCTCTGTAGTGGTGCTTATCTCTTTGGTATTTAATTTGCAACTTGTTACCCATTACTCATGCTGTTTGCCAATCCCTCTTCTGCTTTTCATACCATTGTCAAATTAACTTTTTACTGGACTATGCCTGGAAAAGGTAGGTGTGGCTCGAATGAACTGGCTTGTCATTTGAATTTCTCTTTGCTTTTGCTGTAGCAGTTTATAGAACTTTGGCATTTTATAGATTATAAGTCAAATTAATGCATAAGAAGATTTACTGCTGTCCTTATAGGTTAGTTTCTATCTATATATCTATCCACCTATCGTCTATTTCATCTATGTATACCCACACACGGACTCAAACAAACAGCAATTGGTCAGAGGATCTTCTCTTCTTCAAAGCAATAATTAACTTTATTTGAGGATTAGCCTTTTATCTTTGCAAGGGAGAGGGGAATGGGAGGGGAAAAGGAGAGGGTATTAGAAAACTTCCTTCAGTTACAAAAGAAGGCATCTTCACCTCCCCTTCCTGCACCTCACCTGCCTGCACTGGTTTTATTTCTCGTGTCTCTACAGGTTCCAGGCTGGTCGAGACAAAGATATTTTCCGTTGCTCTGAGAAGCTGCTGAAGGCAGATGTGTATGTGCACGAGTTCACCCGTGTTTATGTGTGTATGTACGCGTCTGCATGTGTGTCCGTGTGCACATTAGTGTGTGTGCGCTTGGGTGTGCATATTTGTGTGTGTGTGACTGGAGGGCAGGAAGGTGGCCTGAGGAGGGGTGAAGGACACAGGAGTAGGTCTGCACTTGTCACTCTAAGTATTGCTCATTGAGCAGGTTGACAGACAAGTGCCATTGCCTGGGTGTGAGGGTGGGGCACAGTGAGTGAGGAGGCCCTGGGCTCCCAGACGTGTGAAAGACAGAGGTCAGGGCAGCACCCAGATGTGCCTTGCAAGGGTGGCCAGGCCTGTGCTGGGACCCTTCCCCTCCTGGCCGGCACAGGTGTACTCTCCGGGGCCCCGCCCTCTCAGACTCCCTGCACACCTGTGCATGGCCAGGGGCTTCCTGGAGACTTTCCCAGTCCTTCATGAGGACAGTCACAGAGGACTGCCAGGCTGCCCCGTCCCTAGCAGGCAACACTGGAAAGCCACCGGCTTCCTGGACTCCTCCCCAGCAGACATGGCCGCATGTGCCCCAGACCCTCCTCCTCCCCTCCATGGGTTTGGACTGGAGGCTGAGGAAGACGGCCTGTTCCGCTCTGTGCTGCCTGTGCCAGCCGTCTGTGACGCGGTGTCGAGGAGCAGTGGGAAGAGCTGAGAGCGCCCTGTTCACCCGGGACCACCGGCAGGGACCCAGCCCCCTGAGGCATGCCGGAAGCCTGGGCTGGAACGCTGTGCCTGTGCCGCCTGCCGCGGTCCCCGTGTGCGCCTCTCTGCATTTATCTGCATGCTTACCTGCCCTGCTCGGGTCTGTGCCCGCCTTCTGCACCCACGTCTGTGTCTGCACCATGTGTCTGTGATATGTCCTCGTCCCTGGCTGTGAATGGCCACAGAGATGCTTCTGTGTGTCCTCTGTGTCTGCCCTCCTACGCCTCTTTCTACCCCGTGTCACACCCACACCCCTGTCACAGTCGTGTCTGCGTCTGACCGTCTGTCAGTCTGACAGCGGGTCTCTCACCTCCTCACCCCTCCGCTACACTAACCATCCCTGCCCTCTGTGCTCTACCTCTGTTGCATCTGCGGCTGGGTCTGCGCATGGGCCTGTATCCGTGTCAATATCTGCATGTCCGCATCAGCTCTCTGCTCGTGGAGCTGCATTTACGTCCCTCTCTGCGTCTGCATCTGCACCGCCACCCAGGCTGTGACCTAGACATCTCTGTCCGCGCCCTCTCTGCCATCTCCGCCATCTCCATCTCCATTGCTGTCTGCAGTCCAAATGTGAGTCGTAACCAGCACCAGTTCACACAGCTCCCTCTCGTGCTCGGCTCCACCCAGTGCCGCATTGTCAGCTACTTACAACCAGGGAATCTATGAATAACCCAGGAGATTTTCTCTCAGGTGCAGAGACAAGGACATTGAGGGTGAAATTAAGTCAAACACAACAGGTTATGAAGGCTGAGATACTTTTCTCTTCCCGGGGAGGTCTTCATTGGATGGCTGCTCTGAGAAGACAGAAGCCCAACCCGTCAGAATTCTGAGGTCCCTCCAAGCCGCCTGCATGCTCACTGGTGGGTCCTCTTAGGTCAAAACTGGAAACTTCCTTCTCTATGTGCACTGAAGTGCACAACCAGTCATGTTGATTTGCAAAGGTTTTTAATTTTAATGAAGTCTCTGTGGTCTGGGTGAGAATGATGGCAGAGTGCTTCACAGGTAGGGTGGGGCATGAAGCCTCTGGATTGGGGCAGCTCTGAGTTGGGAACTGGCCCTGCCTGGGCACCTGCCATGTGTCCTGCCTCAGAGTCTGTGACACCCACCCCAGGAGCCAGGAGCTGTGCTCTCACAGGACCTGGTTCTGGGTGGACCACCCACTGGCCTTCGTCTGCGTGCTGTGCTACAGATCTTGGGATGGCAGAGAACGAGGTGCATTTCCTGTGGGAGTCAGTGTGTGTGCACGTGCGTACCCATGTGTGCCCGTGTGTCTGTGCACACTTGTGCACCGGGGCATGGGAGGGCACGAGGTGCTGCTTCACACGCCAGGCAGGCTTCTCGACAGAGCCAGTGACTTGTCCAGGGTTGAGACACAGGCAGCTTCCAGTCCCTTCCCTGGGTGGGGTGCGGTGACATCTCCTCTGGTGCAGTCCTTGTTCCAAGTGGACACAGTGACAGGGGACATGCAGAGCCCAGGGCGGGTGCACTTCAGGGCCAACATCCAGCTCGTTGGCCTACTCCTGCCTTCTCTGTCTCCCTTCTCCACGTACTTAGTGATTGTTTTTTGTAACGTTCAAATATACAAATTCTCGGGATGGGATGGAGCTTAGGAAATACTTCAGCCTCACATGCACTGGTGCCTGGTGACCAAGGCCAGCAGCTCCGGGCTGAACCCTGGGGTGCATGAGCAGCCCCTCCTCCCACAGTCATGAGCATGCATGAGCAGCCCACCCTCCCACAGTCCTCGCCTTGGTCGCGAAGCTCTGCCCAACCCTCCTCTCTCCTGAACACGGGGAGCTGAATCTCTCCCAAAGTTCATGGAAGACTCTGGCTTCCGGGTTCCAGTCTTGGCACACGGGCCCTGGCCGTGGTGGGGTAGGCTGGGTTGCGCATGCAGGAGCCACGTCACACTGTGGTCACACTGTGGCCACACAGGGCCTGCGTGGTCGGCCTCCTCACAGGAGTGGCCCTGGGGACTCTCATGCAGCTGCAGCCTTTGCCGTGTCCTGTTCTGACTGCTGTCACCATCTCTCCCACCTCATTCCCTCCTGCAGCCTCAGAGCAGCAGGGCTCTGTGCCCTGGTGTGGCCAGGTCCAGAGGCTGGTGTGGGCGCTGGTCTCGCCGTGACCTTTGGCTGTCCTGCCGCCCTGCAGCACCCGTGTGGTGGAGCCAGTGGAGATCCCCATGCAGGCTGGAGACACCTCTGGCTCCGGCCTGCTCTCCTCAGCCAGCCGCTGGGCAACAGACTCTCCACCAGGAGCCAACGGAGGCCTGGGGGCTCCACTCACTCGGCCCTTCTTCTAGCTGCCCTGCAAAGAGGTGAGCCTGGGGCTGACCCAGCTGGGCCTGGTGTCATCGTGGGCCACCTGCCTTCCTCAGAGGAGCTGGCTCCAGTCACTTCTCATGGGCTCTGTCTGAGCTCACTCTCCTGCCTCTGACTCTGTTCTGCTCTCTCCCTCTGCCCTCCCACCGTCTGTCTGCCTGCCTCTCCCTCTCCCTCTTCTGTCTCTGCCTCTCCCATCCGTCTCCCATGGCTACTTAAGCACAGGCCTCAGCTGTGCCCAGCTGAAACAGGGCTTGCCTTTTCAGACCCTGCACAAATGTCCTGGAACTGCTGTGACAAAGTGCCACAGCACAGCAATTGATCCTGGTCCTGGGGGCAGACGTCTGCAGTCAGGACAGGGCTTCACTCCTCCCAAGGCTGGGGAGGGTCTTTCTTGCCTCTTACAGCTTCTGGCATGAGGCGATGTGTGGCAGGCACTGCATGCTGGTTTCTATGGACACCTCCCCGTGGCTGCTCCCTGTGTGTCTGTGCCCAGATGCCCCTTGATGATAAGGACAGCAGTCGTCCTTGGAGGTAGGGCCCACCCCACCTCTATTCCATCAACATCAACCCTCAAAGGTGCTGTTTCCACGTGAGGCCAACCCTCAGGCTTGGGGCTGGGCTGTGGGCTTGTCTGTCTGGGCATCATGACTCGACCCAGATCAAACAGCCGATGACCAGTGCAATGGGCAATACGGGGGGCGGTTCTTGGGAAATGCAATCTGCTGGCTCTTCCAGCTGAGTCCCATGTCCAGGTTCTGGCTTTGGCCATCATCCAGCACCTCGGGCAGAGCACTGTCAGTCAGTCCTCCCAGCCTGCGAGGCTACCACGTTCTCAAAAAAAGAATCCCTGGGCTTCCTTGGGATCAGCGGAAACCCAACCTGACTCACAAGGGCACCATCAGCAGTCTGCGAGGGGCTCCCTCCAGGGCCCACTGCTCCAGGCCTCTGGCTCACTGAAGCTGCCTGGAACCCATGACTCTCATCGTGCTCACTCTGGCAGCAGAGTTCCCTGGGCCTCCTGCAGGCTCCAGGGTCCTGCTCACCTCTGCAGCCCCGTGATAGCGCGTGCACGTACGAGCCTCCCCAGGAGTAGCCCGCTCCACTACCAACCCCCTCACTGTACGGCGGGTCCTCAAGGCCCTGAACAGCGCAGGAGGGTCGAGGTCGCAGGAGGACTTCCTGGTGCAGGGCTGTCTAGTGAGGGTGGACTGACCTCGCTTCTCGTCTGCTACTTAACTTGGTTGTGCACATTAGCGAGGAGTGGCCGTGTTCCATTCAGTGCAATCTCCTGCTGGGAATAGTCCCTCACTGGACACAGTGGAGATGACCTCCATGTGGTGTGACCTTCCTGGGACCAGCCACGTGGCAAAGACTCACTTGTTCGTTTGAGCAGGTGAGCAGGGGTAATGCCTGAGGCCCCCTATCATGGACGAGGCGAAAACCTGAGGTTCTCAGAGATGGTGCCCCAAAGCACCGTGACAAATGAAGCCCTGTGGAATTCTGGGACTTAAAAACCCTGATTTAAAGAGTGCTGCTCTTAGTTGTTCCATGAAGACCATGACTCACAGCTTCAGAGCTAGAGCTCTTCCCTTATTCTGTGGCCCATGCACACACATGTCCACACACACATATGCATGAGTGTATGTGAACACGTCTGCTCAGGTCTGTCATGTTGAGGGCAGCAAGGTGCAGAACGGGGGGAAGTACCTTGAATGAGGACAGCGCTGGGAACCGCCTCTGCTTGCCAGGCCGTCCTGCGGTCCAGCTCTGCCCTTCACTCTGACAGACAGCCCTCCCATCCTGGGCCTGCCCCAAGCCCTGCCCCAAGTCTTCACCTCTGGGGACACTGTGTCTCAAAACGAGGGTTCACCTCACAGTGGAGACGAGAAGAGGGAGCAAAGTGCACAGCTTTGGGTGAAAACAGGTGGACCTGGCATGACGACAGGGTGAGGTCACACGCCCGTTTCATGACGTCACTAAATTCTCACACAGGAAAGGGCCCCAGAGGGACTGGTCTCTGAGTGGTCGGCTGTCAACATCAGCCCTGGAACGAGATCGGTCACACTCTGTAGAGAGAGCTGTCCTGTGCCCCCTGGGCTGGGGGCCCCTGCCCTTGGCTCAGAGGGGACAGCTCAAGGGAAAGTAAGGCTGTGTCCGGGGAGCGTGGAGCTCGGCTCTGCCTCCACCTGCAGCCGGGGGGGAAGGGGGTCTGAAGCCCTGCCAGGAGCTGTGCGGCGCTACCCCAGCTCCTCCTCGCAGCAGGTTGGGCCCTGGTCTGCTCTGGCTGCCACACCAGCCGTCCTGTGCACAGAGGAGCCTGCTCTCACTACGAAGCATCTGCAGTGGCTGGAGCAGCGTATGGTGCACATTCTGAGACACCGGGCACAGAATGCTCCCCTCCTGCGCATGGCCGTCTCAGGGAGGGAGTCGGCCGCAGGTGGAGACTCAGGGATATAGGGCTGTGCCCACTGTCCAGAGAGGCTGGGCTTCAGGGTGCTGAGAGGCTGGAGACCAGGGCAGCGGCTGTGGGTGCCCCAGTGCCGTTGAGGCCTCCTGAAGTGCAGATCTGGCTGTGAGTGTTCAGGGGAGCCGTGGGGAAGCTCCGAGGAGGGGCGTGAGAGGAGGGGTCTGTGCATGTAGAAAGGAGGCTTCCCAGAGGCTGGGAAGGCTGGTGGGGTGGGTGAGCCAAGGGCGGCAGGGTCTGGCCAGCCTTCCTGGGAAGCCTCTGTGGGTCATGGTGGGTCATGGGGGAGGGTGCCGAGTCTGGGGACCCGGGAGACCATGTTTGAGCCACAGGTAGGAGGACCTCCTCCAGGACGGTGCGGACAGTCACTGGTGGAGGCCTGGCCACTGGCTGGGGAGTGCAGAGGGCAGAGGGCTCACCCTCCCTAGGGGACTCCCTAGAGCAGCGTTAGATCTTCAGGAGAACACAGTGCCTCAACCACAACCACGCCCTGCTTGCCCAGCTTTCCCCGAAGTCCTTGTCCCGTCCCACCCCGTGCACATCACCACGTCACACTGTCCGCACGACCCCTCAGGCTCTGTGGCCCTCTGAGACAGGGTCCAACTCCTGCTGCCTGTTTGGTAAGGCTGTGGCCCTCCTGGACTTCCAGCTCTTTGTCATGGTGGGTGGTCCAAAAGGGGCCTGGGAATGTCCCCGTCCACCATGGGCTGAGTACAGCACATGATTTTAGTTTATGAAACAGGTTCCTAGGAAGCCCCTTGTCCTCATCAGGTTAGGTGATGAGGACAGGTGAGGCAGTGCGAGGGCCCCGTACTGCTCTCTGCCCTGCAGCTCCTGAGGTCCTGGCTGGTTGCCTCTGAACCTGAGGCCACTGACCAGGGGCCCGCCTTCTGTGCTTAGCACGTGCCTGCTTTGGAGTTGAGAAGAGGGTCCAGCTTCAGCTGGAGAGAAACCGTGGGCCTCTTGTGGACTCAAATATTTCTGCAGCTTGAAATCCTCAGGCTGGTCACTGCCATTTGCTGACTCCCCTCGGGCCAGCAGGGCAGCTCCCATGCAGCCCTGCGCCCCAGTGGCCCCGGTCCCAGCGGAGGGCCTCTGCAGAGGCCTGCCTCCCAGCTGTCTCGGGAGGCGTATCTCTCCGGCACACCTGGAGAACTCCACACCTGCTGTCTGGCCGTGGGGCGCGGTCCTGGCATGCCACACTCAGGACGTGAGAGGGCGTGGGAGGAAGCATGGCCCTTCCCTCAGGTCCAGAGAGGCCGTGGCCAACCCAGACTGCAGTCGCTCGCACTCTGGTTCTTCGAGTCCCCTTGTCTGCCTCACCTCTACCCTTTCCTGGCAGCCTCTGGGTTCAGCGCTCTCAGGGGCAGAGCAGTGGCCTCAGCCTTGGAGTCCTGCGCCTGGTCCATCAGCATGGCCCTCAGTTGCGTATCCATGGGAGGAGGCACATGTCTGGCGGCCACAACTGTCATGATCTACCTACAGGGTGGCCCTGGGTCCCACACATCTGCATCATTGAGGGGCGACTCATCACACCCTGGCAGAGGAGTGTGGCGACAGCGCGCAGGTCCTTGTCCATCTGTGAAGTCACTTCCCAGTGTGGGGGCCATCTGTGGTCTTGTACGCGCGTGGTCACCGGCCTGCCGTGGGGTCAGGAGCCAGGCCTCCATCTTCCACACTTCCTGTTGTGCACACATTTTGCCTATATTTCTGCTGCGTTATTGATCTTTCTCCTATTGATCTGTAGAGCTCTTCAGGGTGAGGCGGGCAGGGCTTCCTTGGCCTCCAGGTTGTGAACAGGCTCCTGTCTGCTGGTTTCCTCTGCCTGCTTCACGGGCTTCGCAGCCGGAAAGCTCTACGTCCACGTCACTGGATTGTCAGTCTGTTCTTTGACGGCTTCTGGATTCTGTCTGTTCGGAAAGCAGACGTTCTGCAGCTGCTGCTCAGGAGCGCCTCCCGGGATTCTGTCCCGGATACTCGGTTTCCTGGTTCTGCATTTGGCACGTTGCTCAGTATGGGGTTTATTTTGATATCAGTGATAAAGTGGAGATCAATCTTCCTCCAGATTGTCACCCCATGTCCTTGAAGTATTTATTGGACCTTCTTTTCCTTCATGATATAAAAAGACACCTTTGTTGTGTAGCAAATCCCTGATATAGATATTTGGATCTATCCCTGGACTCCCTGTTCCATTTCATCGATTCCTCTGTCCACTCGATTCAGCTGCAGTGACACTGACGCCTTGGTCTGCTTTCACAGGCGGTGAGGACTGAGGCTGCAGCCTGCCCTCACTCAGCCTGGGCGGCCACGCCCCTCGTCCTTACCTCCTCAATTCTATGGGTGCCATTTCTTGGTTTTCCCTGATGGGTACTCTACTGGGACTGCATGTCGTTTTAAAATAAATGCAAGCAGAATTGGTCTCCTTAAGACAGGGCTTCCTTCCGAGGGTAGAATGTGACACTCCTCTCCACTGACTGGGGCTGGAACCCAGGACCTCACAGAGGCTAGGTGGGCACTCCACCAATGAGCTACCCCCCTGCCCTTAGAAAACATGGATACAGGGCCTACTAATTTGACTAAGTTGCCCAGGCTGGCCTTGAACTTGCATCCTCCTGACTCAGCCTCCCATGCCTCTAGGACTGCAGGCTAGGCCTCTGTGATTAGTCTGAGTGACTGCTAATGAGGTAAAGCTCCCATGCACCCTCAGCCAAATTCTGAGCTTCCGACTCCCGTGCTAGTGAAATCCGAAATTCTGATATGTGGTTCAGTGGCCACTGGACCGGGCTCCTGTACCTTGCTGGAGTCCCACTGTGGCCACTCCCAATGCCACTGTTTGTCAGACCTGGGGTCCCAATGCTGGTGTCTGTCACACCTGGGCCCCCCATGCCACTATCTGTCAGACCTGGACCCCCCATGCTGGTGTCTGTCAGACCTGGGCCCCCCATGCTGGTGTCTGTCAGACCTGGGCCCCCCATGCTGGTGTCTGTCAGACTTGGGCCCCCCATGCTGGTGTCTGTCAGACCTGGGCCCCCCATGCTGGTGTCTGTCAGACCTGGACCCCCCATGCTGGTGTCTGTCAGACCTGGACCCCCCATGCTGGTGTCTGTCAGACCTGGACCCCCCATGCTGGTGTCTGTCAGACCTGGGCCCCCCATGCTGGTGTCTGTCACACCTGGACCCCATGCCTGTGCTTCTTGCTCCTTCCCCCTGTTGTGCTTAGCATGGTCCTCAGACCCCTTGGGTGAGGCTGGCCTGGACCCCTCCTGGGTGCCGACTGCCCTGCTCTTCCATGGCCTTCAGGAAAGCACTGCTCCTCAGAACTGCAAACCTGCCACTGTCACCGAGAATGGGAGCGGGAGCTGGCAATGCTCTCTGATCCCCTGTCCACCTGACAGCCCCGCCAGCTCCCTCCTGGCCTCCTCACTGTGGGTGGCCTTGCCCCCTCTCCCCAGGCTGCTCTCTGTGGCTGGTCTCCTCCTGGTCTGCCTGGGGCTCAGTCTTGCAGTGCTGCTGAGGGCTCTCTGCTATGAAGGAGCCCTTGCTGTGCGGACTGGTACCGCAGGACGCTCTCCTGGCCTGCACCTCAGCCCCTCAGCGTTTGCCTGCAGGGCTGTGCCGCCTGGGAGTCGGGCCTCATGTGCTCGAGGAGACTGCACTGCAGCAGTGGCATCTTGGTGGGTGTTCAGCAAGCGCTTCATTGTGAAGTGAGAGTGAAAGTGCTGGTGTTGTCTTGCTGTCTGTCTGCCCAGGGCATAAGGACAGATGTGGATAAAATGCATGCCGTGTCCTCTGCTTTGCTGTTCATGCTGAAGCTAATTCTCATGTTGTGATTTTCAGTTTTTAAACTTTCTCTTCCAGAACAGTGACTGCTCTCTCTTGCTGGTGGGCTTTAGATGTTAGGTAGCAGCCATTCATTGTCTGTTACGTAACAGCAATCCATTCTCTCAATTTACTGTTAGGGACACCAAAGTTAGTGACAGGTTCCGGTAACCGCCAACGGTCCAGGCGGGAGGATGCTCCACAGTCACACAAACCTGTATCAATCCAACACCTACCTGCTGAAAGATGGGTAGGCCCTGGACGCCACTCTAGGTGCTAGGACTGCAATGGCTTCCACCACAGTGGGACATGAGCATCTGCTCGACCGTGTGCCAAACATGGAGTTGCTTCAGTCTTGTTCTCAAAACTGCCATTGAGATTGGTGCTCCTCCTGCCTTGGTCACACAGACTTGTATCCAAGGCATGGAGAGTAGCAATGTGCCCACCGTACAGAGCCAGCTGAGAGCTGGTGCTGGGAGGTGGGCATCAGGCTGTGACCCTGCAGTGCAGACGGTGGCCACAGGCGGAGGTGCCCACAGGTGGAGGTGGCCACAGGTGGAGGTGCCCACAGGTGGAGATACCCACAGGTGGAGGGGCCCCCAGGTGGAGATGGCCACAGGTGGAGATGGCCACAGGTGGAGATGCCCACAGGTGGAGATACCCACAGGTGGAGGTGCCCCAGGTGGACGTGCCCACAGGTGGAGGTGCCCACAGGTGGAGATGCCCACAGGTGGAGATGCCCACAGGTGGAGTTGCCCACAGGTGGAGGTGCCCACAGGTGGAGGTGCCCGCAGGTGGAGGTGTCCACCGTGGAGATACCCACAGGTGGAGGTGCCCACAGGTGGAGATACCCACAGGTGGAGGTGCCCACAGATGGAGATACCCACAGGTGGAGGGCCCCCCAGGTGGAGATGGCCACACGTGGAGGTGCCCACAGGTGTAGATACCCACAGGTGGAGGGGCCCACAGGTGGAGGTGCCCCCAGGTGGAGGTGTCCACCGTGGAGATACCCACAGGTGGAGGTGCCCACAGGTGGAGATACCCACAGGTGGAGGTGTCCACAGGTGGAGATACCCACAGGTGGAGGGCCCCCCAGGTGGAGATGGTCACACGTGGAGGTGCCCACAGGTGGAGGTGCCCACAGGTGTAGATACCCACAGGTGGAGGGGCCCACAGGTGGAGGTGCCCCCAGGTGGAGGTGTCCACCGTGGAGATACCCACAGGTGGGAGGGGCCCCCAGGTGGAGGTGCCCACAGGTGGAGATACCCACAGGTGGAGGTGCCCATAGGTGGAGGTGCCCCAGGTGGAGATGGTCACAGGTGGAGGTGCCCACAGGTGGAGGTGCCCACAGGTGTAGATAC
>JAJEJO010049021.1:0-34044 GCA_020662805.1 Glaucomys volans | reverse complement strand
AGGTGGAGATGGCCACAGGTGGAGGTGCCCACAGGTGGAGGTGCCCAGAGGTGGAGGTATCCACAGGTGGAGGTGCCCACAGGTGGAAGTGCCCCAGGTGGAGATGCCCACAGGTGGACGTGGCCACAGGTGGAGGTGCCCATAGGTGGGCTCTCCTCCTGAGAAGGGTGCAGTGCTCACATGTGTTGTAGAATGGTGAGTCTTCTCTTTGTGTGTGTCCTGTCTCCTTTGGTGGCCCTGGGTGGTCAATGGTCCTCGATACAACACTTCTACAAATTTTCTTTGCAGTAAGTTAAAATGGCACTCATGGGCAGCGATTCCTCTGGGGTTTGAACCTGGAGCTGGTCGTGTGATCACTCCTTGGTGGCCTTAGGTTGGATTCTGTGAACTGGAACCAGGTAGATATTCCCAGGAGAGACACCAAGTGCAAGGAGCAAGGTCCCAGCCCAGCTGTACACAGAGGCCTTCCTCCTCTAGGGCAGTCTCCGGATCTGCTTCTCTCAGATGCCCCTGTCCCTGGCGTGTGGACTTTGTTGCAGGCCACCTTGAACAGCTGCACTGTGCAGAGTTTCAAGTGTCTGAGGACCACAGGGGTCTCTAATTGGATTTGGGAGGGAAGGTCGAGGCTGAGAGACTTACCTGGGAAGGAGCCCCCTCTTCTGGGAGATGGCCACCCCCTCCAGGTGCAGTCTTTTCCCCCGCAATCTGCATGTCCCTGCACCCTGACGCTTGTAGGAAACACCGCAAAAGAGAAAGGCCTTCCCCGCAGCACATCCATGTGGAGGCAAGCGGATGATGGTCCAGCCGTGCTGCAGGGGAGACGCCCTCACCTTGTGGCAGACCTGCTCCCTGTCTTCTCTGAGCCCCAGTGAACCCAAGAGGGAGTGTCCCCTTCACCTTTCCCTCTGAAAGTCCAGTTCTGCACAAAGTCAAATTGGTCTTCCTTTTCTAATTGATTTGCTCATTTTCTGCTAAAAAGGATGGCTGCCAACCACCAGTGGTGCTTCAGAGTGCTGAGAGTCCCGGAGCTCCACACACAGAGTAGGGCACACTGCTCACACTCACGGCCGACTCCGAAGCAAGGAGTGCTGAGCACGAGTGTGTCTCTGCCAGACAAGGTGGGGGTGGGCCTTTGGGGGCTGGAGCTCTGTGTGGCAGAGGGGCAGAACTTGGAGTCTCTGGTCACCCTGGGGAGGAGATGGGGTAGTGGAGGACAGAGGGTGCAGATGGTGAAGGAAAAGATGCTCCTTGGGGTGAGGAATTGCAAAATGCTTTTTAGGAAGGAGCGCACTGAGGACCGTGGTGGCGCCTGCCTCCTCCTCCCAATCTCCCAGGGGTCTGGCACACATGTGCCTTTGAGAGGGGGTTTCTCTGGTTGGCCTTGTGATTTCTGTTTTATGGTGCTATTTCAAATAAGAAAAGAGATGCATGTGACCCAGGCCGTCATCCCATGAGGGGACAGCATGAGGTCCTGGCCCTGAGGGACAGTGGAGTCCTTGTGGTCCTTGGACATGGATTTGGGGTCCATGGCTGCAGCATGAATCAGACTTATCTTACCTAGATACTCAGGGTGCAGACTCAGTGAGCCAGCCTGCAGGGATTGAGAAGGGTCAGAAGAAAGGCTGCTGGGCCTGAGGCGGCCCCTCCTCCCCTCCAGCTTCTCACCTGAGGTCGAGGTGAGGTGGAGGGGTCAGCTCAGGGCCTCCAGCCTGCCCAGGTCAAGGACACTGCTCTTGTTCTGCCTCTCTGGGCATTTTAAGATTGCCTGTGGCTCCACGGTAGGCCCGCTGCAGCAAGGCAGGAGATGACCGAGGGCCTCGGAGGGACTGTGAGTGTGAGGTGAACCTGGAGCTCCGAGAGGGCACCCCACGTCCCCGCAGGGCTCTCTCAGAGGTGGGGGCAGCGGGCAGCTCTGGGGTGGGACTCTGACTTCCTTTGGGAAGTGTAGGAAGATGCCTGGGGCCGGGTCTTGCCCTCTCAGCCCTCTCCGCACTGTGGCCTGTGCCGCCGAGAGGCTGTCACCAGCCAGGTGCCATGGTGGGAAGGAAGGTCAATGCCCATGGGCAAGACGGGTGCGTCATCCGCCCAGGTGCTCCTCAGGCAGCACCTGAGTCCTCTGCTCCCGGGGCGCCAGGCCCAGGCACTCGCCGAGCGCCCTCTGCAGCCAGGCAGGCGGTGGGATGAACAAGCCGCCTTGGTGCTTGCAGAGAGGTCGAGGGGTGCTGGGACGAAGGCAGGTGCTGTGAAGGAGGGGGTGACAGGGGCTTGCAGGGCGGGGAGCCCTGTGGTATCAGAGGGCCTGGAGGGAGCCAGGATCCACAGGCCCCAGAGGGTGGCAGGAGGCCCGGACAGAGCACCTGTCCTCAGAACATCCAGGTCCGCCCTCTGCATGTGGGGGTGATCACAGGGGGACAGAGGTGTGCTGGGACTTCCAGGTGAGGACGATTGGAGACCCCGGGTTCCTGCACAGCTCTCCACGGGAAACCTGTCTCACTGGGGCCGACCACGGCTCCCCTCAGCTCTGTCTGTGCGCCGTGAAATGTGTGAGAAGGCCGCGCTTGGAAAATTCTCATCTGCATATGAAAAATCACGGGCGGAGACGGAGCCAGGGATTAGGACAAGATAAATTGGTGCCCAGCTTTGCACATTCCGCTGACAAATTTTCTGTTTTGGCGTTGTTGCCTCCGACCTCCTGGTTACCGAGGGGATGGCATTAAAGGGGAGAAAATGGCTATTCTTCACGATAAATTCAAACAGATGACGCACTTTGCCCACCAAGTATGTCTAGAAATCGTGGGGAGATGGCAAGCATTTCAAGAGAACGCTGCTGTAAATTCAAGGCTGGAGACTTGAACAATTTCTGCAGAGGAGAAAGGTCTCTTTGTTTTCGCTCAGCTGATGCTCAGCGTGTGGAATATTATGAGCTAGGGGGTCACATGGAAGCTGAAGGGAAAGAAAGGGAGCTGGGTGTGACAGAATCCAGGTGCTCAGGGCTGGGAGTGGGCGTGGGGGCAGCTCTGTGTGGCCAAGTGAGCAGCCCCTGCCTCCCAGCTGTCCTAACCACAGGGGGCCTCCCCAGAGTGTGTGCTGCTCCAGACCTGGGAAAACAGGGCCGGGGAGTGGGCACCCCCGCCAGATCAGGGCTGCTAGGAACCTGCATTGGCTGCGCCAGGACCCAGGAGCAAACCCTCTTCACAACAGCGTGCCCAGCAGAGGGCCAGCAACCCCGGTTGGAGGGGGAGGTCCATCCGCTGATTCTGGCAACTTGTTTTGGTTTGGATTGCATTTCATTTGGGAAAATAAAGAAATGAAAAGGAAAAGAACACACACAGGCAGGAATGCCCAACAAGCAAAATGCACTGAGCGGCCTCTCCTGCTGGTGGTGCAGGAGGGGACAAAGGCTCCCTCAGGGTGGCGGGGGCGAGTGGTCTGTTGGGGAAGTGCGGGGGTGGGGCAGAGGCCGGCATGGGGCAGGCCGGTTACTCAGCAGCCAGGGCACACTGCAGAAGGATGTCAGGATCAGAGGCACAAATGCCACCTCTGCACATCCACCCGCTGCCCTGAGTGGCTTCCCCCTCGAAGTCCCAGGGAGGAGCTCGGGGGGCCCAGGGGCAGCTCTGCCCTTGCTGCTCAGGTGAACTGCAGTCCATCTCTCCCACTCCCGGCTGTCCCCTTGGCCTCTCCACGGGTATGGAGCCACTCACCTGCCAGAATTGGTTGTGGGGACCGTGGTGACACAGTACACTATTGGCCTTTCTAATGAGAGTGAAGGTCACCCTGTGCGATGACAAAAGTGCACAGGCCCGGCCTCCAGGGTCGGTGCTGCTGGGCCGGCAGCCTTCTCCTGCCACCCTGCCACCGTGGGCGGCGTCTGCAGCTGCAGGCCTCCTCATCCACAGCGAGGGTGCTGGGCCCAGGATGGCGAGGGCCTGGGGACTCTGCTCTCCAGAGCAGGCTCAGCTGTGGCCTCGAGAAGTTCAGAGCACAGGCCTTGCTGTGGGTCATCGGGGTATGGCCATCTTGCCAGGTCACCTGAATACAGTGCGAGACGGCCCTCTGGAGCCGGCCCGGTGTGCTCCAGAGTAGAGGAGGAGGAACTCCTGCCCTCCCGCGGGCGAGAGGGGTGGCGAGTGGGCATGAGCGAAGGCACATGAGGACAGCCCAGAGCCCAGAGAGGCTGGAAATGCAGCCAAGTGGCCGCAGGGCCAGGCGGGGCAGACCTGGAGTTGCGAGTGGACACCCATTTTCCCCTCAGCATCTTGGAGCCATCCTGGAAGTGGGGCTGGGGCGGGGCTGGGGCAGGACTAGGGCGGGGCTAGAGCAGGGCCTACCCAGGCTCTGGCAGGCATGGCGTGTATGGCAGGAGCCCCTTCCTATCAAGGACTAGTGACCTGCTCACAGCAGCTCTCCAGGAATGACCACCGTGAGCTGCTGTCACCAAGGGACTCCCCAAGTCGAGCCCTGTCTGGATGGGAACTGTGGTCAGCACATGGTACAGGGCGAGGGAGACACTCTGCAGCCCGCAGTCCTGCCCCAGATGTGGGAGGAACGGTTCAGGTGGGCAGCAGGCTTCCCCCTGGGTTCGAGGCCCGGGCACTCTGGAGGGGCAAGGAGGCGGTGGTGGGCTCCATCCAGCCCGGCAGCGGGGAGAGATGCCAGGTGCTGTGAAGGCGCACCCTCCCAGCTCGGCAGGGCTGGTCAGCCCCAGTGGGAAGCTTCCCGTCAGGAAGTCACAGAGCCTCTTGTTCTCTGTGGCTTTGATGGTGGCTCCAAGAGGTCTGAGCTTCAGGGAAGCAGTGAATTGGGCCCAAGGTGGTGCGGGTACTCAGCACTCCAGGAGCCACGGGGGACTGCAGAAGCCTGGGTGGAGGGCACCCCGAAGAGCCCAGCAACAGTGGAGGGGCCAAGAGGGTGCCTCCATTCACCTGGGAAGACAAGGCCGGCCGAGTGAGAAGGCCAGAGAGCCCTTTCGATCTCTGTTGGACGCTGGTTTTCCATGTTCATCCCACATGTGGGGCTAATTTCACAGCCCTGCCCAGGCCCTCCCCAGGGCAGGAGGACCAGGTGGGCTCTCTTCTGCGTGGAGGAGGTGCTCACTGGGGGTCAGCCACGCTTTCCCATGATATCTCTCAGGGAATCATCATCACCCCAAGCCAGAGACCCTGTGTGAAGTTGGCATCTTATTCCAGGTGTTGGGACCTTTCTCCCTGCAATGGAAGGCCCACCAACTTGACCCTGAGCAGAGCCCAGGCCCACGCCCAGGCCCACGCCGGAGTTTCAATTCACTGGAACCCACATTCCCGTGGGTTCTGCGTGTCCGTGACACTCAGGGCGGCCTCCTGGCAGAGAAGCTGCAGCCTGGGGCAGAGGCTAAGCTCCTGGGAAGCAGCTCCTCTCTGGGGGATTCCTGAACCTAAAGAGCACATGCCCCACATGAGGACTTTCCTTCTGCAGCCTCCCGAGAGGCACTGCCCTGGTGAGACGGACAGTGCCCTCAGCCAAGCCAGGCGCCATGGTTTGGGTCTGGAGAGCTCCCAGAAGCTTGGTCCCCCACGCGCAATCCAGAGGTGGACTTCTGGAAAGTGATTGGATCTCATGGGCTCTGACCCCATCAGTGGATTTACTGATGAATTCACAGTAGAATGGTCAGGTGGGAAGAGGCTGACCTTCAGGAGGTGGGATCTGACTGGGGAAGGGGTCACCAAGCACATGCTATCCAAGGACACATTTCATCCCTGGTCCTTTCTCCTGCTCTCTCTGTTTGCTTCCTGACTGCCAGGAGATGAATTCATGCATCTACCGTGTGTTCCCCACCTCGATGTTCTTCACCTATTTCTGGGGTGAAAACAACGTCATGATAAGAAGGGTTTGTCTCCGCCTGTTTTGTGCTGCTAGGACAGGACACTGAGGCGGGGTGATTTATAAAGGACAGAAACTCATTTCTAATAGTCCTGGAGGTTCAGAGGTCCAGATCAAGGTGTTAGCGCCTGGTCAGGCCTTCTTGTCCCCTGGGGCAGAAGAGCAGGACACAGTGAAGCCACCGGCAAGCTCTTTTCAGGGTGGTGTTAACCAGTTTGCAGGTGGAGCCTCAGCCCAGACCCCTCCTAGTGAGCGCCACCTCCCACACCACCACTCCAGGACCAAGTTTCCAGTGTGAGCCTCAGGGTCAGGAGTAGGGTTCTTGCTCCCTACAGACCCTAGGCGGCCATGGGGTGGGTGGACAGTGCCCTGCAGATTTTCATCAGGACCCCACACGGTGTGCAGTCCTCTCTTTAGACTGTGGGTGCCATTACTGATGGGAAAACTGGCTTGGTAGAAATGGCAGCAAGCAGTGCCCCTTGCTCCCGGAGGCCGTGGGTGCTGGGTCGGGACGGGCGCAGGGCCACACTGCACACACAGGTCACAGACGGCCCGGGCAGCCCGCGAGGGGGCCCAGCAGCAGCGCACTGAGGGCCTTGTCCCACCGAGCATGCCGCAGGGCCTCTCCTGTCCTCTGGGTCACTTGGCCAGGGAGGCCGGGGAGGCCTGGAGGCCTTGGCAGAGGGGCGGGAGCTGGCGGGCGCCTCTCCTTGTGTGTGGAGCAGTGAGCGGTGGAATTCCCGCTCCTTGGGACGCACCCATTCCTCCTCCCAGAGTAGTGGCGCTGCGGAGAATTCAAAGCGCTCCTTCCCTGGATCGGCCTGCTCCCCTCTGGCGGGTGCGCCAAAGCAGGCTGTGGGGGAGCGGCGAGCGGCTGGGGTGGCCCTCCGCAGTCTGGTAATTAAAATGATAATCATCTGGAATATCTGCCAAAGGTCTAAATTTAACTTTGCCCAAGAGGCTAGAGTCCACGCCCTCTTTACGACATCCCGCGGCCCCTGATGCCATGGCATTTGAACCTCTGACAGCTTGTCTATAGGAAGCCCCACTGGTGAGGGATTTATAACTGAACCATAAAACCCACTCTGAGCTTAGGGTTGGCAGTGAGAGCTCAGCCCAGGAGTGAATTAATTAACAAACTTGTCCTTTCTTTCATGCATTTGACTGACACCTTCAAACGTGCCCCTTGAGATGTGATCTCCACAGATCTCATAAAGCAAGGAACTTCGGGCTTGGCCAATGCCCGAAGTTAGAGAGCCCTCAGGGAGTCCCCAGGCTTTGGGAGAGCGCAAGTGAGGGAGTGGGGTTCTTCTGTGACCCTGCAGGACCCCACAGTGCAGCAGGATGGACAGAGTGCAGTGTGGGACCCGGGCGGGCACGCCTGTCTGTCCCTGGCCTGGGCTCGCCCCTGGCTGTGACCCTCCTCCACCATCAGGCGTCCTCCTGTGGGGACAGAAGTGGGCCCAGGCCTTCCAGCTCCTGCTTCTCCCCCAGGCCTGCTGTCCATCAGCCAGTGAGGCAGGGCCTCCATGCTGGGCCTGGGTTGGCCCTGCCCCTGTGGGTTGTGAGCACCCTGGGAATGAGCAAAGAGCACCAATGCTCACTGGGCAACAGCAGGGGAACACTGGGACCTGCGGGCACTGACCCCACACCCTCCTGCAGGCACCATCTCCCAGGTGGGGGACACTGGGGAGGACACAGAGGAGGACCCAGGCTGCACATGCCCGGGTGTCTGAGGGGGTCTGAATGCCACCTCAGACCCCTCCCTTGAGGACCTGGGGCTGGGCTCAGGTTTCCCCAGAGGCTGGTCCTCGGGGAAGATCTGGACCTTCACCTGTCCTCAGCCCGGGCCTTCTGCCCTCCCACACCCGTTGACGACTCAGTATGAGCTGTGCAGTGCGCGCTCTAGAGCACAGGACCATGTGGGCCCACTCACACCCTCCACACATCCCAAGGGGCAGAGCCCTCTGCTCCCAGTCTCCCTGTCCACACCCAGATCCGAAGCCTAGCCAACAGCAGACGCACACTGTCCATGGGCAAGGTGCGGAAATGTTGGTGAGAAGAGCAATTGTCGCCAAAGCTTTCATGGATGTTGTTATGGGCTGCATCGTCCACGCTCCATGCTGGAGTCCTGCCCAGCCCCTGCCTGTGTTTGCAGAGATCGGTACGGAGAAGTCAGGGCAAAGCAGTCATTGGGTGGCAGTCATGCTCTGGGTGGCATCCTGGCGAGAAAGATCTGGACATGGACACACTGGCCCACCTTGTGAGGACACGGCGGGAGGAACAGGCAGTAAGAAACAGCCCTGGGCACCTGCCTCTCCACCTGGGGCTCCTGGACCACAGGGGACAGTCCGAAACCTTGGTATTCTGTTATGGCAGCCATGGAAAACCAGTGCCACTCAGATGTGCAGCCGGCAAGAGGACCCCATTGTCCCCGGACCTGTCTCCACCCCCAGGGAATGCTCGAACCTCATCTCATTCCTTCTCCATTTTCTCTGCAAGGCTATTGGGTTCCCAGACCCCTGGCTGGAGGGACTGTGGGCCGCGGAGACACCTGCTGTCCTAGAGCTCTAGAGAGGTCGGCTGGCCTCAGCCCTGCGCTACCCGCTTCCCCGGGAGGCAGTGGTGGCCTCCATGGCCTGGGACAGGCAGGTTCTTCCCACGGCTGTGTGTCCCTGGGGTGAGGGGCTTCTCCTCCCTCGGCGCCAGCTGTGGCTGGGCAGCTCCTCCTGCCACCCAGGCCCTGCCACCCACACCTCTCTGCCCACCACTGTCTCTGGGTGGGACATCCACTGCCTGCCATCCTGAGGTGGCAGAATGACCAGCACCCCGCTGGCCAGTGCATTGGCGCACCCCTGACCTCCTTTCCTGGATGATTCCCCGGATCGCGAGAGGCAGCTGTCCCCACAGACGTATTTCACTAAGGCTAATCATGACTGGAGATTAATAAAAGAGGACAGTGAATTTTCTTTGAAAATGAGGCTATATTTGAAAAAAGGAAAAGTGTATATAAATATCTTATAAGATTTTTAAAAACAGCATAGTATGCCTGTTTCCTAATACATAGTGAAATACTTACAGTCTTGCTTTCCATGTAGATTTATAATCAGTTGAAGGATGTCACAGAAATAAAATAAATTCATGTTTAGCCCCCCCCATAATCCATTAGTCCAAGAAAATCTCTTAAAAGCAGCATGTCATTATTTTAGAGTTAAACAGTTAAGCGTTTTTATACAGGAACATCAAGACCATATATGCTTCAAACACCAAACCTTTTTTTAATGGCTTTCAGATAAAACAATTTATTTATGCAATTAACAACAACATGCAATTTCTAATAATTAGCAGATAATAGTTATCTGCAAAGTACTTTATAAAATTGCCTTTGAACTGCATTCGTTCTGTGGGGAATCACTGAAAATTGGACTATAAAATTGCCAGAAAATGTACGGCATTAACAAGAATTTTCTGTATTCAGTTTCTCTTCAAATTTATGAGCTTGAATATTTGTAAACATGCGTTTCATAGACAGAAACCCCACCACCTCACATCTCTAAAAGGGGGGCACCCGTATTTTATTACGTTTTGTTATCAGATTTTTATTTTAACTTTGCTTTCTCTCCTTTTTTCCTCTCCAGTAACAAGGACATTATTATGGTATTATTTCTTCTTTGAGAATTAAAAAAATTTCTAATATGCGATTTTTATTGGTGTACATCATTTCTTTCTAATTTCTTTTTAAAAACAATATTATACATTCAGCAATTGCGAAACATTCCTATTAAGTTGAAGTGTCTTTGAAGGAAGAACAATGACCACATTAACGCCTGGAGCAGCACATGAAGACCCAGGCTCGGGGCCCCCCTTCCTCCACAGGAGCCATGGTGCCAGGCACCGAGGTCTTCTGGGTGCTGGGACTCAGTGCTCATGTGGCTTCCCTGGAGATGGGCGGTTTGTGCTCGGCAGCGACACAGCTCGGAGCACAAACCCAGGTTTGTTTTTGCCAAGACCAGATGACGAGGGATGCTGGTCTCTGTGGCTTGTGGCCTGGGCTGGCTGAGAGCCCCCCAAGGCCAAATGCCACATGGAAAGCACTCTGACCAGCCCACTGAGGGGGTCCCATGCCTCCTCTTCCTGGTTTTCTCCTGCCATCTGCATGTGAGGTGCTGAGCTGAGTCTTGGGAAAGGGTGGCTGCTCCTGCCTGCCAGGTAACTCGGGCCTTACGGTGGGAAATGACTCCTCTGCATGCAAGGGAAGCTGGGCACATGGGAGAGAAGAGGACAAAGCACAGGGTCCTGAAGCTGTCCCCGCTCTGGGCCAGTGGGCCCACTGCATCCCTCTGGAGGCGGTTGACCAAGGAAGCTGAGGGCATTTCACACTCTTCTTCTCCAGGTCTCTCTCAGAGACTCAGGAATGAGGAACTTGCTCCTATCTCTGCACTCTGGAAGTTTCTCCTGGGTGCAGGGCAGCCACGTCAGAGAGCTGTGCCCACCATGAGTTTGCAACCATGGGACAGGAATCGCCTCCTGCAATGTCCCTGCCTCCAGGGCAGGCCTCTCTTGTCCAGGTAGAATGACCCTGGGGCCACAAACACAGTGTGTTCAGAGATGAGAGCACAGATGGAGTCCAAGGTCGCCCTCCCTGAAGCACACAGAGCATCCGCTGGGGCTCCAGGGAGGCTCTAGTGGGAGGGCTGCCTGGGCCCTCTGTGACCTGGAGGCCCCTCTGCAGGTGCTTGGACTCTGTCACCTCCTGTGCCTGCGCTGGCTCCCTTGAAGCTCCTCCACGTGGGCCTGTCCTCCTGGCTGTGTGAGCAGTGTTTGCCACCTGGGACCAGGAGTCACACGGGCAGGGAGGCTGAGTCAGTCTGGGGCCTCGGCCCCTCCCACTCCCTGCCTGGCGTGTGTTGTGGACACTCCCAGGGGTGCTGGCCTGTTGGCCTTGGTTCAGGCCCTTCGTCCAGAGCTAGCACCTGCTCAGAGGGCCCTCCCTACGTCTTTCACCCTGCTGTCTGCCTCACAGCCGACCTGAGCCCGACCCTCCTGAGCAGTCAGGCTGGCCTGGGGTGCCTTGAGGCTGCTCGGCCCCTCCAGAGCCCTTTCAGCTCCAGCTGCTGACGGGCCTCTTCCACAGACGCCACTGGCATCTCTGGCTACTGCAGGAAAAGCCTGGAGCAGGCCACCTTGGACCCTGCCCTGAATCATGGGAGACTGCAGGTCACAGATGGGGAGCTCTTGCCTCAGGCAGAGGGAGGAGCGAGGGAGGGCGCGTCCATGCTTAGGTGTGGGCATGCATTTGAGCAGTGCCTTTCTCAGGCTGCTGTCCCAGGCCCCTGCTGGACCTGCCCTGGCTTCCCACCTCAGAGCGCAGATCCCTCAATTACTAGGAGTGAGGAAAGCAGCAGACCCAGCTGAGGAAGTCCTCAGAGACACAGGCTGACCCATACCTTTGAAGCTGTATTTCCTGAAATCTTTCTTGTTTGTGAAGACCTCAACTAGACATTAATAATTTCGTGTACAATGCAATGTCTCATTTGGCAGGTCCAGGAATCAAAGTCTATGCTTTAGTATGTGCTTAGCAGCAAGGAGCTTCGTCCACTTGATCTTTTGTGACTTGGACCATGAGCACACCTATTCTGCCGATTGGCTCTCGGAGCTGTCTTTGCATCAGTGAATTAGCTTATCAATGACTGCTAGCCTTCAGATTGATTTAGGGCAAATTGATCTTTGATGAATTGACCCAAAGTCTAGTCTTTCACTACAATTATTTAATTAACCTTTTCATTTTGAGATAATTGTGGATTCACATGTAGTCGTGAGAAATAACGCAGAGACCCTGTACCCGTCACCCAGTTTGTCGGATGGTGAGTGTTGGAACTGTAGAATGATAACCTGACCACGGAGGCGTGGCCCCTCCCAGGATCTCTCCTGCTGCCTCATGGCCACACCTGTCTCCACCTCTGCCGATCCCACCTGCCCAAGTCTCCTCCTGGCTGCCACTCATCTGTAGCCCATTTCTATGCTTCTGTCACTTGGAGAATGTGCAAAATAAATCATGCACTGTATAACATTTTAGATTTGCTTCTTTCAGCATGATTGATTGCCTGGAGATTCTTCCAAATCGAGGCCCACTCTTCTTCACCAATGAGCTTTGTTCCTGGGATGGGCAATGATTTGTGTATCCACACACCTGTTGAAGGGTAGCCGGCTGATGCTAGGTTTTGGCTATTGCTTCCATAAACATTCATGGATAGATATTTCTCTGAGCAAACGTTCTGCTTCCTCTGGGATAAATGTGTGAAAGTGCAGCTGCTGGGCTGTGCGGCCAACATCATGGCCACCAACTGCTCCCCACAGTGCCGGGGCACTTTGCCCCCATGGTCAACCTGCCAATGATTCAGCTCTCACCAGCATTTGGTGGTGTCCCTGTTTTTGTCATGATATCTGCACAGGGAAACTTCATGGTGGTTTTAATTTGCGCTTCCCTCAATGGACAAAGATGTTGGGAATTCTCCACGTGCTTTGTTGCCATATATGTATCTTCTTCAGTAAAATGTCTGGTCCTGGCTTTTGCCCACTTTCTAATTGGATTGCTCTTTTCTAATGTTGAGAGTTCTTTTTATATGTTCTAGTTTCTAGATCTTTGATGGTTGTATAGTTTGTGAATACCTCACTTCCACCTATACCTTGTATTTTCATGTTTTTAATGGATTTCTGAAAGAGTAAAAAAAACCCTTAATTTTGAAGAGGTCTAATTTCTCAATTCTTTCTTTTATGAATGAGCATTGACTTGGTGTCAAGTCAATGAACTCTTTGCTTAGATCCAGATTTGAAGCCTTCCTGATCTTTCCTTTCTAGAAGTCCTACAGCTTTATATCTCACACTGGAGTTCCAGGATCCACTGGCATCAGTGCTGCTGAGATGAGGTTGGAGTCCAGGGTCTTGCTTTTCCTTGGGTGTACAGTTGTTCCAGTACAGTTCATGAGAACTTTCCTTCTTCCATTAAACTGCTTTTGCCCTTTTGCCAATAGTTAATTGGACTTGTTCATAATTAATAATTTATTAGGCTTTCTCATAAAGCTCTGTTTCCTGTTCTCTGTTCTATTTCAGTTGATCCATGTGTCTATCCCTCTACCAATGTTACATGGTCTGTCATTAGACATTATGTCAAGTTGACCTGCCCTTACCTGCAACATTCTTAGAATGATTGCTCTCATTTTGCTAGAACCTGTGCCTTTCCATATAAATTTAGAATGAACTTATTCATATCTACATAAAGCTTGCTTAGATTTTGATAGGAATTGTATTAAATCTGTAGATCAGTTTGGAGAACAACATCTTTATTGTTTTAGGTCTTCCTTCCATGAACATGGTATATCTCTTCATTTTTTATATATATTATTTCTTTAATCAGCATATTGAATTTTCAGTCTATAAATTCTGTCCATATTTTATTGCTAAGAATTTGATTTTATTGGAGTGATTATAAATTATGGTTTTGTTTCAAATTTTAGTTTTGATGTGTTTCTTGTTAGCATGTAGATATGAAGATATGAATCAAATTGGCCTTTATCTTGCAGCATTACTGAACTTGCTTATTCTTGGGACTTTTTCCATGGACATTAATGTCATCTGCAAATGGAGAATATTTCATTTCTTCATTTTCAATTTGAATTTTTAAGATTTCTTGCATTTGAATAATTGCATTGGCCAGAATTCCAGAATGATATAAAGAGCAGTGAAACCAAGTATCTTTGTCTTGTTCAGACTTATGTAGAACAAACTCAGTCATTCAGCATTCACTGGGCTTCTATCT
Organism: Glaucomys volans; assembly: GCA_020662805.1. NCBI lineage: Eukaryota > Metazoa > Chordata > Mammalia > Rodentia > Sciuridae > Glaucomys > Glaucomys volans. The sequence goes on along the minus strand of JAJEJO010049021.1, from coordinate 20,369 downwards.
GTGTGGTTTGGTAGATGCTTTTTACCATATTTAGTTAGTCCCCTCTGTTCCTAATTTACTTACAGTTACAATAAGCATAGAGATTTTCTTTTTTAGTCTGTGTATATGATGAATTGCTTTGAATAATTTTAAAATATCAAGCCAGATTTGTATAGCTGAAATAAATACCACTTGGTCTTTGTGTCTAATTCTTTTTATACATTGTTGGATCTGATTTGCTAATATTTCTTCAGGATTTTTGTATCAAAATTTATGAGCAATATGGGTTCATGCTTCCTCCTTCCTACTGTCTTCCCTCCCTCTCCCCTTTCCTTCATTTCTTCCTTCCTTCTCTTCCTTCTTTTCCTTGTTTTGGGATCAGAGCACTAGTTAATTCATAAAATGTGTTAGAAAGTGTTCCCTTCACTTCTAATTTTTGGAAGCCAGTGTATAAATTTACTGCTAATTCCTTTCTTAAAATGTTTGGTAGTATTCTCCAGTAATGTCTGGAGATTTCCATTTTGAAGGTTTTAAATTATATATTTAATTTTATTATGATTGTGAGATAATTCAGATAAAATATTTTATCTTGATTGATTTTAGTACCTTTTAATTTTCAAAGAATTTTTCCTTGCTTCTAAGTTGTTGACTTCTTGAATCTACAGTTTCTCATAATCCTTCATTATTCTTTCAGTGTCTGTGGGATCTATAACGATATTTTTTATTTCACTGGTCTTTTTCAAATCTTTAGCTTTTACTTTCCCCATCTACAATTTAGAGATTCACAGGGAAAAGCCATCTCATGTTTACCCCATTTCACCTCTTTCCAGGGTTGTCTTTGTCCATGATGCTCTGGGATTCTTTTACCCTTTCCTTTCTGTTGGAAGAATTTATTTATTTTTTAATGATAGTGTTTCTACCAGCATGTTCTTTCAGTTTCCCTTGGCCTGAGGTTATTTTTATTTCCCCTTCTTTTCTGAATGATTGCGTGATTGCTACAGAATTCTGGGCTGGCCATTTCTTCTAGCATGTGGAACCCACGGACAGGTTCCTGTGTTTAGATGAGAAATCTGCTGTCACTCTGTGGCAGCTCTCCAGTTACCTTTGAGGTTCTCCTTTGTTTTCAGTTTTCCAGTCTGGTTAGGATGTGTCTTGGTGTGGGTTTTGCTAGTTAATCTTGTTTGGGGTTTACTCAGATTCTGGAATCTACAGTGTTTTAGTCAGCCATTTTGCTGCTATGACTAAAAGGACCAGACCAGAAAAATTGTAAAGGAGGAAAGGGACTCACAGTCCCTATTTGGGACTCACAATTTCAGAGGTCTCAGTCCATAGAAAGCCAACTCCATTCACTGGGGCTCAAGGTGAGGCTGAACATCATGGCAGGAGAGAGTGGCAGAGGGAAACAGGACAAAGTGATCAGAAAGCAGAGAGAGAGAGAGAGACTCCACTTGCCACCTACAAAAATATACCCAAAGCCACACCCCCAATGCCCACCTCCTCCAGTCACACCCTGACACTTCAGTTACCACTCAGTTAATCCCTATCAGGGGATGAATTCACTGATTAGGTTAAGACTCTCACAACCTAATCATTTATCTTCTGAACTCTGCATTGTCTCACACATGAGCTTTTGGGGGACACCACATCTAAACCATAACACACAGGCTCCTGTCTTTTGCCAAATTTGTGGAGTTCCCAGCCATTATTTCTTCAAACATGATTTCTTTCCCTTTCTCTTCTCTTAGAGCTCCAGGGACGCATGCTCGACCTCCTGTTACTGTCTCACGTGTCCCTGAGGCTTGTTCACTCTTTTTGCCCCATTTTTCTCTCTGTTGTTCAGATGGGTGAATCCTACGGATCTGTCCTTATGCCCACTGATTTTACTCTCTATTTTAGAGTCCTTCCACTGAGTTTTTCTTTCATTGTATTTTTCATTTCTATGATTTCCCGGATCGAAGGCCAGAAGTTTTACTGAGTTGCCAGAGTGAAGGTGACTGAGCATGGCCCTCTAGCAGACCACCTTTGTGACAAGGCCATGGTGAGACAGGGTCTGCACACCAAGAGCTTGTGCCTATGTGAGCTGGGGTCACTCAGGTCAGCATAGGAACTAATGAAGCTGCACTATTGACACCCTGCCCTCTTGTTGCAGCTATCCCTCCCCGTCCCATCTTAACAACCCAGCTGGTCAGCCCACGAACTTTCTTGTACGACATTGGTCCAAGTGCTACTAGCCTGCGAAATTCAAACTACTTAAGAGAAGCTCCCCGGCCATTTTCTTTCTCTCTCTCCGAGTCCTGAGAGCAGACACTCTGGTCGTCCGCCTCTCTCCCTCTCTCTCTCTCACTCTCACTCTCACTCCCACTCTTTCTCTCTTTTTCTCTCTCTCTTCAGGGCAGACACTGTTTGCCTGCCTAATAAAATCTCTTGTGTGCGTTCCCATGTCCAGAGTGATTTTTCTGGGTACTCTTTCATCTTTCAGGTACTGTCGCACAGTCTTGAAAACCAGATGAAGGAGTTTGGAATTTATACTAACAGCAATACAGCCATTTTAGGATAGTTTGGAGGAGGGAACATAACTCTTTGTGACTTCAGCAATATTTTTCTTATTTCTATATTTGGGGAAATTTGTGGCAGGGAAGACAAATAGGAAGTGCTGCAGTGTTCTAAGAAGAGGCTGATGAACAACTCCGACATGGGTGAGATCAGACTTGGGTGAGGGGCCTGATGAGCAGCGAGACGTAGGAATGTCCAGCCATCAGGGTCCAGTGACGGGGCGAGGGGACAGGAGCCAGCATCAGGAGGAGCAGCTTGCTGGCTGCACAGGTAGTAGGGATGAAGGTCAATGCCTTCTCCAGGGATGGAGACCCTTGACCTACTTCTGAGTTGGTCTCTGGAACAGAGAATGATCTGGGTTTGCAGATTCATTGGTCTTCATATTGGACGTAATCACAGTTCTTGAGGGTGAGTGTGGATGAGCAGGGTGAGAGGGTCGAGGGCTGCATTTAGAGGACCCTGAGCGTTGGGGAGGAGAAAGAGCAAGAGGAAGCCCAGAGGCTGGTGGAAGACACACATTGACGCCCTCAGGGTAGAAGAGCACTTGGCCCCTGTCACCCTGACAAGGCAATTTGGGGAGCAGAGTGGATGCAGAGCCCCATGGAGATCCGCCTGAAGGGGTGGACCTTGGAGTTAAGTGACAATAGCAGTATTTAAGGTGCTTGGCCCCCAGGCCAGGGATGTGACTGATCCCCATGTCTCTGGGGGAACCCACAACAGAAGGACAATTCCATGGGAGAGCGTTAGTGCCATTGAATTTCACATGCAGTCAGACTCTGGCTGCGGGGCCAGATGCCTGCTGCTCTGTTTGTCAAACAGTTTGTACCTTGTGGAGAGCTTTCCCACCGCTGGCTGAGCCATATTTGTCTAAGGGTGACGAGGGTTGTGAGGCAGGGAAGACGGACTGGAGTGCATGTGCCCAGTTGTGAAAGAAGCAAGCGAGACCTGGCAAGAGGCCTACCATGGGGCGCTGGGCTGCACAGCTCAGGTGTCCAGCCTCACACAGGTCCCTGGAGTGAGCTGTGCTGAGAGAGCATGGGAACCAGACTCCTCTCCATCCAAAGGCAGCAAAAGGTCCTGAGGAGAAACGCTGCCTCTGACATCGACAAGCTGGTGATCACTCCCAGCATCTGGGCTGGGGACACCGACCCTCCATGTTGTCACGTGCATGGGCGGAGCAGTGCTGGCAGGCTCTGGAGGGCCAGCTGCCACCCCTGAACTGACCTCTGGGGCTGGTCCATCTCCCCTGCCCCTGGCCCTGGGTACTGTTCTCCCACATGATGAGGAGGTCAGGCCTCACCCAGAGAGAGAAGATCCTGGATCTCTGTGAAAACCACAGAAATGTCACTTATTGTCAGTGCTCAGTCAACCACCCTGTGTGTCCCCACTTCCTCACAACCATGTGAACAGGTGGTGGAGAGACTGGTCACTGAGCACTCAGGTATTTCCAGTGGTGAAGCTTAAATCCTGACATGGAGAAATACAGTACATGCTGATGGAGAAGAACATGCAGAGAGATGAGGATGTGGGCATTGTAAGTAGCAGGTGGAAATCTGGGGTAGGAGGTATCTGTGTGGCTGAGTTCTGGGTGTGTCTGCACCATTGCTGGGTGGTCCTGCCAGGAAGGGAGGCTGTGTGGACACAGAGGGTGGATTACCTTCGGGGGCCTTCCCACCATGCCCAGCTCTGGAAACAGGGTTGGGAGGTGGGAGACCAGGTGGAAGAGCCTGCCCTTCGCAGTAGCTGGGCACCGGGCACACTCTTCCACCTTTTGGAACTCATCTCTACGGTATCCGCCTGGGCACTCCACAGAATCACAGGCCTCCTTTCAAAACTGAACAGTCGACACGGATCTTCATATATTGAACTGTGAAGTCACCTTCAGGGGGTTTGAGCATCAATGTTGTTCCTAAACATCGCATTCCGAATCAGTGCAGGCCTCGGCACCAACAGGGACTGCAGGCCGTGGGAGCGAAGCCCAGAGGCCAGGGGTCTGGAGCAGGCGGCCAGGCCTGGGGCACCCTGGCTTGCCCTGCTGTGATGTGAAGCTCTGGACGTGCGCTCCCTCCCCCTGAGTGGTCTCTGAGGGGAGGGTTCCGAGTGGTGTAGGAGATCAAAAGGAGAAATTGGTACTGTCGGATACCATGAGGAAAAAGGAATAAAAATCATAGCGGAGCCAGGAGAAAGGACGTGCTGATGTGGCTCAGAGCAGAGGAAGAGCAGCCCGTCACGCTGGGGTAGAGCCTCTTCAGGTTCCAGGCGGGATGCAGCCTGGTCTGCACCTTCCCCCGGATGCGGGTGATGTTCACCAACGGGAGCATGGCAGAGCCCGCTCAGGGAGGCGCCCTGCTGTGGGATTACTCCAGGCAGGCAGGCTCCAGGTGGAGAAGGGGAGAGCAGGAGGAGGAGCCCAGGCGGGGACAGTTCTGTGGTGGGCGCCCTGGGCTTTGTGGAGTGCTGAGCAGTCCTCAGATGCTGGACTTCCAACAGCGCCTGCGGACAGCGCTGAGGTTGGGGCAGAGCACCTGCCCTAGAGCCACAGCCAGAGGCCGGCCAGTCCTGTGACCTCCGCAGCCCTGGAAGCCAGGCTGCGGAGGAACTGACCTCAGCGTTGCCTGTTCCAGGTCATCCAGGGTTAAACAGCCACAGGTGGCTCACGGACAACCCACTCCACAACACCTGTCAGACACATGCCAAGGATTTTGTCCATGGATTTTATCAATGAAACACTGAAACAATTGAGGAACACGCACAGGAGGTAGCACTGTCCTCGTGGAGATGTTTGCTTCAAGATGAAGACTTGAGGGTCTTGGAGGAATGGCAGCCTGGGAGCGACCATGCCCACCGAGACCCCCCCGGCTTCTCGTGGACAAGCGGTGCTTCCAGGCAGGACCCACCCTTCTTGGAAGTCCTGCACTGGGTTGAGTCCAGCCTGGTCTCTCCACTTCACCCTGGTCTTTCGTCTTCCCATGACGACTCCCCTGTGCTCAGAAGGCAAAGGACCAATTGCATAGGTGAAGTCACGTGTTTTCAAAGTGCCTGTTCGTTTAAAGTTTTCCACGCTTTTCCAGGTGAGTCCAAATCAGATGGGGACTGGGTGAGGAGGAGGAGGTGAGCAGGTGGTGAGGAAGGGCATGCTCACCCTCCCAGAAGCAGCCTGGGCACCCAGGTGGGTGCACGGTGCCCACGGAAGCTGCGCTCACCGCAGCCTGGCCTTGGGGTCTAATTCATAGATGGACAGATGCAGCCCCTTGGCTCAGGGAACCCGCAGCCTTGGGTTCTCTCCACCGCAGGCCGGTGCAGTCAATGGCTACGGCATTTTTACTGAAGCAGGGGTGTGATGGTTAATGTGAATTGTCAGCTTGATTGGATTGAGAGATGCCGGTGATTAAGAGGCCTCTGGGTGCGTCCATGAGGGCGTGTCTAGGAATGACTGGCATGTGATAGTGAACTGAAGTTGAGCGCCCCCTAAATGTGGGCAGCACTGCCCAGGAGGATGGAATAGAAGCTGGAAGAACAAGGAAGCAGATGCAGATGTAAGCCAGCTCTTATTGAACAGGTTCTTGATCGCTGCTTCAATCGTCTGAGGATATCAGACCCTCACTTCTTCACTCTTCCAAAGTGGACCCTGTCAGTGATGCTCCAGGTAGTTAGCGGAAGCTTGGTCTAGGACTAGGGTAGCACTGCTGATCCCTCTTGTTCTGGGGCGTCCACCTCTTGGGCTGCGCAGCTGCTGGTTCTTCCAGCTCTCCAGCTGCAGACGCCATTGTGGACCATCCAGGTTCTGGTCGTGTGAGCCAATCCAACAAATCCCCTCTAATAATCATACTCCTGTTGATTCTGCTCCTCTAGAGAACCTGACCGATACACAGGGGTGAGGCTCGAGCACCTTGAGACTCCCCACATCTGCTCATGTTCTTGGTGGCAGGTTAGAACTTCTTCAAAAAGTCAAGCTGCACAGAGAGACGGCGTGACCCCGTTGGACTCTGGAGTGCGGGAGCTGGTTCAGACTCAGTGCTGGGTGCTCTGCCGGTGCCTTGTGGACCCTCTTGTGCCACTTCTCAGTGGGCCAGCATCCCGTCTCAGGAGTGCACCAGGCCCTGGCAGGTGAGGGGCCACGCTGCTTTCTGGCGCGTCCAGTTCAATTCGCTCCCCTCTCAGATGGCTCCCTTTAACATTGAAGTTTTCTTACTTCTACAAAATTCTCCAACTATTCACTTGTAACTTATTATAGAAACTTCCCTTTCTGATTCTGAAACGACAGCCTGACGTTTTCACGGTGGTGGGCACATTCAGGCTCGCGCCTGAGGAGCCTCAGGAAGGACTTCCAGAGGTCGACCTTTTCCCTGGGGAGCTCGCCGCAGGCTGGAGTGGCTCCCCCGCACCAGTACTCCGCTTCCTTTTCTCTCCCTTTGCTTTGTTTTGAGGTCTTCTCCTCCTTGTTCTTATTGTCCCAGAGGCAATCGCACAGCTTTCTTCTGCAGTTTGAGTTCTGTGTAGACTCTTGCTTCCTGTCTTTTAAAAGTCTGCTTCGTGTGTGACGAAGAGCGAAGAGCGATTCATCTAGATGCCCGCAACCTTGGTGCTGTCTGCAGGGTGGCTGACCTTGGGACAGTGCTGCATCCTGGCCAGAAGACAAGACACCTCTGCTGGGCAGCGGCCAGTCTGGACCAGAAGTCCTTTAATGGCTCCTGCATTTATCCATTGGATACCTGCAGGTTACAGCCACATGCCCGGCACGTTGAGGACACTGAGAGTCAACACCAGAGCTTGCTGCCCAGGACATGGGCCAGCCAGGGGAAGGCAGTGGGTCTCCACGAGATCAGAACTGCTGCTCCTGTCATCCAAACTTGGCAGCCAGACGCTGCTCCTAGGAGAGATAGCCCGATGTGCACCTGAAAGCGGTCAGCATCAGGTGGTCAGCTGAGTTTCACCTCAGGAGGTGACAGAACACAGGGGTGGCCTGTGGGGTCCATTCCCTTATTCAGCTCAATCTCCATGCCAACAGCTCTGTGCGCTCTGGGTGGACGTGATTGTATTTTTGTCACTTTTTGTCCCTAATTAAGTCATGGATGTGAACCCTGCAGACCGATGCTCCGTCCCCCTTCCCTATGAATTGACTGTCCTAACACCCTGCCGCTCCAGGGGGCCCCAGGGCGTGGGCCTTTCACATCTAAGAGGTAGGCCTGCATGAACAGATGGGCTGTTTCCAAGATTTGGGGAATACAATTGAAAATCACCTTCCAGGAATCATCTCCAAACCCCACACCAAGGACAAGCTTCAGAAGAGGCCCAGGAGGGCGTTGCTGTGGGGGCAGGTCCTGGGGGCTTTTGGGGTCGATGTAAACACCCACCTTACAGAGGGCGTGCAGTAGACCACTGCTGGATTCCCCTCCAGCCACAAGGATGGGGACACCAGGCAGGGTGGCTGGGCCTTTGTCCCCAGGTGGAGGACATGCACACAGCCAGTGGGAGCTTTGAGGCTGTGCAGGGAATGACCAAGGTGGAGGGAGAAGGATGTAGGGCACGGTGTGGTCAGGACCGGTGCTGCCTGTCGACTGCCCTTGGGTGGACAGGATGGCTCCTCGTGAAGAGGAGCATCTTTTCCTGGGCAGCGGCTCCACCAGGAGCCAGCGTGGGGGTTTTGTTTTGATGGTTGTAGTTTTGTTATACTTTATCTTTGAATTCCTGTTACCTAATATTCCAACGAGGGAGGGTTTAACCATCTAACAAAGTAGGAAAAAGACAAGGCCTGCTGCCCCGGCGTGTGCCCTGCTGACGGGCAGGGTGTCCCTCCGAGCACTCGGAGCGAGGTTGGCTGTGCTCCCGTGGTGGCGCCTCCATCTCCCTCACGGGCAGGGCATGTGTTTCTGCGTTGCCAAGTCTGCTGTCTGGGGCCAAGTCGCAGTGCCAGGGAAGCTCAGGCTGCAGGGGAGGTGCAGCGGGAAGGACAGGTGTCCCACCTGTGGGTGCGGCAGGCTCCCAGCTGCCACGGCTTTTGAAGGACACCTGACTGTTGTGAGGTTGAAACTGGCTCTCAAGATGGAATCAAGATCAATCCAGACGAGAGGATCCGAGGGATGTGGGGGCACCTAGGCATCCAGAGGGACGTGACCCGGCTTAAATTCAGACCCGCAGATGCAGCAGAGCCAAGAGGAAGCCTTGGCGGACATCAGAGGGGAGAGAGACGTGGTGCTGGAACCCAGCAGCACCTCTGCAGAGCAGAGGCAGCTCGGGTCCCATCCGCAGGTGGAAGCCTGTGTGTACCACCCAGTCCAGTGCAGCAGCCCAGTCCGGGCTCACTCCAGCAGACGGACTCACGGAAACATCAGGTCCTGTCTACGCCAGCGTCTGCGTCTTCATGAAGGTCAGAGGGACACTGGAGACAGCACGGTGGTCAAGCTGAAGTCAAGTGAAGGTTCACGGGAAACCAAGCTGCGCCTTCCCTGTGGGGATTGAGGTCTAACAGGTGCACTTTGCCAGGTCCTGCCCTGGCCGGTTACTCCTCCCGCTTCTGCTTCACTCCTTTTGGAGTGGCGGGTTGAAGCCACCCCTGCCCTACCATCAGCCTGTGACTTGTGCTTTCAGTGCTGCGGTTGCGGCTAGGAAGAGTGCGCCTGAGTCTCTGATGAGACCCGGACTCGGGCCTCTGGGTGGTGCTGGGGCAAGCTAAGGCTGTGGGCCTCGTGGTGAGGAAATGCACTCTGCATGGTGGGAGGGATGTGGACCTGGGCCCGGGGTGGGATGCGGGGTGCGGTCTGTCCTCTGAGGGCTCTCGTGCTGGCAACTCAGGCCCCAGGAGAGTGGTGTTGGGAGGTGGCATGGGCTCTAAGGGAGGAGGTGTCCTAGAGCTCCTGGGGCTCGGGGGCGCTGCTCTCAAAGGATTGAGACAGCTCTGTGGGCCCCTGGCTGGCTCTCAGCAGCCAAGCTCCAAGGGGAGCAAGAGGGCCTGCCCTGGCTCTGGCCCTGCCTTGCATCGTGGTCTTGCTGCGGCCTGCACTCCTGCACCCCCTCACCAGAGGCCCCAGTGTCGCTGACCTCGGACTTGCCACTCCTACACTGTGAGCTAAGTAAACCTCTTTCCTCTGTAAGGTCACTCACTCCGAGGCATTTTGTTATAGTTTTACCAAAAACCCTCACAGACAAATATGCTATTATAATGTGACTTAGCCAAACATGTGACAAACAGCATGAGAAAAGAATGTCGAATAGGGAATTGGGAGTCCTGCGAGCGCAGGCAGGACTCCTGCTGTCTTCACCCTAAGGCTGCAACGGTATTTCCAAGGGAAACGTCCACATCAGGACAGGATGAAGCCCACGGCGGATTCCAGGCCACATGAGGAAGTGGGTGCAGAGTCTGTCCCTGGGTCAGTCTGAGAACCCCAGTCATCATCAAGAACAGCTCAGGATGGCAGGGCCAGGGCAGAGTGGGGACGGTGAAACATCCGTGTCAGGTGCAGAATTTAAGGGGACTCTAAAGATAAGTTAAGAAAATCAATTAGAGTTTAATGAATTTGTAAAAATCAGGGTTTATGCAAAAATTCATGATTAAAAAATACCCAAATTTGAAATAAGGCACTCAGTAGCAATACCCTGCAGAGCAAGATCGGCCGAAAGAAAAACCAATCACGTTGATCCTGTCATTCAGCACTTGCCTTGTGGATTTTTTGCATTTATGTTTGCTTATTACAAATACTGCGTTTAATTTTAAACACCAGGCTGCTGAGGCTTCTGATGTCCCTGAGATGTTGCGAGGTGAGTCCTCCCCATGCCCTGGCCCTGCTGGGGAGACAGCAGCCTGGTGAGTGGCATGACTGTCTTCTAACACAGTGAGTTGGCGCCAGAGGCCGGGGGAGCCGAAGTGAGCAGGCTGGATGCTCTGTGGAGGGTGTCCATCCCACACCTGATGTGAGCCCGGCATCCTGCAGACCCTTGGAGGACCTAGGGGTGAGTGAAGGTGCAGACAGGCTCTTGTGATCCAGCTGACAGGCAGCAGGGCGCACAGGGTGGGTGTTGGGCAGCTGCAGACAGAAGGGCAGCCTGGTTGAGGAAGGAGGAGAGGGTGTGCAGGAGGTGCTGGGCTGGGCGAGAGGAGGCCCCAGGGCTGCAGAAGGCTCAGAGGGTGAGAATATACTTGTCTCTGGTCAGCAATGTGGACATGAGGGGAGTCGCCGGGGGCAGTGATCAGGTGGGGACCACCCTGAGGCCCAGCAGCCTCTGAAAAGAGAGTGAGAGGGTGGACGCACTTGGTGAAGGGCCAGAAGGAAGTGGGAGCTGGTTACGGCTCCTCCCAGGTCACAGCCGAGAGCAGAAAGGCTCACAGGAGGGGTCCTGGCAAGCCCTCCCGGCGTCCCGAGGCGCCGTGACAGACGAGGGAGTGCCTGGGTTCTAGAGTTTTACATCAGCAAGAACTGCCCTCCTGGTCCAAAAGCAGCAGAGAGGACAAAAGGAAAAACGCAGGAAGAGCAACGGGGGTCCCTGCAGCGAGTCCCCACTCCCTTCCAGAGGAGGGAAGACGCGGAGGCAGAGGACCGCAGACCGGGGACCTCCTGCCTCTCCTTTTCCCCAGGGTGGCCCGGAGGCCCACAGCCACACCTGATCTCACCGCAGCCCTGCCCTTGACAGCAGACAGCTCTGTCCTTACTTCCTGGGCCTGCAGAGAAAAGGCATTCTGTCCCAGGTCCTGCCTAAAGCCTGGCCCACGCTGACCCCATGCATATGGGAACAATGTCGAGTCAGGAAAAGGGAACATGGCATCCGATCACACTCAGCCATCTCCATTCAACAAGCACCACAGACTCCAACGTGCCTACTTATTCAAGGCCACGTGCCTCCACAGGGCAGGGCGCTTGTTTATAGGTAGGAGTTGCTACCATGACTTTTAAAGACCAGTGTGAATGCACATCCAAGACAACAGGCTTCATGACATTCATTTTCTTTTTAGAATTAAAACAGAATCGTGTTAGTTCTTCCCATAAAGGTCATGTCATAATCCCACGTTTTACTGAGGTTCTCCTGTTACCAATCAACGCAAAGTCACTCCTGTGAGTTTTAGACTAGTGTGGTCTCCGAGGAGCCTCAGGAGGGAGGGCGAATGGAGCGACATTGTCCCATGCCTTAGAAGGGGCGTGCTCAGGGACAAGGCTTGCACGGGGTGGGGGGTTGGTGGGGGGGTGGACACCCTGCAGGGCCATCTCCAGGGAAGGCAAGTCGGAGCTCCAGCTTTTGGCTCCTGCTCTGGCTGCTGCCAAATCGTCCTCTCAGGACCTTGAGTGACACTGTGGCTGGCCCCAGCCTCCAGGGATGTGGTACTGATATGTCAGACTCCTTCATTATAGAGAGCATCTCCATTAGGTACTGAAACAATGAAACTGGAGTTATCATATCATACTGTACCCATAAATGGCATAATTACAAACCAATCGCTAATTTGAAAATTCCAGAGAGTTCAGAGAGGTCAGATGTTTAATTGAAATGGAATATTTAAGCTAAATTGCTCACGCACCACTTCAATATTATTGAAGTCCTAATAAATACATTAAAAGACTGTTAGTGAAAGTACTTCGTGCTGAAGACTGATGTCTACAGAATGTCATTACCCGTTTTGTGATACACAGAGAATGTCGTCTCAAGCTAATTAAGTGCTGTGCATTTTTGATAGCACTTAACAATATGTGGTTAATTATTGTATGCGGGGCTTGTCTATAGCATTAATTATGATCAACTCATTTGGCATTCCCAAGGACGGGCCATTCAGTGGTCTCGGAGGGACAGCGCATATGGCGGTTCATTGCGATTTAGGCACAAATGAACAAACTTTGGAGATTTATATATATATATATAACAATATATATATATATAATATATATATATAAAAACAACAAAGAGTTTCCCAAATAGGTTATAAGATTGAGTCAAAAAATATAGTTTAGGGAATGATCTCTGTAGGTTCAGCATTTTCACCAAGTTTTCTTCGGCACTGTGGGGATGTGAACCTGAGGCAGAGGAAGGGCCAGTTCCCACCCTCTGCACTGGGGGACGGAGTTGCCCGGCAGCATGAAGAACAGCTGATCTCACAAAGCAGCTCCCCTAGCACTTCCCCCGTGGAGCCTCCGATCCTCTCCCCATCCACGTGAGCTGCCTCCCAGGACAGGGAGGTCCTCAGGTCTGGCTCGAGCTGGAACTCCTGAGCAGCTTCTAGAGCATGTATGTGCCAGAGCCCCTCTGGACATGCCAGTGTGGGCTAGACCTGGCTACCGGGGGAGGAGGGTGTGACGGGTGAAGACGTCTTCAAATTCCTTTGTGCTGGTGGTTGCGTGACTAAGAGATGCTGACCTGCACCCAAATGAGCATGCATGTGGCGTGTCAACTGCCTCCACGTGGTGTGGGTCAGGGCTCCCTGCACCTGGGACGCCCTTGGTCCTCTGTGTCCTCACCAGTTTGTCTCTTCCACAGACACAGAAAAGGACCTGGGTGCACACAGCTCTTCAGATGCACCCAGAATTCAGCCTTGCCTGCCCAGCACAGGGTTGCTGCAGGACTGGGGGAACACCCAGGCTACACAGGTGTTCCTCGTGGCCTGCAGCTGGAAAGGTCTTCAGACTGGACCCAATCCTCATGTGCATGCTCATTCTTTAAATTTCTTTTGTTCACACAGTACGCACTTGGAATTAAAGATGAGTGATTTCTAGCAATTTGAAACCTGATCAACTTTTCATCCAAACACAGCTCAGCTATTGGACAGTGTCTGTCAGAAGTACGTGGAGGGTGCAGGTGCTGCAGCCAGTAGGAGAGACGCGGGAAGGGGCCGTGCCTGACACTGGTGCAATCTGGAGCAGACAAAGATCTCATGGCTGAGGGGGTGGCCACCACGGGGTCCTCTCCTTAAGTGGCTCACAGGACATGCAGCAGCCCAGGTCCTCGGATGGTTGGGACAGCTCGCCTACACAGGATCTAGAGAAAGGACCCTGGTCCCCACTCCCTGTTGAGGATGGGACTGTGGGCCTGGAGTAGGACTTCTCTGGCAAAGATGAGTGTGCTCACGATTCAGACGGTCACTTTATAACGTTCTGACCAACACAGTGATGCAATGGAGACTGGTGTGGAAGTTGCTCTGCACTGTGGAACTGCAGGAGGATGTGGAGTAAGAGGACCCTTAGTTAGAGGTGCTAACAGTGCCTTCTGCAGGCTGTCTGAGGTCTCTGAGGAGGGGTCTCCCCATAACCACCTGTGTTTCCATGGGAGTGAGAACAGGACTGGGGAGGAGCAGAACCCCCTCTGCCCCAGCTGGCATCAGCCTTGACACCCTGTCCCTGGCAGAGAGATTGGTGCTGGAATGAAGAGAAGATCCCAAGCAGGTCTCAGCGGGGCCATGGGGCTGCCCGGAGCTGTGTGCTCTCAAGGGTTTCAAAGCCCTGCCATGCTCCTTGGCACCCTCTGAGAGTCTCAGGGCAGCAGCTCTGCCCTGTTTCACAGAGTACAGGTGGGGTGGGTCATGCAGGTGGCAAGGTGGGGCCAAGTGGAGGGTGGAGCGGGGAGCGCAGGGCCAGAGAGCTGCGGAGGTCTCTCCCGTGTGGAGTGGGACGTTGCCCCTGAAGGGCTGCGCTTGGTGCTGCGTGGAAGCCTGGCTGGGGGTCTTGCTGTGCACCTGCGTCCCGGTTTCCCCCCGAAGCTGGTGGAAGTAATCACGTTATTTTAATAACGGTTAAATGAAGGAGGGAACAGACCGTGGGAGGACCGCTCTTCCCGCAGCGCACCGCCAGCCGGCACTCTGTGCTGAGCTTGCTGCGTCTGACCCCTGGGGCCCCCCTCAGGGTCCCCAGTTTGGGACAGTTGTGTGAACTTGCACAGTCCCTGGCCCTCTCCTGGTTAAGTTGTCATTCAGGGAAGGGGTTCCTTATTGTCGGCGGACCTTTGTGACTGAACCGAGGTTAGGAGCAGGTTAGGAGCGAGGCTCTTGGGCGACGGCATTTGCGGCAGCGGAGGGTTTTGGGGAAGCGCCAGCTGGGCCTTCTCCCTCCTCCCGGGCTCCTCCTGGACTCCTCCCAGGGCAGGTGGAAAGCAAGTCCCTGAGCCTGTCTGCGGTCCACCTGCCCAGGAACATGGGGTGCTCCTTCCATGCGTCTTGCATCCCTGAGGTCCCACTCTGCTCTTAGGTGGACGCCCTGCAGGGGTGACAGCCTGCCTGGGACTGTGACCGTCTGACCACAGGGGTGCTGAGGAGCGTCCTGGCAGCCTGGTGAGCATCAGCGTGTGCTCCGCATGGGCTCAGCTGGAGGCCCCACCCACGGACAAGTTCCCAGCCTCAACGGAAGAATCCGGTGTTTCCAGTGACAGGTGCGGCTTCTCTGAGCCAAGCTGCCTCCACACCAGAGTCATCAACCGACCCCTCGCCTCCAGTCTCACTGCCACGGAGAGGGGAGGTGAAAGGCGAGTGTTCCCAAGCACCTCACTACCCTACCGTAGACCGGCCCTGGCCCTGGCGGCCGTCCTGTGAGAGGCCCAACTCTCTCTGGCTCTGTCTGGCTAGGGTGTTGACTGTCAGTGAAAGGAGATATCTTAAACCCCTGCCTTAGGATTAGAATGACCAGGCAGGACGTGGCTCTATGCTAGGGCTGGAAGAGCAATGGAGAGCACACTCTGTTTAATTCTGCTTAAATAGTTTAAGAAAACAGCCTCACCTCGCCAGGGACACCACAGCAGCCTGCCTGGAGGGGTGGCAAAGCTGCACCAGCAGCTGAGGCCGGCCCCCTCCTGGGAGCTGAGTGAATGCAGAACCTGATGGGCAGGGGCCCGGAGCTCCTGCGGCGCCTTGGGGCTTCCTGTGTGGTGCTGGATCACCGCGCGCTTCCTGCAGGGAGAGGTCAGCAAGCGCTGGGACCCACCTGTCGGCAGGCAGAGCAGAGGATGGAGCGCGAGGAGTGCGCTTTCCTTTGGCACCCAGGCAGAAGCTCTGGGGGGCTTTGCCAGACTGGGGTTCCCTCCAGGAACTCTGTTCTCGCTCCCTCGCGCCCTCCATTCCTTTGCACGCAGAAGCCAACAGATGTGCTGTGGGCTTCGAAAGAATCGTTGGTGAGGAGCCTTTACCATGTTGCAAGTTCTGGTTTCCTGAGAGACCTGTCCTGCAGATAGCGTTGGACATCAAATAAGGCTTTGCGCATTGCCCCTGACCATGCGGAGGGGAGGGGGCACTGGCTCCACGCTGCAGTGCTGTTCAGCACTGACCCTTCCAGCCAGTGGACTCCTACTTCGTCCAGTCCACTCCCTGCAAGCCCAGGGTGTGTGTGTGGATGTCTCCCCAGCTGGAGAGTTGACCCTGCAGGTCAGGGACCAACCTGCTTCTCTGGCTTCAGCACCCAGCTAGGCCAGTGGGGCCACCTCCCTCTTCAGGAGTCCTTCCCTGCATGATGGAAGAAGGAGGAGGATGCCAGGATCAGGGCAGGTGATGGGTGTGGAAATGGTGGTGCTGGGAGAGTTTCTCATGGCTTCAACAAAACCCCGACCTGGAGCTCCCACAGCTCCAGCTGCCAGGAGTCCAGACTGTGTGGGTGGGCCCTGATCCCTGCCTGCCCAGCTCCTGCCCTTCAGGCCCAGAGCCACCCCTGGCTGCCTCCTCCTCCAACCACATGGTGGCCTCACCGGTGCCCTCAGATGCTGCTCTCGTCATGGGAGCCACCCTGTTCTGTGCGCCGCCTCCTGGATCACATCAGCATGGCCCTGTCTCAGGTCCTGCTCTCAAGGGTGGGGTGTCAGGATTCAGGGTCTCCTTTTCCTCTTTCTTTTCCTCATTTCATTCTTTCTTTCTTTATGCTATTCCTCCTTTCTTTCGATTTGTGAACATAGTTCACACAGCAGGGTGGGGAAGTGGAAGCCCGCTCTGAGATCCGCAGCCAAGGCCCTCACCAAGCAGAGCTCTGGGCTGGCTCCACTGCCATCTGAGCGAGGCCCACCCAGGAGGGAAGACAGCAAGCCAAGGGCGTGGCCTGGATGGGCACATGCTTGGGAGCCACGCTTGGCTTCGGAGGGCTGATTCTGGAAACACAGAAGTTCCCCCTGTGGAAGGGGTTTCTTAAGGAGAGCGTGGTGGGAGGGAGGGAGTGAAGTGAGCTCAAGCCTGGCCTCTGGGAGAAGCAGATGAACTGGGGGGGCAGGGCATGGGACATGAGCAGGAAGTCCCAGTTCAAGTTCAAGGTGAAGTTGACTAACACCTGTTTGGCTGGGAAGCCTCCCGACCTCACCACTCTTCTGCAGACCTTCCTCAGGAGCTGGGCCCGCTTCTGTGGGGATCTGCACCAGAGAAGAGCAGCACTGGGAGGGACGGTCCACCTGGAGGGATCAGGTGAGGCCCCAGGGCTGCAGCCCCCTGTGCAGCCAGTACCCCCAGCCCTGTGGAGAAGGGCACTTGTCCTGGGCCCTCACAAGGAGAAAGAGGGGTGCTTCTTTAGGCAGCTCATTGTGTTAGGGGCTCAGGCCTTAAACCAACTGGGGGACTGAGCGCAGGGGACTGCGCAGACTCAAGCATGTCCCTGCGCACTGACCCGGAAGCCACCTGCAGGACTGCGGCTGAGTTTTATACCCACTGTGGTGTCCTAACGCACACCCGTGACTGTGACCTGCTTGGAGACAGGGTCTTCCTCACCCATGACCAAGTTAAGATGCATCACACCAGATGAGGGCGGGCCCTGGTCCAGTGACCGATGGGCCGTTTGACCAGGGAAATGTGGACACAGACACAAAGAGGGATGTGGACACAGACTCAGGGAGACGGGTGTCCCAGGGTACAGTGAAGAGCCTGGGAGTGGCTGCCTCCTGTTCTCATCAGGATGGAGGACAGGCAGCAGACCCTGGGTGCACCTCCACACCCTTGTGAGTGAGGTTGCCAGATCTGACTCCCAAGTCGCACAGCTGGCAAGTGGTGGGCTCACAAATTGGGGCCCGAGTCCTGGGGAGGACACTGTGCTTGGTTGGGGCTGGGCCACCACAGGCTTGGACTGTGAGCAGGGAGACCCGTTCCCTCTGTCTGGGCCCTCGATCCCATCTGCTGGTCTCTGCCATCCCGGCAGCCCTTGCCTCGGCTCTGCTCCCTCTTGTCCAACCTCCCCTCAGCCACTGGCTCCAGCTGTCTGCCTAGTTGTGACTGACCCCGTGACTGCTTTGTCTCCTGGTCTTGTCTCTGCCTGAGACTGGTCACTCTCAGCTGCACAAATCCAGGGACCCCTTGGCGCCGACACAGAAACTTTCCAAAAGTGGGTCCCTGACCTGTGAGCTGTAGGGTGAAATAAAAAACCATGCTATTTTGAGGTCGGGCTCGACGGTTCTGCCTGCTGTGACCAGGCAGGCGGAAGCAGGGCTTTTCCCAGGGAGGTGGCTTGGACGACCGTGGCCACGTGGACAATGCAGAGGTCTGACCCCTGGCGAGTCCTGAAGCACACTGAGGGCATGCTGTCCCTCCAGTGCCGGCACTACCTGCAGAGGGTGGCGATTCCACTGGCACCCACCGGCCAGTCCCCTGCTCTCACGATACCACATTATCAATATTAGCTCCCAAGGAGAGCTAACTTTTCAAAAATTTTGTTTAAAAAGGAGTTTTGTTCTGTCACTGAGGAGACACAGCACAAAGATGTAATGGAATATTCTCTTATTTAAACAATCATGAAAAATCTTGTATGACACATTTGGGTTGGTGACCACAAAGTGGTTTTTTATTTTCCCCTAAATATCAAAGCATTATTTCTTTTGCCAAATAATCTTTTGTACATACTGGAAAGATGCCTTTTCAATGGCCAGAATGAACTTATGCAAGACACTTTCTTCCTGATGGCACTTCAAACGGTGAAAGGATTTTCCTTCTCGGTCTCACGCACGTGCCTGCCTGTGGATCGTCCTGGCTCCTTGACTTCCACATGTGCAAGTCGGATCTCCTGGAGGTTCTTGCCCTTTCTCATGAGAGCTGCTCACAGCTGAACCTGGCGGCTCTGTCTGGAATTGCAATCGCCTGTATTCAGCACTTCATAAACAGCCTTCCGATGCTATGTGATACCTTCGATATCTTGGAGGAAACAGTCTGGATACTTCTGTTTCCAACGCACCTAAATGTATTACAATAAATTTGCTTTCTCTGTCTGTGGAATTGGAAACCTATAAGATGGTGAATAAGAAAGCTGATACCACTGCTTATCAGTCCAAAAGCTAGTGGTGTTAGGAAGCCCAGTAATTGAAAAATGGATAGCATTGATATTTGAACCTTTTCATATAACCTTTGAGGTGTAAGCCTTTGGGGAATAAATTGCTTTTTGTAACAAGAGCAACGTCAGACCCCATATTTAGAAACCGCACACTTAATTCATTTTCAGACAGAGAAACTCATGTTGTCTTGTTGGGAAAAACATTGCAAAATGGATTAAGCTTCGCCCCGGAGAGATGATAACCTAATATAAATAACTGCAGGCTGATCTTTATTAGTTACTGAGCAAATATTGCCAAAGAGGACAGGCGACCTTCAGTGGTGATTGATCTAGGATAAGTCATCAACAACATTGTCTTTGGAGAATAACTTTGGGGCATTTGGGATCTTTAGTCTCTTCTTATTTAAGGCTGTGATGAAGCTGTGCACGGAGTAAGTGAACCTTATTCAATGGTAAGACTGGTGCTCACGGGGCAGAGCAGTGACATCCCATTCCGGGTGGGCGAGGCTGCCGACCTGGTCAGCGAGGCAGAGCCACGCAGTCTGCTGAAAACCCGCACCTGCCTGAGCCTCCCAGGATCAGGGAAGGCTGCTGGAGCACCTCCTCTCAGAGGTCCGGTGAGAGTGAATACTCCACTCGGCCTGACGCTGGGTCACTGGACCCTCACAGGATCCGGCCTCTCCTGTAACCAGGACAGTGGAGGAGGGGCTGGGTCAGGTCCCTACACAGAAACAAAAGCCAGAGCGGAGTCAAGGAGGTGGTCTGTGATCACAGAGGTAAACACACGCCATTGAAGAGAGACAGCAGCAAGCGTGTGTGTCCCTATTTTTGTTTTCAGATGTTACCCTCCTGGGAAGAATGGCTATGTTGTTCCATTGTCCTGTCTTCCCTTTTGCAAAAAGAAAAAACAAGTTTAAATGGAAATCCCGCGTTTCCGAATCTTCAGTGTGCCTTCACAGTCCTCACCTGTGTCCACGCAGGGCACGGGGACGTGAGGGGCCGTACTGGCCGCCTTGTTCTCTGTAAGGCTGCACCACGAGTGCTTCACGGCAGCTGGTCGCGGGGCACGAGGGTGGTTAAGGGCACCTGGCCCATGGGAGAGCCCTGCAGTGATCCTGGACGGCTGCAGCTTCCCACCTTCTTTCTCAGGAGCCTTGATGGAGGGGCGGCTCCTCAGACCGGTGCCCAGGCCAGGGAAGACCACAGTCACAGAAGTGGATGGCAGGACCTAGCCACAAACATGGGGTGGCTTTCACGTTGGCAGGAAGCAGAGCTGTGCCAGGCCCCCCAATAGCCTTTTAGGTCCCACGAGGGGTGACGCTGTGGCCAAGGTAATATGGAGGGACTGGGTGCTGGAGGGCTGGGGGCAGCTAACTACTCTTTGAGTGACACGGGCAGGGGATTCACTGTACTGAGAATAAATAAGGAGAAAGCTTTTAGATAAGAGTAGGAAGTGATCAATCCGTCTCTTTCGCTCTTACCAACTAATACCATGAGGCGACTGGAACAGCAATTGCATTAGGAAAAATCTCTATGAGGTTATTAAAAAAAAGGAACTTCAGAATATTTTTAGAGTTACAGAAAATGTAAAGTTAATCCAAGAGTCCCTCTGACAAGGCACCTCATGTCACTGTGCTGCCATGCTGTGATGGT
>JAJEJO010049020.1:0-11340 GCA_020662805.1 Glaucomys volans | reverse complement strand
GCAAGTAGGAATGCAGCCTTCCTCTAGCCCACCATCTTGAATCTCCCAGAAAATTAGTTTTTAAACACAATATAGAAATAAGCATTTCAGGAACTGAGCACCTGACAGTGGTGTACTTGAACTCTTGAGAGAAAGGAAAAAGATGGGTTTAAATTTATTTTCTTCCTGGTGACATTATCCAACAACCCCCTGCCACCAAAAAAAAAGGAAATTATTTCAAATTGGTAGCAGCAATCTCAACTGAAAGGAAGAAACAGAAATCAGAAATGCAGACTAATAATACATCTGGGATATATGAGCTAGAGGATGGGCAGAGAAAGAACCCAAGGAATCTGAATAGTGGTCCCCTTGAGCATTTGCCCAGATATGGAGGTGTGTGCTGAATGGAAAATTTTCAGGTTGTGTGGTTAGAGTTCTGATAATAGATTGTACAGAAGACATTAAACAACTCTTGTGTTCAGTTTAGACGGGTCAGGTCAACTCTCATAAGAGAAACTACAATAGTCATAGAATCAAACCTACACTTGACTCATGCTAACAACCCATAAAATCAAATCTTGATAGATTCAAAATAAAAAGTTAATTGACAACTTTTTGATTTAATAAAAGTAAATTGATAACCTGCAAGGACTTACCAGGACACTTTAAAGAAAGCCAACATTTATCAAATACTCAAAAATGTAATCTCATCTCTCAACAACCTGGCACCGAAAGAAATTACCTTAAATATAAAAAACATGGAAAATATAACTCATGAAAAGAAGGATACCAACAAATCAATTTATATTGACCCATTATATATGTTGAAATTAGTAGCCAATATTTCATAAATATATTACAATTTAGTAATTATTATATGCACTTTGATTAGAATTATTATATATATATGTCCAAAAATGTAAAGGGAGAGTGGTAATATACGTAGACATAAAAAATTTTAAGGAAAGTCACAATTTCTAAATGTGAAATGTGTGCACCCGCCTGACAACTGATTTTTAGATTTTTTTCCCTTATGTTTTGTATCAAGGAAATTAACTGTACTATGCCTATTTGATTTCCTTTTTCTTTATACTTTTTGAATGTTTTGAGTTTTTAACTTTATATTTGTTTCAAAATTTGGAAAATTACTCTCCTTATTCTCTACACAAATTTTCATTTGTATCCACTACTCTTTTATTTCCTTTTAGAACTCAATTTCAAAGTCTCTGAAACTTCCTGGCACTGTTTTGCAAATTACTATAGCTATTGCTCACATTTCCTCCCATGGTCTCTTTCTCTGTACAACAGTTGATAGTTTCTATTAACTTGTTTTCACATGCACTGATCTTTTCTCCCATAGTGTCTTTTAAACTATTGGAACATATATTGGGTGGGAGTTTTATTTCTTCAGATCTTCTATTATTTAGTTCAAATAGTTGGAATTGCACCAAATATTTTCCTTGGAATTTTATGTTTATTATTAGGAGCAAGTGAGAGATTCAAGACAGATAAATAAAGGCAAACATTGATTAACCATTAATGATGATAAATGTAAAAATCAGAACTTTTCCTTGGCAGCATGTAAAGTGACTGTCACATTCAACAGAGGGCAGTAAAACTGCACTTCATATACATGAAGTAATGAATGGTAAATTATATACAGCTAAGGCATAATTCCAGCCTCAGCAAGTTCCCAACACCCAGGACAAAGGTGTAATTGGGAAAGAGCAGGATTCTAACAAATGAGATGAAGATCATTTGTCTTGATGTACTTAAATGTTGAAATGACAGGCTTCCTTGAAATGTTTCTTGGAATGCAACAACATTTTCACCTGATGTTGAAAACTAATACTCTCCCTTTGAAAAATAAAAGAAAGAAAGAAAGAAAGAAAGAAAGAAAGAAAGAAAGAAAGAAAGAAAGAAAGAAAGAAAGCCAGACATCTCTGTCACTAAATGTCATACTATTCCCTACTCTTTTACACCTCTCTTGCTTCTCTATACACTTCAATTAGTAGCAATGACATACTGCACATCCTTACCTACCCCTCAGACCATTTACCAAGTTACAAAAAAAGTACAGATTTTTAAAGGGGACAAGAGTACAAAAATTGTCATCAGGAGGCCCAGTTTGTGTTGTAAGAAATACTGTAACTTTGGTCATTTCCCCCATAGTTCCTAATGCGTTAATGGTACCTTAGTCTTAAAGGCTATCATCATTTCTAAAAAGTCTATCATCATTTCTAAAAAGAGAATCTAAGTATAGACCATGTTAGCTTTTTGAAGCAGTGATCCAAATATATGACAAAATAACAATTTACAGGAAAAAAGTTTATTTTGAACTCATAGTTTCACTGCTTTTAGTTCACCGTCAGCCAACTCCATTGCTCTAGGCCTGAGGTGAGGCAAAACATCATGGTGCAAGGGTGTGGTGGAGGAATCAGACTCAGCTCATGGCAACCAGGAAGCAGAGAGAGCAAGAGCAGAGCCAGGAACAAGATGTAATACTCAAGTGCATGTTTTCAGTAATAATCTTCCTCTAGTTTTACCTAAACTGCCTACAGTTAACACCTGATAGTCCATTTAAATTATTAATCCATCAAGTGGATTAATCCATGTTACAGCTTTCATAATCTGAGCTCATAATTCTGTCTGAAAATTCCTGGAGTACCTAACACATGAGCTTTCCATGGGACATTTAAGATCCAAAGCATAGCATTTCTACTATTCAAACAATAGACAAGGCTCTGTCTATAATAATTATATGCCATTTGAAAAAATAGATTGAATGGTACTATTAAGCCTTAGTGAAAATGACCTTAAGATATTAAGTGATAATGCAAATAGAATTATCCATCAAGAGTTATATCTGGTCTATGATTCATTATTTCATTCACACCCAGCAACAACTCATTGCTATTTAGAAGTGGTGCATCCAAGTTAACAGACAAACAGAAACAATGACCCTAGTTCCAATGTTGATTCTCCCTCCACTTTATTGATGACTACACAAGGCATCTTTTTTGACAGCTAGAGAATGAATAAAAAGACAGAGACTGGACTAGTATGTGTTGACTTGATATTTGATTAGAAGTAAAAAATATACATCTTATGAAATATCAAGTGTATCCCCAAAAGGCAGTGAGTAGGAGAAATCCTCACCTTGAGCAAAGATTTGGACTTTTGCATCTAGTTATTTGGGTTGTTTGGAAATGAAAGTGCTTTACATGAGAATATTTTCAGACTCAGGAGCTGTGAAGAATAGTGCTGGTTGGTCAGTGGCCTGGAAAAGTGAACATTAGAAAACAGATGTATACACATAGTACTTCTGTGAATGACACTGCAATTTTAAAATAAGAAAGAAAAAGAATCTATACTCAAAGGCACTAAAATGCCTAGTGGTAAACAAAGTTGAGGCAACTTCAGTGCTCTAGGTGCGAAAACATGTAATACTAGGTATCGGTTTGGTTCTAATAGAGCTATAAGAATTTAACTTTCCAACAAAACATGGAGAACCAGAGTCAATCTCATGACAAGAACTTGGAATAGTGACGAGGTTATCCTGCCAAGAAAGGAGATGGGAAGGAAAAAAAAAAAAAGCTGATGACTATGCCTCAATTCATATTTTATTGAATTGAATACCCAATGATGTGAAATAATATATGCATAAATTAAATAGTGATAGGGACCCAAATCAACTACTGGCTATATATGACCCTATAATATTCCAAATGCTTGTGATAGTAACATTTTCAATTGCCTTAATTCCTTGGGTACACAAGGACCGAAGCAAAATATATACCCTAAAGTTAGGAGAGGGTAAGTAACAGCTATGATTCAAAGACAAAAATGAAAATAGAGGGGAAAAAAGCACACAAATTCTGCAACCATTATACAGGAAATAAAGCTGCAATCAAAATTCAGATACAGGATAGATAGATTGCTTAAAATACATGAACTTCTAACCAGTAACACTGAAAAAATATAGACTAATGAAACAAAGTACAAATGTGGGATGGAAGAAAATTATCTAAAATATTTAAAAATATAGTAAGTTAAATTTTGAATTACAATATACAAAGGTGAATTTATGGGAAATTTACCAACTCACCTAGAAAGTGAGTGAGGCTTTTTAAGTTCATTTGTCCATTTCAGAACAGATTAAAATGTAACTGCAGCACATCAAAAATAAGAGAACAAAGTAATTTAAGAGACACCAGATTGAAAATACGGGTAAACTCCAAAGGGGAAAAAATCCAATTATCATTGAATTGTTCATTAGTAACTGTAAGAGACAAAAGTCAACATAATAAGGACTTTGACTTCTGAGGAAAAAAATTACCCCAAATATTGTTTTATGTAGAGTTAAATACAAAAAAAGTAAGATATTTAGATATCACTATGGACAAATATTTTACAATAAAAACTCTACTGAAAGATTGATTAAAAGGCATACTTAAAATACACATGCACCTACCTATCTACCAACACTTTGTAAGGGAAACGTAGTATACAAGAAGCAATGTTGTTTATACAAATTGAATAAAACATTTTTGCAAGAAAACTTAAGACCTAGTATTTTAAGTGTAAAATGAACTACTGTTGGATGTTGTCACTGTGATGTATCATATATATCCAGATTTGCTTTTATTTTGTTTTAATGAAGTGATTTACCCTTTGATCATTACATCTCCATTTTCCCTGTGTCCAGTGTCTGGCAGTCACCATACTATTCTCTTTCTATGAATCTGACTATTTTAGATTCCACATATAATTGAGATCATACAATGTCAGTCTTTTCATGTTTGGCTTATGTTTCCTAGCATAATATCCTCCAAGTCCACCCATGTTGATCCAAATTGCAGGATTTGCATTAACATTACAATATTCCAATATTGTATCTAAATACCACTTTTTAAAAATCCATTTGATAGTCATAGACATATACATGTTTGCAAATCTGTTCTAGTGCAAATAACACTGAAATGAACATGGTAATACAGATACCTAACTCTTTGAGATCCTCATTTCAATTCCTTTATATAAAAAATATACAGAAGCAGATTTGCTGGATCAAATGGTAGCTCTAGTTTTAATTTTTTAGGAACTTCTATGCTGTTTTCCATAATGACTGTGCCCATTTACATTTGTACCAGTGTTTTAGGGTTCCCATTTATCCACATTCACCAATACTTATTATCTTTTAATTTTTGATAATGATTTTGATAATAATTTATGTCACTGCCATACAATATGTTGCAGTACTCCAGGTCTTAAATCCTGTGTTTTATTTTTCTTTGTTTTCTTCATTTTTTATTCCTTTTTTCTCTTTGTGTGCATGTTTAAATTCAGGTGACTTTTATTGATCTTTCCTTATATTCAGTAAGACTTTCCTCATCTGTGTCAAATAAATTGGTGAATCAATGATATTGTTCATTTCTGTTATTGTATTTTTTGTCTGTTTCTACTGTTTACATTTTTGTCTTTTTTACAGTTCGCTCTTCTCTTCTGGAATTACCTCTCTGATACTGCATCATGTCTACTATTTCTATTACTTTTTCACAAGGTAATCACAATTGTTTTAAATTACCTCTAAAAGCTTCCCATATTTCTGTTTTGATGGTTGTTTAGTTTGTATAGATTGGAATTTTTTTCCTTTTAATATGTCCCACATTTTAGTCACTGTTGAGTGAGAAATGCTGTGTAGGGAAGGATATACTGAGAATAAATACTTGTATTATAGGTTCCTTTCTTCCTGGATTCATATTGAGTGCTTACTCTGCCACTTCAGTTATCAAATAAGTTCAAGAAAAAGTGTTAGGTTATCCAAGCTACAACCCTTTCTGAGTTATTTTCTCTTACTCAATTCACTTGCTTCCTTACCAGTAACAATTTTTTCTTGATAAAAAGAAAATTCCCAAGAATGGATAGATGGAAGTAAACAAGTAAACTGTGTAAAACACATATGTGTATGTGTGATTGTGAAAAAATATATATATGTGTGCATATACATATTCTAAAACAAAGTGCTGAAAGATGGTCATTATGACACCATCTAGAATATTTAGAATATTCAATAAAAGATGACTCCAATAACAAATTGTCTAATTAATGTGGACCTTATATACCAACTGAAGTAAGAAAGTTTTGATTTTTTATATTGAATGTTGACATCTATATTTTAAACATTAACAGTAATAGATAAAATGATAATAATTAAACTACTGAATAATGCATGTTTTGATGACCCAACTCCTGGAAATAACTGAAAGTACCTTGGTTAGGAGAATTAGAAACAAATGATGGCATAATCATGGTACAAACTACTACATAATAATCTCAATTAATAATGTATAAAATATAAAATCAAAACAAAACATGACAAAAAACAGTTATCACATTGGTTCATCAAATTGTTCACCTTCTGTTTCCTAATGGTCCTGGGTACGCGTACTCTTTTGAATACAGAAGTGATTATCACTAAAATGGGATCCATAAATTGATTTTGTTTTTTATGTTGCCAAATGATTGTAATAGGCAGCATCCTTGAGAACCACAGTGGTTTAAAATGCCAGAATTTATGGAGAGCGATGACACTTGAGATATGATTTTGTCCTATTTTTAAAATACTGTAAAACAAAACAATGAAGTCTGGGGATAATATTCCATTAGTAATTTTTCAGAATGATGTAATAATATTTTACATATACAGTGATTCATTTCCTGTAAGAGTCCTATATTGGATTTTTAGACTGGGAATTTAAAAACATAAACTCTGATTGTAATTTTAAAATTGATTAGTGGTTTTGATAATGGGTAGTATTCTTATTCTCCACGAACCTGAATTTTTAGGGTCACTAGTTTGTGAAATAGAAGGGTCTTTTGAATCTATTTTAAAAATAGAAAACCATTCGAAAAACCATTCAAGTGTGTGAAATTTCTCCCTCCAACATTTTGCTTTAAAAATTATTAATAGTCTTTTCCTTGTCATATTATCACTTTATTGATATGGACTAATTTTGATGACCCTCATAAAATTCCCATCTATGTTACATTTTGCCTGAAATAATGGCAGTACACTAATATACGTGTGTGTGTGTGTGTGTGTGTGTGTATACATGTTCCAAATTTGCAGTTTTAGGTTTGTCAGGAATATTAAGCACATGGTATGGTTTCCATATACACATTCCTCCAACTCAACCCAGTTCTCTGTTCCACTCTTATTTAACATTTAGCTTTGCCAGTAGGGCTCACTTTTTATGTTTTGTACTCTATGGATATTGATAAATGTTAAATGATACATATTAACCACTACAGTATCACCAAGAATTTTTATAGTACCCCTGAAACCTGAAACTCTGTTCATGTCTGATCCTTTTGTTGTCTCCAGTTTTGCCTTCTCCACGCTGTATAATTTATGTGACTTTTCAGAATGCCTTCATTCATTTAACAATATATGTTTCCTCTATGTGATTCCATACACTTTTTTTTTAAAACCAGGGATTGAACCCAGGGATATTTAACCATGGAGCTACATCTGCAGCCGGTTTTTGTTTTGCTTTGTTTTGTTTTTTGTGTGGGTGGGTACCGGGGATACCTCAACCACTGAGCCACATCCCCAGCTCTATTTTGTATTTTATTTAGAGATAGGGAATCACTGAGTTGCTTAGCACATCACTTTTGCTGAGACTGGCTTTGAACTGGGGATCCTCCTGCCTCAGCCTCCTGGAGCTGCTGAGAGAGTCAATAGGCATACGCCACCGAGCCGGCTCCTATAGGTTTCTTTTTCTCACTGAACAATATTCTACTATGTGTATGTACCACAGTTTACACAATGACTACTGACATGCCAAATCATTGCTCTTCTGTTTTGGCTATTATGAATAAAGCTTCATAAACACTTGTGTGCTGGTTTTGTGGGGGAAATACATTTTCAATTCATTAGGGCAAATTCAATAAGTTTAATTACTGGATCATGTGGTAAAAATACATTTTCTATTTTTCTCCTTCCCCAAAGGCCTAGAAAAATGAAGAACCCTGCAACAATGAATAAATCTAATGTCCCAGTTGTGGTTTCTAAATACTTTCCACTACAAGGAATCAGGAGAAATGATTCATTCTTGGTGCAATGCAAAATGAGTTCAAACCATCTTATGAAAAAGCAATGACTTATTGGTGTTGTATCAGAAGGAAACAGCAGTGAAGTTGAAGAAATCCTTGATAATTATTAAGAATAATTTTAATGAATGATACACCAAAAACACATTGCAGTAGATGAATTGTTAATAATAATAGTGTATAAACAGTTTGGAGCACCTTTGGAGAATGTTAGGGGACTAATTCATTTCATTTGAATATTGTTAAAGGACAACATTCAGGATTTTTTCCCTTTCTTTTCAAACTGAATCACATTATAATCACACAAAAGACAAAGGAAAATTTCTTTTAAGAAATATCCTAATCAACAAAGAATGTCAGAATATGAAATAATGTATCTATGGAATGACCATAAATAATAATAGTTAACCATATCTAAACACATATATATAATATGTATGTATGTATGTATGTATACATATATATGTATGCATGTATACTAAACTGGCATTATGCTCCCATTGCTAGAAACACTCAAAACACCAATGTTAGTGTTAATAAAATAAATCCAAGCTTATCTGATCAAGTGTGTAGAACTAATGAGAAATTTCAAAGTATAGCAAACTAAAGAAAATGTTAAATAATAAGAGAACACCATCTGTAAAATTCAGACTGTGACATATACAAGGCAAATAAATTTTCTTTTCCTTTAATTAACCTGTAAAAATAATTCTTAAAACAAGCCGGGTGTGGTGGCACACATCTGTAATCCCAGTGGCTTGGGAGGCTGAGGCAGGAGGATGGAGAGTTCAAAGCCAGCCTCAGCAAGGGCAAGGCACTAAGCAACTCAGTGAGACCTGTCTCTAAATAAAATACAAAATAGGGCTGGGGATGTGGCTTAGTGGCTGAGTGCCCCTGAGTTCAATCCCCAGCTCAAAAAAAAAAAAAAAAAAAAAAAAAGATTCTTAGAACAATTAAGTACAGATGTTAGAGATCAATAAATTGCTAGAGATTTAAAAGTGCAAATTATGGATTTTGTTTTGGTCTTAATTCAAAGGAATGGGCAGTAAGGCAAATTAAGACCAATTAGGGAAATTTTGTAAAATACACATTTTGATGAAATTGAGATTTTTGTTGAATATTTTTTGAAATTAAAAAAGTATGACTATGATTTCAATAAAGAACTATTAATATTTTATACATATAATTATTTGTGAACAGGATCCTATGATGCCTGGGAAAAGGTTCAACAATCAGGGAAAGGAATAGATGAAGTTAAGTTATGAAGATAAAGCATGACTGTGAGATACTCACTGTTCATTGCATTATTGTCTTTTGTACTATTTAAATTTAATTTTTCATAATACATATATTGTTACATGTGATGATGCCTTTATTTCACTAAGTATAGATCACTGAGATTAAGTGATTGAAGTTTTACTCATATTTTATGAGAAAATTCTTTTAAAAAACTCTCCTAACATAATAAATTAATTTTATTAAAGTTGTTCTTAAAGTTTTTGGATTTTATTTTCCAAAGACTTTCTATCATTTCAATATTTCTTCAAGATTTGTGTATTTTTCGTTATTTATTTTTGTGGTGCTGGGCATCAAACTCATGGCATTGTGTACAAATAAGCACTCTACCCCTGAACAACAGCCACAGCAGATTTTGAAATATTTTATCTCAGAATATAGACACCGTATTATATTCCTGAGCGTTCTGTTTTATATAGCACATTGTAATTTTTTTTATAGAATTTAACTAAAAATGTAAGAGAAAATATTGAGCCTAGTTTTCAAAAAGAAATGGCATCATTCTCCAGAGCAGTAAATTACCTTTTCTCAAATAGCTTGGATGTGAAAAAAAAATTGTTAGATAGACATGATTTAAAACATGCCTTTTCCCTAAAATGTGCAGATTTCTAGATGTTATAAGCAAGGCTAATTAAACCATATTTAATGAGTAAAAAGAATTCAACTATCTTATTATTTTTTCTTTTATTAGTGCATTGTAGTTCTTAATAGTTGAGTTCTTTTTGACAAAATGTACGTACATGGAATTTGATTTATTCCATTTCATTCCTCAGGAATCCCCTTTCCTCCCCTCATCCATTCCCCTTTTCTCCTTCCTCTACTCTAATGGTCTTCTAGCCATTTACTTATTAAATTTTGATTGGTGCTTTACAGAAACACATAGAGGTTCAATTCACTCTGGCATATTTAGACATGCATGTAGTATAATTTTGTTATATTCATCTGCATTTTCTCCCTTTTCCCATTCCCTCTTCTCTCCCTCTCCATTTCCTTCTTCTGCCCAACTGATCTTCCCCTTATCTTTATACCATCTTATTCTTCATTTGTCGTTTATTCACTTCCATCTTCCATGGAATATTTTTCATTATTTTTATTCTAATTGTTTAGAATATTTAAGTCCTTCCTCTCCATAAAGGAAATATTTTTGTTGAGAAAAAATATAGTTTAGCATTACTTAATGTCTGATTTTTTTAGAAATATGTAACCTCAATAATTATTTTCACAATTAAATTCCTTTTTAATGGGTAAGATTCCCAATGTGCAATTGTTAAGTAAGTATAGCCTCAGTTAGTGGTTTCTAATGTAGAAAATACAAGTCCCCATATAATTGTAAAATCTGTATTTATTAGGCATGTTTATGTCAAAGACAAAGCAGACATATTTTACAAAAATGACTATAGGTTGAAAATCTATGAGATGTGTTAAATTCTATGTAGATAGAATGTAAAAATAAAAGAAATGAGAAAGTGGCACAATGGTGCATGGATAGGGCTCCCTTTAAACCTAATTATCAAGACTTTAATTTAAATTGTCCCTAAAGGAAGAATTAAAGACCACTGAAATGTGTATGGTTCTCTTTGCAGAATACAGTTCAATTCATACATATTAGAAAGAAGGGGGAATATGCAAATGACAAGTGATGTTGTAACATTTTTTTTCCCTGAAAGATATTTTTCTCACATAAAAAAGTTTGCTTCTACATAAAATTGTTTGTTAATTAGCCACAATCCATAACACTATTCTCTTACCCATAACACTGCATGTTTTAAATTATACTACATACTTGTGTATACAAGATACACAGATGATGGTCAATTTGCTAAGAAAAAACTCATGTGAAATTGTAGCGTGGTAACACCATGATATTACATGTTCTACTTGCAACTACATTTATCATGAAACAATATTTAAAATAAATTTAGTGAAAGAGTTCTAAAAGTTATTTATTGT